>OY757277.1:6677311-7083885 GCA_963584085.1 Pyrausta aurata
TGTCGTCCATATACTGGGGTAGTATTACCACTGCGATAGGTGATGGGTATAGTGGCACCTAGTTGGGTGACCACTTTTTCGTAATTTAAAAATAATGTTGTACTTAAATAAAAATTATATTTGTATTTGATCTTGTTTACTTGAAAGTTTATTTATTTAAGAGAGTGAAAATTTAAAAAGTACATTATTTAGATTTTAACAAATAATTTCAACGAAAATTGGTCAACGAGATCGAACTGGTAGTTTTTCAGATATAGTACATTTTTATCAACCGCAAAAATAACGTCATTTTATACAAATACAATAAAAATCAAAGTTATTTTAACTGTCAAAAATATTGTGATATTCTCACTAGGTGGTAAGTGGACCCCAAATTTAGTTTAACCTTTTAAACGATAATGCACACCCGGGTGTACACTACCGATGTTGTCGTCAGCAAAATGGCCGCCTCCATTTTTTTCATAGCACTTCATAAATCGATTTATTCTAGCAAAACGGTATTCAATAACAACATTTATTACACACCACAGTGTTCTGCGGTAAATTCCCAGTTCCCTATTTAGAGCTATATGTCTTTAAATTACTCACCAGTCGCTAAAACAGGCAGAAAACTTTTAGGTTATGTTGTTCTTACCCCCTACTATCACTTTCAACATCACTTTACACAAATTCACCATTCACTGGGATTCACACAACACTTGTAATTCATTGTTTACAACATAAAGAAACTATTACATCATAACAACACTTTGAAACACGTTATTTGATACTCAAAAGATTATTTATAAACATTGGTAGCCATCGCGCGATGGCGCCGACACGCGCGCTCGGCCGTAACTGACCGGCCGGTACAGTTGACAGAAAAATCTACAAGACGAAAAATTATTTTTTTACATCTTGTTCAAGAATCTTTGTAAAATAGTTTAGAATAATAAAAGTAAACGTGTTTCGTACCTGTGAAGGTGTGTTGTTACTGGTTATTTATTTTCTATGCGACAATTTAGCAACTTTATGAATATTCACTATAGAACTATTATAAGAATAAAAAATTAAAATATTACCAAGTTCAGTGCCATCCACTCGGATCTGCGGTGAATGAGTATTCGGTGGCCAAGCATATAAGCATATATTTATAAACTTTTTTTATGTTTACCCTAATAAAATAAATGTTTAAAAATATGGTTTCCTAGGGTGGTTATCGTTATTTTTCGTAAAATGCAAGTAATTGTAAAGAACTAGCAAATATGATGACTTAATTGTATAAAAAGTTCAAAAATATAATTGATGAAAGATGTTTTCCTCTATTAGCGATAATTGTATGTCTGTTACTTTTACGTGGATAAATTACTTAACCGAATTTGATGAATTTGGTTCAGGAATATGTTAGAGCTGGGGAAAAATTGTAGATGGCCATACATTTATTACGTTAGACAATTTAGGGGGGAGGAGGGCTGACCATGTAGGGTTTTATTTAATTTATGTAGTGATGATTTGTTAAACCTTATCTTTCTTAGGAAGGAGGGGGTCAAAAATTAGCAAAAATCATCGTAACGTAATTTATGAATGGCCATTCTACAACTTGCTTATTTTTATCTCCCGAAAAAAAACTAGAGGGGATAAAATATGGAGGGGTGCAAGTCTTCATGTTAGTTCATAATTTTTGAGTGTGAAATCATGGAACTTTGTAGTAAGATTCTTACGTAAGCAGCTGGAGCGAGTAAACAAGCGGAGTGCTTGCACGGCCGACCCCCCAGCGCATGCCATCCGCGCAAGTATTTCGCTCGTTTACTTGCTTCAAAGGCTAGCGTCATAGTAAATATAGTGTAAACACAAGGTAAAAGAAACAAATAAGAAAGTTACAAGTGTTTTATTTATAATTGGAAAGTAAAACGTAATAAAAATAAAATAAAATAAATAAAAACTAAAACTTTGGTTTAGAATGGGTTAGTATTTTTTTTTAACATTCACAGTGTCATATTTTATTCTGAAAAGAAAATAAGCAACCAAATATTGCGCACGGTCGGGACTCGAACCAGCAAGGATCCATCAGGGATCAGTTGACGGCAAGGGCTCTGAAACAAAAGACAAAATGTATAAACATCTAAGAAATAAGGAAATACGCGCGAAATATGAGTTTTATTCCTATACATTTGGTATAATTTATGCAAAGAGGGTAAATAAGGGCTTAATGTTTGTATTTGACGAAATCACGGAGAACCATCATTTAAATGTAATACTTACTGCCATTTTGGCGGTGGTACCTCAACCTCGGGGTTTCTTCTTTTGGGACCCTCTAATGCGAGGCCCATAATCTGAGCCCGTCTGGCGGCCGAGGGCCTGGATGAGGCGCATGGGCGGCTCGGCATTGCTGACCGTGATCGGTCCGACGCCGAGACCGATCTCAATCTGGCAAGTCTATAAAAATAAAACATTAACTATTAGATGGGAAAAGTAAAAATATGAACCTCCCCTTCGAACACATTTTCCCGCCAAACTATGCATCGGATAAAAAAAAACACAAATACAAAAAGGCTTTATTTTTAGCCTCTTTATACGATAAAATATAAAGGTTTCGGTTTTTATATGTTTCATACTTTTTGTAATTTTTTTCTAAGTCCCAAACACCTGGCACAACCTTTGCTTTACTCCAACCCTTATTTTTCTAAAACATCTTCAACTTATTTACAAAAATAGGCCACGACAGATTTATATTCAATAACTTTACACAATTTTTAGATAGTATCGAGTTTTACGAAATGAAATGTATTTGCTAACGGTACTGGGTCAAAATGTCTACCTATGGAAACTTAGATTTTTGTTTTGTTCGACTTTTATGTTTATAAACAGTCAATTTATACAAAAAAACGATGGTTACACGATTGCTAGATAGTTTAACGATAAAGTTATATGCATTTCTTGTCGGCTACAGCATATTTTACAAACAAAATCTGACGAAATATGAGACATAACCTATCAAAATTTTCCTGTTTGAAAAGTTTGTCGGTTTTTTCACTACCTTTAGAAACAAATTTACAGAAACCAATACTTATATATCGTTCACCATTATTTTCTCAGTAATTACAAATAACAATCTCATAAAATTACTCACCGTTTTCGACGAGAATCCATAATAATACACACATTAATCACAATCACCGGAACGAATATGGCGGCCTTTCCATTCCCAGACCCAACTTTTTTTCAATTCTCTTTTTCTCGATGATTTGTTCCGAATTGTACTGGGAACATTATAAAAAAAATATTCTCTATGAACCATAGACTCATTCCATGCAGCCAACACTGTCAGTAGCTAAATTCGGACCGAAGAAACAAACGACAAATTGACCAATAGCTTTATGCACACGGGTATGTGCACGAATCGCGTCGCGGTACAAAAACTTATGCACAGAGGGGTGTGCACAAATCGCGGAACGGGTTAAGGGTGGCACGTACCCCTCAGTGCGCGTGTCAGACTCGCACTTGGCTGGTATTTTTTAAACATCTCCTTCATCATCATTATTAGAAATATTATTATTATTACTTCTCATTGTGTTAAATCTAATTTTTAACTTGTATAAGTTTTTATGTCCTAGTAGCATACATTAGCTTACCAAGCATGTTGTGTATACTTCTATGGGCTACGGTCCAGTCACATTTGTATATTGCAATAATTATAGTATGCGACGACTGTATCCTGTGTGTGTACCGAATATTAAAAAAAAAAAATTATAAGAAAGTATCAAAAAGTCAAAATCATACAAGAATATTGCAAAAGAAAAAAAATCGATTATTTATTTATTTCAAAAACTAAGATTCCTTTTACTATTCCAGATCGATCGGCGGCGGCTCGGCCGGCAGCGGGTCGCTACTGGAACGCTCCATCACCCCGCTGAGCCTGGGCAGCATGAGCTCGCTCCACGACGTACTTAAGGTATTCATTGTATGTTCACACCATCATCATTATTACGCTTTGGTTTGTTTGTGTGTGGAGCGCTTTCACGTGTGAGTTTTTATTTATTTATTTAGTTTTTTAAAAAACCGCTTACCTTTTTTTGTGCATAAAAGTATCCCAAATACCTATTTGATTAACCTGTGGTAAAAAAAGTAAAGTTAGCCTGTAAGCATCCCACTGCTGGGCAAAGGCCTTACCTCAAAATGAGGTAGTATGAGCCATACTCCACCACGCGGGCTCAGTGATACCCTGTGGTATCTCTTTTATTTATTTATTCTTGATTTATACCGGGAAGAAATATTAACTGTGTCGCTTAGTTCCGCCTATCAATTTAGTATGAATTCTCACCCTATGCTTTGCTTTATTTATAATATTGTATCACATCACAGCAACCATTGCATGCTAAAATATTAAGATTTACATTCTAAGAATATATTATTGATTATCTATCTTAATACTGTCGGCATTGAGAATAGAATACATTTATCTGCTCAAAAATAAAAAATTGTTCCCGTCCTATGTTTAATTATTAACAACATTTACTATTACATTAATAAACTACTGAAACGATTAACTTTTAAGCACCTACTCCCATATTTTATTTCAGTTCTCATTTTTAATTCTCAATCAAATTCGCCAACAAACGAATAGAGAATTAGTTTTTACACAATTTCACTCATATTCATTCCTCCACGACATTTAAATCAATATTAAACCCTATAGACAACTTGTAATAAGGTTGCCAATCTTTCTATTCGACGACCTCCGTGGTGTAGTGGCTAAGCACGCTGGGTTACAAGGCGTCGCCGCTCCGAGGTCCCGGGTTCGATTCCCGGTCTGGTAAATGTCGCAAACAAAATTTTCTATATTTTCTCGGGTCTGGGTGTTGTGGTACAGTCGGCAGCAATTAGATAGCGACATCCAAGGGTGTCAAATTGCTAGATACAGCCAAAGTGGTCAATAACATCGATACAGCCAAAGTGTTCAAATTATTGAGTGCACCCAGCCTGTCCAAATATATCGATACACCGTATTGTCAAAATACATAGACACACGCTAGTCACCATTATTATAGCGACAGGCAAAACGTCAATAGTAACCAAGCACCCAAAGTGGTCAAAAATAGTGACACAAACAATCAGTTTAGTTAAATACAAAGTTTTAGAGGAAGGAAAGAGATAGACGCCTGTCACCTTAATCCCAGATAACTGTCATCGTTGTTACTTCCCAGCAAGTAATTTATTTTGAGCTTTATGCTCATTGTTCAGGGTGTAATTTCGCAGATGTAACGATGTTTAAGGCAAGGATGTTGCTAAGTTAGATATGGTGATTTGGCTGTCGTCATATAAGTGGCGCCCTAGTAGAACCGATATAATTGGTGACATGCGCGTTCCGTTACTTTTGACGAATGTAATGTCTCTATCTATTTGAGCGTCACGGGTGTATCGATACTTTTGACCACTTGGGCTGTAACTAACTATTTGACAGCCTTGAATGTCGCTATCTAATTGCTGCCGACTGTACCACCGTTGTGTTCGATTTCCATAGCACAAGTGCATCAGCTACTTACTTTGGGATCAGAGTAATGTATGTGATTGGTGTCCAATATTAATTTATTATTTATTTATCAGGTGGGCACGGAAATGGGCGAAGGGCTGCACTCGGAAGACAGCAGCTGTGGCGCGTCCCCGCCGCACCCGCTGGATCCCTGATGGTGAGTGCCTACACTATGCCCAAAGTATTTGTTATTTAACCGACTTTAAAAAAGGAGATTAGGCCCTTTGACCAGCGCAGCGTAAGGCGTCCACCGTGTGTAAGGTCAAATAATTTTAAGTGATAATATTTTAACAGTGGCTTTGTATACATCATAGAAACAGGACTCTAACATTTTTTTTGGAAAATCGAGATTTTAATTTTTATTATTTTCTTTAACATAGACAAATATCATATTTTAATACAGCACCCTGACAATTTAAAAATTTATCTTCGTCATCGGCTTCGCCTCTCTCAATTCGATGCTCAAACCTTCTTTTTCTCTCTAATCTTAGCCTTAATTAATTAAAAAAAAATAAAAAATAAAATACTTTAGTCTCCAATTTTCTCAAAAACTAGCGGATAAAAATCCAAAGTGTTTTCTACAAAAAATAATTAATTTATTGTGCTGAATCGACCCTTTAAATATTATCACTTAAAACGAGGTGACCTTATATTCACAGAAGACCTTGTAAAGATGACGCAGACCGCTTGCAGAATCGGAGGTTATGGAAAACCGTGGGGCCGGCCTATGTTCAGCAGTGGACGTCCTTTGGCTGTAATGATGATGACGATTATCATCTTTCATTTCGATAGATTATAAATTACAATCAGGCCGTAACGGTTCTCAATATATTTAAAGTTTACAATATCGCGAGGGAGATTACAATATAACGGTATAAAAAAAATTACGGTGACACAACAAAAAAACAAGTCAAACTGAGAACTAATTTTTTCGAAGTTGGTTAAAAAGCTTAGATTTTGAACGTTCTTTAAAAATAAGAGAATTTATTAATTATTGTTTCTCTTTTCAGAAACCAAATTAACTCGTCATGGAATATCGACATGTCTCGTTTTTACGCTTGCTTCTGTTGATGCGCGACTCCCGCTTGGCCGCGCCGATCACGGCTACGAAAAGTACGTAAAAATACATACGTAGGTACGTATCTACGATCGCGACGACGCCGCGACGTATTTAATATGTATATCGCATAATTATTTTACGAATTTGGTTCCTATATAAAAATTTTAAAAAAAAATATTTGCAATATTTATAAAAATAAATATATTATCGCATGACACGAACACAATACCTTCCAATATATGATAATAAAATAATAGTTGGATTAGATAAATACCCGATGTGGCTTGTAGGTCAATTAGAAACAGTATGGGAATCGTCCCCAGTTTATGTAATCTCATACAAACCCGTACAACTGTATGGGTGTTTGTAAATAATAGAATTGACATGATTTCAGACAGAAATTATCAACAATGTTTTAAATGGCCATAAAGTATGTGGTTTAAGTAGGTTTTATTTATTTTAAAATACGTATTCTACATATATTTTTTTCGTGGATAATGTCAAATCGTCAAAACTACTATTTATGAACGATTTTTATAGCCTTTGCGCGCTCATTGAACTTTTGTAAATATTATATCTGAAGTGTGAAATTTTCCTTTCGTAGAGTTGTCTTTGAATAGTTTTCTCCTCTCCTTCCATTCGTCTCAAAAGTAAAAAGTTAATATTCGACCAAAAGTATTTTAGTAAGTTGACTTATACAGATTTATACACTAAATAAGCGTTTTTGTATTTTACCAATCGGTATTATATCATAATTAAGATGATTTTCAATGACACCGTCAAGGCTATCTTGTATATCTCGTATTTTATATAAAAAATAACAAAATATATAAATAAATAGGTGTAGATTTTATTAACCAAATTGTATTTATTTGCTTCTAAGGCTCTACTAAGAATACTCTCTACGCCATTTTGTTACCATTACTGCACCGCCGATTTATATTTATGTATTACATGCGAAATGGCGATATTTTTGCGTGTAGATTTTTTAGTCCTATTTCTTCAGGCTAGCGTGAACATTATAATTATCACTGCCAAGCTACAGGTATACCCTTAATGTTTATATGTCAGTTATAAACCAGTTTCAATACGATTCTCTGAATAATTCGAATAAATTTAGTCAAAAATAGGTTTGCCTTGTAATATAAGAAAGTGTATGAACATATTTCGCTCATTAAATTAAATAGTTGGCCGAAAATATAAGTAGGGTTTATATATGTTCAATGTTTGCGCTAGATAGATTAGCTAACGATTTAAATAAATACATAAAACGAAATCGCTTACAGGTTTCCCTATAACTAAGTATGTTTTGATGAAAGATATGATTTTATTTACTTCAGAGTATATAAAAGATAAATTTCATGAAGCCATTGTATTGTGTCGTTGTAAAAAAAATTAAAAACATCATCATATCAAATTGATGTTTCCTATATCGTTTCATACTTTTAAAGGAGTGGGCCATGTTTTTTTTAAAACCTGTTATAATGTCGGTGTTTTTTTTCTATTCTTTGGCATTTGGTCAAAGAATGCCATCGATCAATGACAATTATCAAAATATACATTTATCTATCTCTCTATCTTTCTCTCTCTATCTATCTCTCTCTCTCTCTCTTGGAGCGTTGAAATGTATGAGAAAGATGTTTATTGAAATACTAATATTGAAAACATTCTGATAAGACATCTTTTTTGAGGCTATCTATAACAATACAATGGCATCAATGAAATAACTTAATTATTTTACAAATACTTTACCAAAATAATTGTCACATTTTACTTTACTTTGGAATATGTATGTTGCTTTTCAGTGGATTCGCTTTCTAATGAAATCTGTACCGTTACCACGAGTTTACGACGGTTTTACTTGCTAGCGACTACGTAAATAAAGTCTATGGAAATTTGCACAGCGCCCCTAGCGGTCACTTGCAGAACTAAAATTTTCCATAAAGTTACGCCGTCGCTAGCGAGTGAAACCGACGTAAACTCATGGTATTTGTTATGTGTATAGTTGTGAATATAACATTCTTAGGGACTGTTTCACCATCGACAAATAAGCACTTAACAATGAATGATTCAAATATGGAACGTCATTTCGTATGAAGTAATGGACAGATAACGTAACTGGTTACTTATTTCAGGACATTATTACAAAATTCCGAAGATATGCACTCGTGAGTATTTTAAATATAAAATGACTACCAATTCGTAATAACTGTTGGGTACTTAATAAATGAAAACAAAAGATATTTTGTTGTATTTACAACTTTCATAAAGCCCATAATCGAACATTCTTACAAAACAAAATGGTTCACACACAAAAGAGGATATGGTTTTGGGCCCTTGTCGTAAGATTATGACCGTAGTAACTGATCTTTCTGTAATAATTAATCTCCTGTAATAATGTGATTATGTATTTTAATTTTAAGGCATTGAATAATGTAACAATTGTTATTTTTAACAATCTAGTCTTTTTGTTTGTTTATATTATGACCATAATGTATTATTATGAATTTTTGTATCTTCGCGGTATGTTTTAAGCGTAATAATAGTTTTGTTTAGATGAACACTGAGATTTTTAGAATAATTAGTAAAGCTTGAGTTATGGGAGGCAGGTAGTTTGGTGAAAAACCTAATCATTTTTGATCGAGCAGTGAGTTTGATATTAAATACATAGCGACCCGCTAAAATTAGGCTAAAAAGATATTAATATTTTTGCTCAATCAAAAATGGCTTCCATATTTAATACAGTGTAATTCGCAAACTTTTTTTTATTTTATTTTTACTTTCAAACATCGATTTTATAAGTTATCCAAAGATCTGTCTATCAGACTTAAAAGATCGAGTGTCGATAATTTTAGTATAATAATTAGGTTTTTTATATGAAAATATTAAAATTGTGTACCAGAACTGAAATTGTATACCTTATTGCTTTAATGAAACGGTAGAAATGCATTGGCACTTAACTGCTTAGGAATGACGGTTCATTTGTGAAGTTATTGTGACCGTGAGATTTATTAGCGTTGTGCGTTCAGTCTATCTTTTCTAATTATGAGTCTATGTTATTAGGTACACCATTATGTATAATGTCTAAATGTGAAACACCAAATTTAAAAAATAAGCTATAAAAATCATATTAATTAACATTCCTTTCGAAATGTTTTACTGTTATTCCTTCTCCGCATTCGAGGGAGAAAATCCAGAAAAATGGATCATTATTAATTTCGTAGTTTTCAAGTTAATCTCTTCCTTTTTCTCACACGAAAGCAAAGTATAGTCAATTGATAAAAAATATAATATTTACGGCTATGTTCATGAAATTGGCGATTGTGATTTTGTAACCTTGAATATGTGTGAACAAAAATTTGTTGAATTATGAATGACCCTCGCAAATGGGCGTATTGTTGAACATTGTAATGATAATAATTACGTATTTATAAAGCCGTGTACACAACTGTGGGTCATTTTTATAATGTTCAAAATTCGATACTGAAGTTTTTCCAAATTGCTTATTATAATTTCACTGTAAATTGTTGGCGATGTAAATAAACGAATTGTTTGACACATGGGTTGTCCACAGTTGTATACCAGGCTTTGTTAAGTAGATTTTGCTAAAATTAATATAAAGAGTTATGCATTTTATAATCGAAAACACATATTGCGAAAACTTAAGCTTTCCACTATCTTATGTTAATTATTGGACAATATACTAAAGTTGTATCTCTATATTCCTCTTAGTCTGTAATATTCACTCTAATTTGCCGAATAGCAAAGTATTATTCTTATGATTTTGCCCTCTCAGTATTTACATAAATATCGGATTTTGAGAGTAATATTCTGCTATATGACAAATACTACTAACTATTTTACCTAAAAGTGCTTTCAGTAGTGCCATTCTGCAGGCTTTACAACAACAGGAACGAATGAATAAGTGAACGCTAATAATCGTTCGTTAGTTCCTTCATTAATTCGATTGTTACAAATGTGAAGAATCTTAGCAGGGAAATATATCTCAGAGGTTGAAATTTAAATGTAGTCTCGCTCTTTATTTTGCGATCGCTTTCAGGAAATTATTTTGCTGAGAACTTGTTAAAAATATTTCATTTATATTTTCACGCATTTTTAGTACGACGATACGAACAAATTGTGTAGTTTTTAAATTGCAAGAAATAGTATTATAGCCTTTCGCGAATATCTTCCTTGTATCTAACGGTTCACTATATTATAATTTGTATGTAAATCTAAATTATTGACTAATATTAATTGCAATTACATGAAATTCAATACTTAATTATTTTATGTAAATACCTAAATAAAGAAACATTTGAATGAAATTGTTTTATTTTTTGAGAGAATAGATGAGACTATCTCGTCTACAGTTAAACACAAATATATTTATATTAAATTCAATTTTATTCAGCAAGTCACTAGGTCAATAGTTAATATAAACGCAACACTTAAAACAATCTTAAGTCTTTGTACAAGGCAATTTTGTATCAACAATATACTCGATCAACGGAAAGCGAAAATTCATTAAATCGTGTAAAATAAAAGTAATAAATAAAATGGCATATCTAAATAAGGAACAAAATTGCACAACAAAGTGATTTCATCGATCCGTTTAAAAAATGATCGATTCCATCGATCTATAATGATCATAGAAAATATTTCGTACAAAATAAAATACTTCAAAAACTTGAGTTTTCCGCTTTCCGTTGATACCACGCCATCGATCTAGTTTATAATATTCACTGCTGCAAATTATACAACCTAAATAGTGAAGAAAAAACTGACCACAACAATTTTGAGTATTCCAACATAGATATAAAAATCTCGATAAGTACGTATGAGAGTTTTCGTTCCCACCTTCAGTTTAACTTTGAGCTTTAGTTTACATATCGTTAGACATCGAGGGAATGTTCACCGAGTGACAAATCAAACTAAAATATACTTCGTACCGCTTCTTCGATTCTAGCCTGGAAGAACAAACTTAAATAAATGACGGGCTAATTTTAAATTATATTATAATGACAAATAATACTTTAATTATAAATGGACGTTAAACCTAAAATTAATTGTAAGATACGCTAGATTTTGGTGCGAACAAAAACACTAGTGAACAATAAAAGCTACGATTATACGGATACAATGAGATTGATCTGACATGGTTGTAAACAAATAAGAGAGCGAAATGATATTAGCTTATTGCTAAAATTGCATATTAGTAGTTTAATTACTTGAGGATCCTTCATAAGAACTATTGAACATTGTGTTAAGGCATATTTATTTAAATATTTTATATTATGTAGTCTTCATCATCATCATCATTCATTTATTTACAGCCATGTTTTAAAAAAGCACATTTGAGCTAGCTCACAATTTAAGGCCAGTCTTACATTCCTTACGGTTTCGTATCTAAATACTTAATAAGCGAAATTACAAACATTGGTTCGATACGTCTAGTTTTATTCATGGCAGTTTGTGATAGGCATGGCCGATTCAAATCGTATATAGATATTGAAACGTATATTGGATCAATATCGTGATATCCGATATCGCCCCGCATCAAAACTATATATTTTCAAAACACTATATCGCCGCATCGATGTGATACGATATGCCTCGGTATTCATGATTCATAGATATAGGAATATCAAACTGTATTCCGATGCAATACGGTTTAGCTTAGCTAGGCACTTGCGCTACGATGAACGGATATGAATACGAAGAACAGGTTTTTCATACCCCTTAGACGGGGCCGGGGCTGGGATGGGACGGGGCCGGGGCTGGGATGGGACGGGGCCGTGGCTGGGGTGGGACGGGGCCGTGGCTGGGGTGAGACGGGGCCGGGGCTGGGGTGGGATGGGGCCGGGGCCGGGGTGGGACGGGGCCGTGGCTGGGGTAAGACGGGGCCGGGGCTGGGGTGGGATGGGGCCGGGGCTGGGGTGGGACGGGGCCTGGATTGGGGTGGGACTGGGCCGGGGCTGGGGTGGGACGGGGCCGGGGCTGGGGTGGGACGGGGCCGTGGCTGGGGTGAAACGGGGCCGGGGCTGGGGTGGGATGGGGCCGGGGCTGGGTTGGGACTGGGCTGGGGCTGGGGTGGGACGGGGCCGGGGCGAAACGGTGAAGAGGAGCTTATAACCAGTAAGACATAGAATACATTTATCCCGTTCGACGGGGCCGGGACTGGTGCGGCGGGACGGGGCCGGGGCGAAACAAAGTCCTCTATAGGTAAACCGCTTCATTGAGACTTCGCCTGCGGGGTACAGGGGTGTGGGCGGAAAGACGAGAGCGGGGACTGTAAGGGGTGCGGGCGGCGGCGATACACAAGAGACGAAATTTGCCGCGACAGTTCTTAAGATATGTGACGTCAGTGGTCACAATGGTAGTCGTCAGTGTCGACACTTTATAACATTACATAACATATGGGAAAAAAATATTCGATGCGATACAATTACACTAATGAGAGTGAATTAATTCTAAATATTATTATCCAGAGCCGTGGATTTTGATCAATAAATAAAATGAAATCTTATAATTAGATTAATTTTAAGGCAAAATTAAAAACTTCAAATAACATTCCCTGGTTACTTTTGCGACTGTTTTGTTTCAATGTATATCTAGTTCATATTCCACTGAATTTGGATCTATATTTTATTCTAAAATATTCTGCTATTTTACATTGTTAAACGGTGGCGTTAATGCTAAGAGCATTCTCTTCCCCAGTTATACCTACCTTAGCATAGAATATATAAAAGTACTACAACTTTAGGTCATGTACAAAGATTGTAACAGGTGCAGGGGAATGGTGTAAAATATAAATAAAAAAAACATGACAAAAAATACAATTATATAGATTTTGTGTCCGAATATACTGCGACTCATCTTCAGACTTCAGTCAGACAGTATTCTCTTGTGTATTTCTGTCAAAGCGTCCGCAACTGACAACAGATGCTATCGCTACCTGTGTAGCGAGCGTACTGAATTTTGAAAATAATGTGCCTGCCGCCCGCACCTCTCACAAGCCCCGCTCTCGTCTCCCTCCGCGCCCCTGTACCCCGCAGGCGAGGTCTCAATTTCGCGGTTTACCTATAGTTTTCGATATAATTAAGTAATTAGTTCATAAGAAAAACAACAACAATGATATATCATATTATGATACGATATAACTGTATACTGTTTCAGAAAAACATATTTTTTTGATACAATGATACAAAAAAATACACATCGATACGCCAATATATAGTTTTCAAAATATCGTTTTAGATTCAATGATACGAAATACACATCGATACGCCAATATATAGTTTTCGAAATATCGTTTTAGATTCAATGATACGAAATACACATCGATACGCCAATATATAGTTTTGAAAATATATAGTTTCAATATCTGATATCGAATATCGATATATAGTTTTGATTCGATATCGAAAAAATCAGATATTACACACGCCTAGTTTGTGATGGCTATAAGATGGGCGAACTAAAATGAGCATTAAGGTCTGTGCCTACTACACTAGCATATCATGGCCGTGCTAGGAACGAGTCAGGCAAAAAAGTATTATTTGTATTGAAAACTATGACACCTTGCACACTAGACTGTTCCGTTACCGACCAACACCGTCGCGTGCTATCATCATCAGCCTATAATAGTCCACTGCTGGACATAGGCCTCCCCCCATGAGCGCCATAGCGGCCTGTCTTCGGCTTGGCGCATCCAGCATCTGCCTGCAGTCTTCCGCAGATCGTCATCCCATCTGGCCGGAGGGCGTCCCACACTACGTTTGCCGAGTCGCGGTCTCCACTCGAGAACTCGTTTACCCCAGCGGTTGTCGGTTCTTCGCGAGATATGACCGGCCCACTGCCACTTCAGCTTGCTAATTCTTTAAGGTATGTCGATAACTTTGGTTCGTCGCGTGTCAGCACCGGCAAAATACGGTATCGTTCGCTCCTTCTCCATATAACGGTGAGACAGAAACGCTGTCAATCCGTTCAGTGGGCAAGTTAAAGCTTATTGTGTTGCTTTTTGTGCCTAACACGTTCCTAGCCCGGTCATGGTATGGCACGGTGCAGTGGGAATAAATCTTAATCCATACTAAACGTAGCGAACCAACAATTACAATACGAAACGATATCTGAACCTAGTTATAAATTGATACTATTAATTAGGCATTATTATTTTACATTAGTTTTTATTTTTGCGATTTTTCATAACATTTTTTAAGGGTTCAGATCATCTATCTATACTCTTAGCCCGACAGAGCTAGAAACTTGCGTCATATTAAAAGTTGACACTTACCATATTATATGTATGTGTTTATTTATTTGCTTGACCGAGGTATATTCAACAAAATGGGCAAATAGAATAGGTAGCCAACAAAAACAATGTTTAGCGTATCACATTTTGGATGACAAAATCTGGTTTTATTAGGTTTGGAAAGGCGAGTGTACAGATATACCACGTTCTTAAGTTATATAGATATAGTTGCGCAGACGTTTTATATTTAATGGCGCGAAAACATGAATTTGATTAGTGAGGAAGTGTTTTAAAAACTTTCGTTCAACAGTGTCACCTGACAAAAACAACTACCCCATTTTTGGTAGTTTGTAAACAACTATGTGATTATTGCACACCATCATCAAATGCTTCAAGAGATTGTAGGTAATAAATAATAAAGTTTTTAAATTGAGTAAATAGCTTACAATATTCTGCGCAACAAAATCGACATAACTTACAAACGCAGCAAACCATTAATACAAGTTGTTTCAAAACAACGAGTAAATAATGAAGAGAGTTACTCAGAATCAGTAACTGAACAACTTTCTCCTAGAAACATGGGTCGAAATATGCCAAAAATTAATTGACTACCCATACTAAATCGGTCATGTGACCCGTCTGTAGTATGGGTAGTCAAATAATTTTTGGCGTTATTCGACCTATGTTTCTACGAGAAAGATGTTCAGTTACTGATTCCGAGTAGGTCCCTTCATTCTTTACTCGTTGTTTTGAAACACCTTGTATATTAAACTGGCGCGAGTGTCTAGCCCTGCTGTGTGCGCATGTGCGTGTGTGTGTGCTCAGTCGTCCTTGCGCGGGCGACGCTTGCGCACCTCTGCGTCGCCGCGCGGCGCGGGCGCCTTCTCGTCCTCCGATGTCTGCGGACAAACCAGAAGGTTCAACGAAATATAGCGAATTATTTTGTACTAGCTTTTGCCCGCGACTTCGTTCGCGTGGACTTCTTTTACGACCTCACATTAGAAACCTCAAAAATTGTAGCCTATATTATGTTATTCTGATGTATAAGCTATATTGTGGTAAAGTTTCATTCAAATCCATTCAGTAGTTTTTACGTGAAAGAGTAACAAACATCCATACATCCATACTTACAAACTTTCGCCTTTATAATAGCAGTAGGATATTAACTACCTTACTACAAATAAATAAACAAGGTTTGGAACACTGTTTAAATATACTATGGCTAGTTTAAAATCAATGTATGTCAAGTCAAATGACATAAGGGTGGTACACATTTCACATTAGTCGCATAACATTTAAACAGTAGTTCAAACCGTGTTTATTTATTTGTAGTAAGGCCGTTATACTTTATTGCACAATCAAAATTTGTACAAAAGGTGGACGCCATATGGCGTTCTCTACCAGTCATACCTTTTGGCTAAGCAGAGATGATTGACACAAATAAGTATGTAAAATTGTACTACTAGCGAATAAATAAGATGCTTTCCTGATAGTGTATTCATTCTAGATTTCAATGTATGGGCGAAACGGCAAAATTTATAATTTTAGTTTGTTGCTGCTGTGTTATAGCTCCAAGTGAGTACATTATAGAACACAACTCTCCCACCCCCCCAACCCGCCGCTTCACCCCTCCCCCCCTTGATAAAGGTCCCAAATTTCATATTTCCTCTATTTTCAGGAAAACTATACAAGCTAGGACAAAATGGTCAAGGACTAAATTATTTGTCAATAAATTACCTACAAATAAGTATTAACATTCATTTTGATACGAGTTATAGTTTTTAAGCTATGGAGCATCAAAGAGTACTAAAAATGATCGCTTAGCAGAAATACAACATTTAACACAAAATAAACAATATAATTTATAAATTTTCACAAGAAATGCGTTTCTGTAGTACATACCTATCTAAAACAAATCAGTATCGTCATTGTTATCTTCTAAGGTTTGTCGAATCTACTAAGGCCCCAATGTCTGCATATGGTGGAACAACGGAATGCACCTTTAACACATCCACATATTTTTCTGTAGCCATTTTTGCAGCTGCAT
Source organism: Pyrausta aurata (assembly GCA_963584085.1). Taxonomy (NCBI): domain Eukaryota; kingdom Metazoa; phylum Arthropoda; class Insecta; order Lepidoptera; family Crambidae; genus Pyrausta; species Pyrausta aurata. Next base: position 6,694,182 of record OY757277.1, read on the forward strand.
GATATTGTTTTCAGTATCAACTGTTGAGAGCTTGATCAAAGTAAGCATTGAATGCTGACAAGCTGAAGAAGGTGGTCTTTTCATAATAACACCGTATTGTTCTTGAGAGTTGGTTAAGAAGTGAAGTTGAAGTACCTAAATGTTTCGTAACACGATTATACTTTTTTAGGTTTGCTTAGCCCCATACTATGCAAGAATATATGTTTCTCCTGCCTTTTTACCTCCTCGCGTTAGGCATCAGGAGTTATTGTATCTTGCAAGTCGATGTTATATGTTATTGAATAGACTGAACCTTTCCTGTGCCTTAGAATGCCGATATTATGTAGTACGTCGAAAAGACATTGTCGTAGTGGTTGGGCAAGACATTGATCTGTTGGTCCTTATGGTGGAACAACGGAATGCACCTTTAACACATCCACCTATTTTTCTGTAGCCATTTTTGCAGCTGCATGATATTGTTTTCAGTATCAGTTGTGTTGTGTTCTATAATGTACTCACTTGGAGCTATAACACAGCAGCAACAAATTAAAATTATAAATTTTGCCGCTAAAAAATCTAGAATGAATATACTATGAATAATTACTTTGTTTATGATGTGCAATAAAGAATTTTTATTATTATTATTATGTTCCGTTAAGTTATGAACGCATTACCGATTTTGATGAATTTGCACAATTGAGGTAGCCAAATATATAAAAAAATATAATCTTATTTTTTTATTCTTTATTTTATTACAAAACAAAGTATAAATGGCTGACTTAATGCTTAAAGCATTCTATACCAGTCAACCTTTGGATGAAACAGAAACGATTGAGGCGGCATAAAAGAACACAAAAAGCAACAAATTCTTTCGTGAATAAACTGTTATAATTGACCGTAACCATGTTGATAAACGTCAGAAGGCGTTCATAGTTTACAAACCATTGTAAATTGAAACACTAATAAAAAATTAAATGCGTTTAAAATATCATAGCCAATTGCTGATTGATTAGGCACGAATTAGTGTGGAATAGTTAATGTGAAATGAATCATTTTATAAACACAACAGACTCGTGCGTGTTTACGGTTATTTAGACAGTGATATACAGGGTGTCCCAAAAGATTGTGTCAAGCCAAAGCCTAGCGGTAAGTCATCACTAGGGCTACCCGAATCACCCTTGTGTATGTTCCGCGATTGTTGATAGTTTTCGAATTATGTTTCTTTTTGTTCAATATGCTGCAATATTTTTTTAATGGTTAAAAGACAAGACAGTTATAGAGCTATGGATGGAAATGATTCTGAATCAGCTTTCATAGTATTTAACCAATAATGAAAAAAAAAATGTATTTTAAATAAGAGTTAGATAAACTTACGTCACTTTGGGAATTCTTCTCAGCATCACTGTTGGCGTTCTCGGCATCATCTACTATGTCGTCGTTGATAAGTTCCTGTGAAATTAATAGCAGGTTGTTAGAATAGTATGTTATACGAGTACAAACTCAAACTCAAACGTTTATTTGCCAAGAACACAGTAAATAAAGATCACATTAAAAGTAGTACACATGTGTTCAGTCTGCTCGCAGACGTGCAAAATTTCAGTTATTTAGATATTGCTATTATTGATATTGCAAAACATTTAATTAGTATTAATGTAAATTAGAATTGAATTGATTAAATTACATTATAAATTATATTAGATAGCTTAATTAAATTAAATATTTGTCTGTTGTTGCCAGTTACAGTATTCATTATTACTATAAAAACATTTGTCCAAAAGCCAGTTAGTCAGTCTCCTCTTAAATATTGGTCCTTGAAGTATTTTAAGTTCTTCCGGTAGTGAGTTATACAAAGCAATACTCTTATTATATGCATTTCTTTTATATATGTCCTTGTGACAGGGAGGTTGATGCATTAGGTTTATATATTGCTGCCTTAATTGCCTACCTGTGATTTCTCTACGTGTTTTGTAATAGCTGGGGAAGGACCTTACAAAGAGACAAGCTTCCCTGATGTAGATGCAAGGAAGTGAAAGCAACTTAAGCTGTTTAAAGAGGGGTCTGCAACTATATAGATACCAGACGTTACACAGAGCGCGAATGCATCTCTTCTGTATTTTGAAGGCTCTGTCTATATCTACTGAATTGCCCCACAGAACAATGCCATAATTCAGTACCGACGATACGTATCCGTGGTAAGCCGTGAGTGCAGCCTCAATCGATACCGTTTGTCGCAATCGTTTTATAGCAAAAGCAAATCGCTCTAGCTTTTTACATATAATGTCAATGTGTTTTTTCCAATTAAGATGTGTGTCAATATATAGTCCCAAGAATTTAAAATTGTCAACCTCGTCAATTTTATCGCCATTATAATTTATTTTTAGTGATTGTTTTTGAGTATTATATGAACGAAATTGCATAACTACAGTTTTACTTAGATTTATTCTCAAGTCATTAGCACTCAACCAGCTTATAATATTGTCTAAAGCCCTATTTGCAATTGAGTCCATTGGATTATTTCCATCTCCCTTTATTACGACTGTCGTGTCGTCTGCAAAGAGAACACATTTATGTGTGGTAGCATTTGGGAGGTCATTTATATATAATAAAAACAGCAGTGGCCCTAGAATGCTGCCTTGTGGGACCCCGGATTTCTTTATCAACTGTTCAGACCTATATGATTTTTTGACTAAATTATGTTTGATTTTGTCAATTTTTGTAAGCTCTGTGCATTGTTTCCTGTCTTTAAGGTAGCTTTCAATCCAATTATAAGCTTTTCCTCTTATACCATATGATTCCAGCTTGCTTAAGAGCTTATCGTGATTCACTAAATCAAATGCACTACTCATATCAAGAAATACTGACATCACTGGTGTAGAAAAAGGGGAGGAAACGACCCTTTGCACTGATATTTAGCGAGATATTTCTGGCGCTCGTAATAAGTGAGAGCGCCAATAATTCGAGAGTGAAATGGATGCTTACACCCGAGTTAAACATACTATTTTTCATTTCGACTGTGAGGAAAGAAATTAAATACTTGTGTGATATGATATGACTCAATTATCTTTGACTCCATATGCCAATTAAAACTAAATTACTTTCTACCCCGCTATATACACATGAAAGTTAAATTTTCGGATCTGGAGAGATGAAAAATTTTTTTAGCCTAGCTAGGGATTCGAAATCGAGACCATAATAATTTATTTTCTACATACACTTACTCTTACAGAAAAAGTCAAATTGATAGATGCAGAATCACATAATCATATGAAGAGACAACAGAGACTACAGAACACTAAGACCAATGAGGGTATAAAACAGTGAGTTGTTATCACTACGTGTAGAGAATTAGCAAAAATTTCGGCCCGACCCGGGTTCGTCGAACCCGAGACCTCTTGGGTAGCGATCAACTAACCACTAAATCAGACTTGTCTTTATAATTATTTACCTGGTCATCATCAGCCCTGGGCGCCTGGTCTCCCTTGGCGAGGCGGTCGTACTCCGCCTTCGTGACGAGCGCCTTGTCCGCTCGCTTCACCGGGTAGAGCAGGTCTATGACGCACACCAGCATCTGAAAATTAAGTCCAAGGTTGGTGATGCCTTAATGGCCTTGCTGTGGAGCCGCATTGATTTCGCCATGTCCTGTCCGAAAGTAGAAGCGGAACACTAGCGAACTTGCCTGTTCTAGCGCATTGATTTATTATTATTATTATTTATTCATAGAAAACAAAACAGATCACAATCATTGAATTACATTAGAAACGTACATAATGGTGTTATACTAGATAGTAATCCTAAATATGTTTTCACGGCAGTTACATAGTGGTTTGTCTTATAGTAGATAATTCACAACAGATAGAACATTCAAACAAGACATGGTGATGATTTGACTATAATGCTGTCTCTTTTCCGACAGTGCGGTGAATAACGCCGCAGAACGCTTTTCACTTTCGCTACTTTAAACTACACTAGATCGCAGCGGAATGATGGCTACCGTTTTCGTTCTCACTAGTTGGCGCCACTGTCGCGTTAGGTTCAGAATATAGCTTTTATGGTGTGTAAATTGTCATAATCGAGAGATAAAAAATCAAGTTTGCTATTAAATCTTAATATAACAATACATCGAGCATGCCGCAGTCCAGCTTTGTTAGGAAAAGAGGAGTAAGTACACAAGTTATTAAAGATTTAACATTTATTTTCTCAGTCCCCCTTTTAAAACACTCGCATTATTGATCCGAATTTACCATAATTAATTGAAATTATTACTAAATATTCGAAACATTAATCTTAATAGAAATAAACCCGCACATCTAACCCACAAACAGTGACATTTGACATTTCGGAGACAGAAGCGCCCCTAGCGGCGAATTCATACGCGTTAGCACTCATTCATCCAGCGGTTCCGCTACTCGTGTTTCGCAGTGGAGGTGTGTTACGGGTTTAAAGGATTTGTGGATGATATTCGTTATAAAGAGTTGGACAGAGGGATATTTAGGGTTCCGTACCTTGAAAGGAAAAAAAACGGAACACTTTTAGGATCACTTTGTTGTCCGTCCGTCTGTCTGTCTCTACTTTTTTCTCAGAAAAGCGTGGTATCAAGCTGTAATTTATATCAAATACTCAGAAGGTGTCCTAAAACTGTAGATAAATCAAACTTCTAAATCAATACAATTAAAAGATAAAGCCGTATAGGCCGCAAATTTCAGGAAAATTGCGACTCGTAAAGAAATCAAAACCTACAGGGTACTTCCCGTGAACTCAGGATCATGAAATTTGGTAAAAGCATATAAGATTTATTGTGCTTACCAGTCCAAGTAACGCGCCGATGAATATGGTGGCGATCGCGAAGATGAGATACGAGCCCCACGTCGGCAAGCCATACGTCTCCATCAGTGTGTTGTGGACGCTCTGTAAAAAATAATGTTTTGTAATGTCATTGCAGGGATTTCATCATCAGAGCTGGTCTGGTCTTGATCTCTTGAAACAGGTTAGCTTGGTCGAATGCTAGCCCCCCTGTCAATGTCATGTAGATTGCAATATTCTTGAAGATTGCCATTTTTGACGACGCGTTTGGTGTATTGGTTAGCGCTCCTGACTTTTACGCCGGCCCATCGCTGGTTCGAATCCCGCAGGGGGCAAATGTTTGTGTGATGAGCGTGAACATTGGTACCTAAGTCATGGATGTTATAATGTATTTAAGTATTTATGGGAGACACAAGGAAGATAATTCCTTACCACGAAACCAGACAATTGGTGTTTTGCCTGGCGCATATTTTTTTGCGCATATTGCTGTAATCACATACCCCTCAGTTGAGCTAGCGTTTGGACAACAACAGAGAGTGAGAGAGAGGGAGCGTGTGCGTGTGAGTGTGTTACCTGAATATGATTTTACTTTATTACATTATTATTTTGTCTGGATTATTATTATGTATGATGATTTGAGACCTGTAAAGTTTGAAATTAAAGGATTTGAGTTGTAGATTCATTCAGTGGGAAAAGTAGTAGTTTAGTAGTGTTGCTTTTCGTGTCTGATACTCTCCTAGCACAGTCATGGTACGGTACGGTGAAGTGGGCACAGACCTTTAGGCCCTAGATATGTAAGACTATCACTTACCCTGAGTGCTTGGCTGAGCTTGAAGAATTCAGCAACCAGCGTCATTTGCAAAGAGTCCGGTGCCTTCCAAGATGGCACCGGTTCAGTCTGTCGCCAGCGCTCTTGAGTCACGAAGGTTAGCATGGAATCCGTGTCTCTGGGCCCTTTGTACTGACGGAATTGGCCGTCTTTCACGCTGGAACGGAATTAAATTGTTGATTAGGAAGTTGGTAAAAATTCCAGCGTATGAAGTTTACTGTGTTTTTTTTTCAACTTTTCTCATAAATGTGAAAAGTTGAGTTAACTTGCTAAATTATAAGGCATCGCAATATTGATCAGTTTATTAGAATTTAACTTATACAAAGCTTAATGTAAGCAAGAAATAGGGTACAAAGAAAAAACAGTGTTTACTTAGTGTAAATTGGCAAACTACCAATCTGCATCCTGGCAGCTCTCATACCATTTTTTTTTAGAAAAGGAAGTTGGTGAAATATTTAGGAAAATCTAAAAGAATGTTCTCAATGCCATAACACTGCAGTATTTATGAATTTAGACCAAAAGTATGTCTCATGTGCCGGCCATACTCTAACAACCTTTTAATCTATGTTCAAATAGTGTTATTTTTAAACATAATAATTTACTTGTATTTGGAAGATCAAATTCTTGTTATAACATCAAGATCCTCCGTTTCAATATAATAAACAAATGCAACTACACTTACTGAAATATAGTAGGCAGCGCCGTGACAACAAATCGTCCGCTAAGCCCAGGCGACTTTGTGACGTCCACCGCAGCAGCCTTCATGCCCAGCCCCTTGCGGGATGACTGGGTTGATAGCTCCCGCCATGCTGGTGCGAGGGCGTTACAGGCCGGGCACCATGGGGCGTAGCTGAGGAAGAAAAGGCATAGAATTCAATGATATAACTAAATTTAAGGTACATTGTGATCCGAACAAGCTAGTGAAGCATAAATATTGACAGCTAACTGGCTGACAGACTGTGGTTAAAGTAACAGTAACAGTTACTCTGTGATCATAGCGCTTGCAACAGTGCCGAAATATCGGAAGCTCTTAAATAATAAGGTACATGGTAGCAATCCTGTACCTAACTATTCTAATGTATACTAAAGGTCTTTTATCACTGTCCTGTACCATACCATGACCATGCAGGAATGTGTCAGGCATGAAAAGCATCACAATATGCTCTACCTTGCTCTCTGAACGGATTGACAATTAAGTTAAAGTTTGTTTGTCAGGCTGTGGGTTTCCTCCAGAACAATTCTTATTTTCAAGTAATAAAATTAAGTTTCTGACCAATAAAAAGTTTCCGAAAAACAATTAAGTTATTATGTTTATAAGAATTATTCATAAAAATAACATACATCATACTATTATCTTAGTTAAAGATCATGCTAATAGGAATGACTGCATTGTTCTGATTCACACTTGCAAAATGTTTAAATGAAATCATGTTTGTTGTTTAAATAGCTGTTTCATGATGCAATAGCCAATGGGTCATATGAACAACAGTACTCTACAATGCAAGTATTTTTTTTCTGATATACTCTCATTCTAAAAATAGCCATTTGTACTAGAATGTTGTGATAATTGATTTCAAGGAGAAGGCAGACTGAGTTTGCTTGTTATGATACCAGCTAATTAGAAAATCTTGAGATTAGTGAAGTGTAATGATAAAATATGGGAGGCCTATGTTCAGCAGTGGACGTCCTTTGGCTTATAATGATGATGATGATGACAAATGATAAAATAAATTCTGTCAACAAATAAGTTGCGGATAAGAGAAAGTACCTGGAATATTGTTAAATAAATATTTTTTTTGATTACAGAATAAAGAATAAGAATGTATTTCTATTTCCATTAAGTGGCAAACCATGTTGAGTGACAGAGGTCTTTGCGCTAAGCATGGTTGCTTGTGTTGCAGTAGCCCGATAAATCAGTTACAAGAAGTTTAAGTATTACGGCACTTGGTTGGCAGGATGCCTTTATACATTAAAATAGATTAGGTAGTCAACTCATTTTAAACATTTATTTTCAAACTCAAATCTCATTTTAAAAATTCTATGAAATACAGAAGTTTTCTGACTTGTGCTATGCAGTAGTAATATTTACAAATCTAGCAAGCACTAAGCTATTTTCATTATCATGTTCAGAATGGAAAACGGATTGAATTTCAATTTAAAATTGGATCCCATTGTACACTTCAGGCGAGTGAAAAATGACCAATAAGGGATGACAATAGTACAATAAGCATGCGTCACGGTTTTCGAAACGGTTCTTTGCGGACCCTAGCGCTGTGACGACGACCTTGCATGGTTTATTGAACCCTATGTGGGAGATAATGCAGAACCCACCACATTCGCATCTCAGACGAAAACCTTATTAGGAATTCTTCTATACGGTCTTATTTCGCAGAAATTGCCTAGAATCACTTAAATGATACAGTATTTTCAATGAAAATTGCAGAAAACGAACATGACACGTTTTTACATCGAAACCGGCAAAGAAAAAATACTCACAATTCCACCATCCATTCCCCTTCGAGGATATCCCTCCAATTATCTTCATCTAGCTCACGGTTTGCACTAACTGAACTGGTGAGGAAACATAAAATAACAGAGAAACAAACGGAAAAATAGAAAAATTTCGGTGTCGTATGTACGCGCGCCATGTTTGATTATGGTGAAATGTTGCCAGAAATAAGTTACATTAAAATCTACTACAGAACAGATAGGAATGAATACGTCAAAAAAACATGAATTTTCTAAAAATGAGCAGTTTTCTCCCATCGTTTTGCAGCTCTCACTAGATGGCGTTAGGGTCACTTAAGGATCATTTTTTTCACGTTGGCGGAAAACCATAGACAAAGAAAAAAAGTGCGTAAGTTAAATATTGTAAAAAAACGTTAATGAATCATGGATTAATTTCATTGTTAAGGTTCACATTAATATTATTTTACTATTTATTATTTACGTTGGCGAAAAGCAATTACCCTCTGCTATAATTCTTAAATGAAGTTTAAAAAGTTAGTTCCTAAAGTGACCTCATCTCTCGATGATAGAAACATCTCATGACAAGAAAACTGTTCATTCAAATTATCAAGAAAAACCAAGGTAAAAACAATAAATAAATAATAAATAATTTATCGGCCTGCACTTTAAAAAAATGTAAACGTATTGGAATTTCAATAAACCACCTATTTCGCAGTTTTCTTTACATACTGGCAACTCTGATTCCATTTTTTTTTATTCATAAGAAAGGCAAAGTAATTGATATTTAAGAAAATGCTGTGACAATGGCAAAATATGTGAAAGGATGTTCTAAATGCCTTGATTGATCTAAGATCGATTAGTTTATCAAATATTTTTAATTCAACACTACTGCCAACTAGTGACACAATTGAATACTCACAGATGGTATTTAATCTGAAAACAGAGGCAACCAGTGCCATCTAGTGTCGAAATAAGAAACTTCACAGTATTTCAACTGGTAAGAGATGGCAGTAACTGCCTGAAAAGCAAAGCGAAGCGAATCACGCCACAAAAGACAGATGCACTGCTTAAAAGACTAACTTTACAGGAAGCCGAATATTGGTGGTGTGCGGATTTCAATAAATAAATAAATATCCTTGGACATTTCACACAGCGCCATCTGGTCCTAAACTAAGCAAAGCTTGTACTATGGTAACCAGACAACGGATATAAACATACTTATATACTTTTTTTTGTAAATACATACATATTATACATAGAAAACACCCAGACCACTACAAACAGACATGTTCATGCACACAAATGATTGTAATGTGCGGGGATCGAACCCGCGACCTCTGGCGCAGTAGCCAATTTCTTAACCACTGCGCCAAATCGGTCGTTACAAAATAACAGCCTGTGTAACAGTACCTACGTATTAGCGATGTAGTTACGAGATTTGTCACTTTTTACCGACTTAAAAAAGGAGGTTAACATATATATGAATTGCCCTAGTAAAAAGCAACCGTGTTATATAAGGAATCGTACCTGTGTTTAACGCTATTTACCACACGGCCACCGACACATTGGCAAAAATGAATTTTGCAAGTGCTTTCTTTATCGCGTAGGCTGCGTCACCTTATCAATATTGGGAGATCACTCTCTTAACACTATAAAAACCAGATAAAAATTATCTATACTAATATTATAAAGCTGAAGAGTTTGTTTGTTTGTTTGAACACGCTAATCTCCGAAACTACTGGTTCGAATTGAATAATTCTTTTTGTGTTGGATAGTCCAGTTATCGAGGAAGGCTATAGGCTATATAACATCACGCTACGACCAATAGGAGCAAAGATATCTATCACTATTCCACGCGGACGAAGTCGCGGGCAAAAGCTAGTAGAAGATATGTGATATCGTTGGAATTATTGATGAATTTTTGTTGTTACTCGGGGTTACAATGTGAACGTCTCTCTGCCTCTATCTTCTCTAACGTCTGACGGCAACAGAATAAGGATTTACCCACAACACAGAAGTAGGTACTACCTACTTAAATTCTGTAGATTTAACCCAGAGTTATCTATCACGGGATTACGGATCGTGCCATTGGACCTTAATCTGTTTTGTTTTTACCCTTGTGCACCCAAGAAGGAGGGTTATGTTTTCCGTGTCTTGTCTAACCTCCAAACGGGACGTCCTTCGCGGTAATCACATTAGGGAGACGGACGACCGAAGCCGGGGAAGCCTTACTATGCGTGACGTGCAACACTATTCCTTTGCCGTGGAAAAAAACTATACATTGTTGAACAATAATAGTGGAAATAGGAGTTTAATTTTGCGATACTCTACTGGTACAGTACAGTTCTTTATGGCGTAATGTATTTATAATATTTTGTGGTAAAGGTTTAGACTCAGTGAAGTGAGTTGTTACTACTACGTACAAGAGAAGCAAACAAAAAATGTGTCGCAAATACGACGACAGGATTGTGACGTTTTCTTTAAAATTTGAATTTCGAACTAGGATTTTGAACCTACTAATGAATGTATCGTCAAATTCATGGCGCACAAAATTTGTTGGTGATGTCAGTTCCATGTAATAGTAGTAGCAGAAATAGTAGTTCAATGATTAGAGTAGAGATCGGGACTAAACTTTAGGTATTTAATAATTACTCCTTCCAATGAGTTTGGATAACATCATAAACCTTTATCAGACATAGCGGTAAACGCAAAGATTATTGTCTAAAATAACATTTAAATTCATGCGACAAGCGTGCAGTTATAAAAAGTGTCAATGCATTGCGCTTGGGCTAGATGCCCAAGCGCATAAATAAAATAGATACCGATCAAAAACTGACAGTTGTCAAACATCAAAATATTTTACGCGCGCTTTTCTGTGTCTGTGACACAATGCTGTTGTCTATGTTTAGGGCTGGGTAATCAAGTTCAAAATGAATATCCAATCCAATGAGGTTAATTTTGTAACAGTTCTACAATCGACGGTCTTAAGTTGCTATGAGATGATTTTAATATGAATACATTCGGTATCATAGGATTAGGACACAATTGGATTTTGGAAAGGCTCAAATTCTTACTAAAATGAAAAAGTTAGTAAAGGTTATAAAATGTATCTTGAACAGTTCAAGAACACTTCAAGTTGAACTTCTACAGAGTTCCGTGAGTTATACCTATAGGTAGAAAGAAATGGTATTACAAGAAACTTGCCTTCTTAAGGCTCAACATATTGGTTTGTTTTTTTTATAAGCTTTTTTGTAGAGTAATTTACATTTAATTGCTACATTTTCCAAAGTATGTACGAAAACAAAACGAACAAAACTGTATTTTTACTTATTATTTCACTTATCATTACTTAGTTTAATATGCAACAGGAACAAACAGGGTCTTTAATAGGTGAATAATTACATCTCACTTACATCGACAACCCTAAGCTGCCCTAGTTTCGAAATTCGAACACCGTCAGTCCATTTCGTTTTTTTAATTTTCAAATATCTATCGAAGGAGCATGTTTATTTTTACAAGAATAGCATTGTTTGTGGACAAGATCGTCGTATCTAGATCAATGGAGTATGCGTTGCGTTAGTTTTTGTGCATGACTTTGCGTTTTGTTTTGTCACTGAAGAGCTGATAAGGTGATAAGTGTTACGCATTTTTTCCTTTGTGAAATCTGAGCTTTAGAATTCCGAATTGTTGAATGGTGAGTAATTTTTGGTTTTTCTTAGTTAAAATGGAAGCCTGTGGGTGGGTTATTGCGTGTGTTAGGAAACAATCACTTTGTAACATTGTAACTTCATTCTGTAACTTCATTCACTAAAGACGAGCACCAAACTACGAACAAATACTCAATTATGGAACGTCATTTTGTATGAAGTATTAGACAGATATCGTTAACCAGAACTTATTAGGACATTGTGAAACAGGTCGTCTTTAATGGCCACATTCAGAGACCTAATGAGGGTATGTCCATTAATAGGTTTGGTTGGAAGTAGGTTTGATCCTTAAATGCGTATTATCTTAAGTGTGAATTATTTTTCTTAATTAACTATAAGATTAGTGTATGTATATCTCTGAAATATTTTGGAAGCTACTAAAAATTATTAGTAACTTTACCGAAAACGTATCTAACTGAAACATTCAGTAACTTTGCGACATATATACTGTAAAACAGATGAAAAATTACTCGTTCTGACGGGTCTCGTTCAGTCGGGTAATACTTACTAAGTCTAAATTATATAAGTTACTAAGATAGTTAAGTGCCTAAATAGGTTATTTAATTTAGACTAGCATAAAGTGTTATTAAAATTATCTTCATTGAAATATGCGGTAAATTAATGCGGAGTTGTGTGTGGCTCTATGATTGATTAGATATAACAAGTTTTTACGAATCAGTTGAAAGTAATCTCGGAACTGGTAAGGCTTAGTAATTAATAATTTAATCGACAATTTTGTTGAAAAATATAAACATTAAGCCATCCCGCCATCAAGGCCGGCGACATAACTTCCAATCGAGCTGTCAAACCTCCAACACGAATACGACACACCTGTCAAATTACACTTTTTTTAATTTATATTTTTTTACTCGACGGCTACGAATTTTTCGGCCAGCCTCAGTTGTCAAATTAGACGCCGTGTGTTCGATATTTAACACTTTGACACTGGCAGCTAATCCCTAACAATTATTTTTATTTTTTCTACTCGCCAAGATGGCCGCGGTAATCCTTTTAAACGTGGTCTCTTGCATCGTATTTCTCAAGTTAGGTCGCTCTCGTTTCGACTAAAAAATTGTAATCGGAAACTTGGTAATCAGAGTCCAGGGATGTCAATTTTAATGGGTTTCGTTGATATTTAAGTAATCGTTGCCCGTGAATGCTCTACATACAAGAAATAACGCTCTCCTGTAAAGTTAAACAACTCTTTTGTTTAACATACGTCATTTATTTCTAAAGAAAATTTAAACTAACTAATTCATCAAGGATAATGTTTTTCAGGGCACGAAACCCTTGGTTGACTATTAATGTGCTTTATTAACTTAACTCATCATGACTAATCTCAGTTTTTTAAGAATCATGAAACCTTGTTATACAACAAATATTTCAAAAGAAAGTGGTAATAAACAGGATCATTTAACATAAATGGAAAATGGTGGTGGTGCTTTCTTTATATATCAGTCTGCGTAAAATTATAAAAAAAACTTACTTTATCATTGCGTGTTTGTTGTTATAAATTTCACACGGTATTACACGCATTGTCCAAAACTTGTCATGCCTTCATTTCAGTGACTACCCACGTCAAACGGACAGACCAGCTACCCAAGTAGTTATTGTAACGTTTATGCCAAATCATCGATCGGTGATCAATACAGATCTATGGATCATTCACACGCTAGATCGCGACAGGTGGCAGCACTTGCGCGCAATGTCATGTTGTATTGGAATCGATCAAATCACACCTTTTTTGGGGTTATTTTATTAGAATTATTATCGGGTTCTGTCTTTATAGTTTAAATAGAGAACGCGAGAAGACACCTTAATGAAATATACTTACATAACGCTTGCATAAGTACGAGTACCTACGTTATGCGCCTATTTAAATGGTTTCCTACATAATATTTGGTTTTATACAGCTAGGATTTGCAGAGCCCTTGGAAATACCTTTGCTATTAGACAAAATGCTAAAAATCGAATAATACAATTGAAAAAAACACGAAAACTAACTACGCTAATACCCAGTCAGTTAAAATTTTATGAAGCAAAGCAAACGATATTTATTGGGTCGAGTAGAGTATAAATATGTTGATCGGTTATAAAATTGAATATATAATATTTTCATGGACTCCAGCAAATAGGTCATAGCCTAAAAGACAATTGAAACAAAAAATAAATACACGTAGGCGTTCTTTATTCAAAATTCAAATTTGGAAGCCATTCGGTGTGGCCACACGTCGAAATGCGTTTGTCGTGTAATCCTCTGGGGACGTGGATTATTCTGTTTTTTTTTACTTCTATCAATTATTTTTTAAACATTGTCACCGTGGGATATGGTTTTTGGTCCACGGAGTTTAGTATACAGTTTATTAAATTTTATTTAGTCATTGTCGTATCAGGTAGGCGGAGTGATTGACACGGTAGGCAGATGCCTAATCTGATGATAATAATGGATATCAAAGTGTATTGAATGTGGACCTCGATAGATGGACGAAAATATTGAAAAGCAGTTTTTTAATAGTTAAACATTTTCTAAGGCCGATAGAACCTTTGGTAGGACGACCAAAATGTTGCTGCTTTATTTATGGACTGGTGTTTAGATGGACATAGGATATGTTTCAAACTATGTTGAGTGTAATAAGGCAACTTTAAATTATAAATTGGTCTAATTATAATTAAATTCGAAAAATATATCTGCTTGTGCTGTATTTATTGCAGATAAACATTCAACTATATTCTATTACTAGATCCGTAACCGTTCTTTCGGAGATTCGTAGTCACTTAGCATCATTGAACTATTACTACTAGTAGCGTATGGAACTGACACATCAGGAACAAATCTCATGCGCCATGAATTGACGCCACTTGTCATCAACTCATAAAAATGATTTTATATTCGAAATTCAAATTTCAAGGAATATGTCATCTTGTTTTGCGACACATTTTTTGCTTTTGTAATAATAACTCACCGCCTAGCATCTAATAATTTCCCATAGCAAAAATATCCCTACATCTCCCAAATACTGGTTACTCTGTCGCTCCTGTGCGGGCCAGGTCCCTAGGGATGATCTGTGCTGGGTAAATTATTCGGATCGTATTGTGTTCCGTTTGTTTCGCCGTAATAGCCCTTCAATATTAATGCATTAATATCTTCGAACGGCAGACGTTTGATGTTGAGAAGTAGGAGGTATCATGTTTTTAAAGTTTTCAGGAAGCTCAATATTATTTTTGGTTGGAAATAAATATTGGACACCAATCACATTACTCTGTTTCCCGGTCGGGTCCATGTAGAAAATTATAATATCATTGAAACATTGACCCGATCGGGAATCGAACAGGGACCTCGGAGCCCCGACGCCTTGAAACCCAGCGTGCGTAGCTATTATTCCATGGAGGTTGTCATAATAAAAAATCTTGAATATAATGCAAAGAAGGTAAGGTACAGCTAGATGTCACAATTACTACTTTTTCTTTCTTGCTTCGAAGACTTCAATTAAACGTTTTACCCGAGGAGAATAGTAGATTGTTATACAAGGGGAGAAAGCGACCCATTTCACTCGAGATGTTTCTGGCGCTTGAACGAAGTGAGAGCGCCAATAATTCGAGAGTGAAATGGTGCTTTCACCCGAGTTAAACATACTATTTTTCATTTCGACTGTGAGGAAAAACATTAAATTTACAATGGTGGTTGTAGATGTCATGGTCAGGTATTATGTAGTACAGCGAGAAAGGAAATCACAAGTTTTTGCACAAAAAGACAGTTAATTTACAGTTCTCCAAACATCTAACATGATTAGAAAGAATAACGTCACGAATACATGAAAACAGTACGAAAAAGCAGACGATACGAAATAATTAAAATCCTTGTAAAAAATATCGATCGAATTTTCCCCACAGATAAATAATTGACAAAATTTAAAAAAGTAGGCATAGAGTTCAAAAAGAAAAAATTACACTGACAATATAAAAAAAAAGTGTCATCTTGGTATTATGGCGGGAAGCCGAATATCTTAATCACAGATTAGTAAATGTATATTTAAATTATAGATTGAATTAATTGAATATTTTTTATATCAACGATCATAATAAACATGTTTTTCAATGTATAACTAAGCAAAAATGATTATTATTTTTTTAATATGATGTGACTCAATTATCTTTGATCCAAGCTTTGACTGCATGCCTTGACTCTATACCATGCCAATTAAAACTAAATTACTTTCCACCCTAGGGATGGATAAGCTATTTTCCACCCGGCTATCTACACAGGAAAGTGCTATTTTCCGAACAGGAGAGATGAAAAATAATGTTCATGTCTATTATAGAGGTTTATGTTATGATTCAGCTTTCTTACATCAATCAGGTATAAAACGTTGTTATTATAATTTATCTTCAAATACACAATTTCAGTCGAGAGAGTATGACACACTGCATCATTATAGTAAGGCGTGTCTATGATTTATAATGCTACAAATAGGTGATAACACGGCATTACGACCTTGTTAATTGCTATACCATAGATTAAACCTGCGTTGGGCAACCTTTTTGCAACGGCCATAAATCTTCGCCCCGGTCAGTGAAAAAAAAACGTGGGAAGCTCTATGGTCCATTGTCGGAAAATGGAGTCACTTCCGTTTCTTCTGAATAAGGTCTTTTGTCGTGTTTCAAAAACGTTGAATGCATTTCTGTGTGCTCAGGTGTTTTTATTTCGTTTTCTATGGCGATCTATCAAACTCTCGGAAATGTTTATTTTGGAATGTAATGTTATGTTGGTTACATGTTGATCGAGGGATTGACGTAGCGTTGTAGTGATAGTTTTTGTTGCTGTCTAGAAATTGCATGTGTTGGAAGGAGTTTTATTTATTTTGTTAGTAACTTTAACTCTTGGGTGTGGACAAAGTGAAATCGCTTTCGCGAAACAAAGGTAAACGATATTTTATCTCGATATCAAGTAATCAGTCTGATATTATACTATTAAAAAACTTTATGAGGCCTGTGCAGTATCTTTTATCTATTGGGTTTTACAACGATGATGATGTTGATGATGTATGTTTGGGGTCTCTGGCGCCTAACCACTTTTCAACGAAAATAATAGGGAGCAAACTCAAAACGCGCGGACGAATTAATTTATATTTATTATATTTATTTAAAGCATAACACTTGCAAGTTTACAGAGCTAGTCCAACACACTTACAAGCTAAATTATATAATGCTCTACTTATGGAGACTAGCGCTATACTGGTAGATACTTGATGAGTGGCGAAGTCTGCCGTATTGGTATGCTGTAGGTAGGTACATACGTACAGAATAGTCGAAAGTTGTAAAGCCCTTAATTAAAATTATACACCATTTTAAACCAGCATCATCCCCACCTTGTCTTATGGAAACGGTTTCGTTTTTGAATTCGAAGGTTTTATTCAAAGTTTGATTTGAACTTGATAATCTTATCACAAAACAAATTTACGGATTAACTGACAATTCAGTTTTTACCACAACAACAACGAACGAACGT
This sequence comes from Pyrausta aurata, assembly GCA_963584085.1. Taxonomy (NCBI): domain Eukaryota; kingdom Metazoa; phylum Arthropoda; class Insecta; order Lepidoptera; family Crambidae; genus Pyrausta; species Pyrausta aurata. The sequence goes on from OY757277.1 coordinate 6,711,472, forward strand.
ACTTACCAACGACGTGGTACGACCTACAGGAACGTTAATTAATAATTATCTATATACCATTGGTATACAAACACGCAAGCTGAAATTTTCATCCTGTCTGTAAAAAAAAAGAAAATCAGACACTTAAATGACAGGTATCAAAGTGTCAGGTATCCAATCGTGGCCTAAGGTCACGCGTGTCAAGTTTTTCCTTCGGTCTCTTTGTATTTAATCCGAGAGCTATTTATGTCGTTGATCCCCAAGACAATATTACCAGTAAACTAGATAAGCCGCCATCGCTGCCAGCATAAAAGTTAGGATTCCAAATTTAAACGCGAGCGTTGGCGGCAAAATGACCATAAACAAGTTTTATTTTTTTCCCCGCGCGGCCGAGCCGTCTTTTGTGCCAGTATCCTGCTCTTTTCAGTGAGACCTTTTTAAGGTAGAAATTTATTATCTATATTCGGGCATGACCAGTAGCGTTCTAATTGTGAGTTATGAGGTTATATTTTTGTTATTTTTACAAGGGTAGTTTCCTGGCCGATCGGAAGGTCACCTTTGTATTTTTTATAGGCCAGTATTATTTATAGGGCTTTTTTTAATTGAAACTGTTACGGATTTTTATGGATTAATTGGATTGTGCGTTTTATACGTTCTGGCACAATAGAAAGGAAGTCCTTCCTGATTTAGCGATGTTGGTATTTGAGTATTGGACAGGAAGCGTAAGCGATCTACTTTATTGTTATAAATCAATAGATTTGATGTTTTCAGCTAACAAAATTAAATATTACTTACAAAAATATTAATTTAATTTTAAAAACGATTCAATTTATTGATGACTTTTTGCTTTTATAATTAGGATATCTTCGTAAAAGTTAGTTCCTTTCCTGGGACAAAGATACAGTCTCTACAAAAGGCACCCCCCACTGTGCCAATGCTGCCAACATTATAAACAACACTTTTTTTTAGCTTGAAAGGAGTTTGTAAGGGTTGTACTGCTGATACGTTTAGAAAACCAAGGAGTTTATCTATAAAGGGCTCTACATACACCGAAGGAGGCCAATTATAAAGTGTTTTGCTGGCCCGCACCTGGGCGGGACTTAAAAAAGTTTAGAAAAAGAATTCTTTTTTTTTTCTTTGCGAACAAAAATTATAATCGGCAATGGAGCGTGCTTCTTAATCCATCGATTCTGCGTCTTGGCGATCCCTGGTTTGATAAAAAATCTTTCACTATAGTTAAGTAATTGAAATGTTTTTATATTAGAGTTGTTGAATAATAGTTATCTAGCTAGGCTCATAACTTCATATCCTTCCTCTAATATTGTAAGCGTCAAACTGTTAGAGCTAGGCTAGCTATCTCTATTTAAGATCTCAAGTCCCAACAATCAATGCTTAAATTTCTGATTTAGTTATATTTTTATTGTCTGGAGCGAGTAATAGAACCCTTTAATATTCGGTAACCGGGCGAAAGCCTATAACCTCTAGGTAACTCAGAAAGTGTTGAATTTAACGCGTCGAAACGTTTGACGACCTAAAAAATTGTTTTCGTGACATCTTACTATGATGAAAACAACTTAAAACAATCAGGTGAATAAGTATTAGTACATACCTAGTAAGGAACTCCAACTTATAAATTCAGTTCACGCTCGTCGCGTTTTTTGCGAGTTATTTTTTATGCCCGGCTTTGCGTCGACGGGTCGCGAATTTTGGAGCCAAAAAATGATCTCAAACGTACGAATGACAATGGGCCCAGAAAGCTTGACTTCTTCATAAAAAAGGGGTGTGGAGACCATGATCAAAGTTGGGTACCTATTTTAAGTATTCTATGTATGAATATGACGCTTGGATAAAGCGCTATGTAACTTTACGCTTTTTTACTTATTTACTACTGTTTATCAAAGAAGATGAAAACACAAAAGAAACATCATCAAAGGAGATAGGCTCTTGACGGTGGAGTTTTTTTTCATAAAAACTCTAAATTAGGGAATATAACGTGGTGGTATCCCTCTTACATTTCACATATTCCACTTTATTTATAACTGAATAAGTAGGGATAAAAATATGGAATCGGGCCAGGCATTAGATGGATAAATTAAATATTTGAATAAAAATTAAAAAATAAAAAAGTTGACAGTTGACGCTTCCACACGTTTTTAAAAAAGTTTTGCCACGAAAATATCTAACTAGGCTAGGCAATATAGGTAGAATTTTCACAAAAAGCTTACACAAATTTAGTCATTTCGACGGATGCATAGAATTACCCGTTAACCCCTTAAAAGTCTTAAAAACTAATTATCGGATGCTCGATTATTGTTTTTTTATTTTCTATCCCTGGACACGCGGCCATTGTTTATTTCTCTATGGTTGCCATAATGTAGAGGGTGCCAGAGATAAAATGCCCGATTGTCCGATTACTGCCTTAGGGCTGTCACACACGGCTGGTGACAATGCCCTTAACTTAACTAGCGGACCCAGCTACTTTGTTTCGCCCCCAGCCCCGTTCCGCCCTGGCCCCGGTTTGAAAATGAGGTACTCTTAAGTTTTATAGTTTTCCGCACACTTTTCTTTGTTTTTCTTTTATAAGATCCTTCTCATAACAACAACAAAGTTACAATTACAAACAATTTGCATGCCATAGTTTTTGGTAAAATGTGAGGACTTATTTTTGTACCTGTACCTACCACCTATTGCAACCATGTTTTGAGCATATAAATATTTCATTTCATTTCATCTCAAAAAAAGAATAAGAGAAATTGGCCCTAGCCGTTCACGCGTGTCGCCGTGACCGAGGGAAATATGGATATACCTATTATTTGCATATGTAGATGAATAGTAGCTTAATTATATGTTACTGTTACCCTATAGTAACTGCCTCGGTGTCGCAGCGGTTCGAGGGTCGCATTTAAAAGCAACGGCTGCGCCAGAGGTCACAGGTTCGATTCCCGGTTCGGGCCAAAAATATGTACCTGAGTTTTTCTGTTCAGAAATTCTCAGGGAAGCCTTGAGCTTGGATGTTGGCGGTGTTTCACCCCCGTGCCTCGGAAAGCACGTAAAGCCGTTGGTCCTGCGCCTGATCTCTCTCCGGTCGTGTCAGATTGCTGTCCCATCGGGCTAAGAGAGTGAAAGGAATAGAGAGTGCACCTGTGTTTGCGCACACACTTGTGCACTATAATATGTCCCGCGCAGTCGTTTAGTCGTTGTGACTGGCCACCGTAGTCGAAATCGGCTAGGGGGACTACTATAGTATCGGTCAGTTTCACAATGACCTAATAAACTTTGGTTAGCATTATCTGTCAAATACTTCATATGAGACGACTTTCAATATTTATTAAATATTATGGTGAAACAAGCCCTAAATATTTATCTTATTAATTATTTGTGTAATATTAGTATGTATGTTTATGTCGACATAATGCATTTTATATTTTTTTATATAACCCGCTCAGTTATTGCAAATGTTCCGCCACTGATTAAATTTTCTGCATTCCCAAGCGGTTGACTGGTAGAGAATGCCCTGAGGCATTAAGTCCGCCAATTGTACAATTCACAGTGCATTAAAGTTTAAATAAATAAATAAATATAGCGGAAAAGTAGCCATTTACCCAACGGTCAATTAGTTAGACCAATGATTCTGTTAGCGGCAGCCCTGCGCATAGACCCTTGTCCCACACGCGACGCACGCGCCGCCCGCAAATTGAGTGCTCCAATTACGCGCTCCTGTTTGCTATACAGGGTGAGTGGATTTGGTAATGTTACCGTTATATTGTAATAAATTTAAATAAATAAATAAATATATCCTTGGACATTTCACACAGCGCCATCTGGTCCCAAACTAAGCAAAGCTTGTACTATGGTAACCAGACAACGGTTATAAACATATAATAAACGCGTGATTACAATCTTACGGTTTTTGAATCCGTTAGATTGTAATCTGTCGATTTATTGTGAACAATCCCGATAAGGTTTAGCATTTCTGCTTTTGTGATACTTAAATGTCAACCTAACATGAATCGCTTTGCTCACCCCGTTTATCCTTCACCTACCCTGACCCACCGCTTTGTCCTGTGATTCGTCATTTTAGTTTACGTTATAATTCTTATATAATGTATGAAGTTCGGTAGAGTTTACAATATATCAACAGATCACAATATAACGAATTTCATAACGTTAGATTGTAATCACTCGGTTATTGCAATATGACGGAGACATATACATAGCTTGATAATATAACTGAGAGAGAAGAGAAAAAAGAAACTTAAAGTAAAACTCTTTGATAACGAATATTAATAGCGATTTGAACATGTTGTGGAATGGTAGAGAATGCCTTATTAAATATTGAGCCCGCCGTTATTTGTACAACTCAGTACAATAAATATTTTAGCAATCACTATTAAAAAAATGATTTGGTAGTCTGCGGACTGCAAAGGCTTGAATAAAATAAAACAATAATCCGACATAACCTAAACTAGAGCTGTATTGAATCAATCACTATTACGTAAGTATACATGACAATGAAATTCAGAACAATGTTCGACTCTCTGTACGCATCGCAGAGGAATATTTTGTTGCTACAATTTTTTTTAATTAAGATAAGATTAAAACTTATATTATGTAACACTAAAACTAACTGTAACTAAACTTATATTCTATGCATTTTTAACTGTGTGTATTATTTTAAGCAAGCTGTGTTTATCTGTAAATCTATAGAGTAATTAACTTGTATTTCAGAAAATGTTTTATTAGAAGGAAGCATTATTGTATCTGTAAAATTAAAAAAAAACAAAATTTAAAATCTTTATTTCAATTTAGGTCATGAAATGACACTTATGAACGTCAAATATACAGTGAAAAAAATAAAAATAAAGTAGTTGATTGTAGTTGATAGACCTAATAAATATAATAAAATAGAACAATGTGAAAGTGGAAATCTGCCTGCCCATTTCCATCTCGAACAGAAAGAAATGTCCACTCTATCTGGATCATAGAACGTTAAAGCTTCGTTTATTTATATAACAAGTACACCCTGTATATGACGGTAACTATCACCATCCCGCACGGTTTGCAAGGCACGTGACCAAAATGGCGTTCGAAAATCGAATGAATCAAGAGGATTGGCGGTAATCGGCCAAGTACTGTTGGTTGAGTACTCGCCGATATGATATTTAATTGTGTTAATTTATTATGCATTACACTTCCTTCCTCAAGGGTAATATGGAGGTTATGACTATAATTTAAACTTTATTTATAATAAATAGTTATTAGTTTACATGAGTGAGTTTTCATTAAAATTAAAAATTGGAAATAAGATTTAAAAATTTTTATTTAACTAAAGAAAAAATATAATTTCAAGAAATGGCCGTACCTTATTATTACGGCTACCTGACACCAAGCTGCGCAACACTACGCTGATAAAATAGTAAAACTATTATTTTAATTTAAAAAAAATGCTATTGTATGTACCTATGTTATTCTTTAAAGTATTTGTACTAATGGGCCATGTGTAGCCTGATAATAAATAAATAATAATAATTATTATTATTGTGTCGCCAATACTACCTAGTTTAAGATAACAGATGTAGCAATTTGTATCAATAAACTTTTATTTTTTTAATATTTATTTATTTATTACTACGAAGTTATGCCAAGCAAAAAATGTGTCGCAACTTGATGTCGATTTGAATGTCGAATTTCGAAACCATTTGTACGCGATTAGTGAAATGAACTTTCCGTACAAGTAAGTAGGTAATTCAGCCTATTTCGGAAAAGTTTGCGTATAAAACGTTTCCTAATGCATTGCATCCCACTGCCGAACGGAATTTTGTAGAGTCGACAAATTCTTGTCGGTAAGTACTAATTCCCCAACAGAAATAGTTTAAGAAGGCTCTACTTTTTGGCCTTTTTAAAACATTTTCAATCAATTAGTTTTGTATTCTCTACCTCGTTCAAGAAATGGTATAATAATAGCAAGGTATTTGGCAATGTCCTTAGAATAGCCAAATATGTATATACCAATATATACGATTTTTCAAGCAATCTATACTACAGAAACACATATAGATCGAATACTTATTAGGTGACATAATTTGGGAATAACTATTATTCTATTGTCCATCACTGCGATAATTCTATTTTTCCTTATTTGAAGATTTAAAATGTCAACGTGGCCGCTGACTTTAATGTAGATAAACAAATCATTTGCAAGAATCTTTTATTAGTTACTAAACGTAAGTAGGAGTAAATGTGACAGATATTTCATACAACTTCTGTCACATAAAGCTATAAAGTGACTTTAAAAACGAACGAAGGTTTTTTGTTAGTGGCGGAAAGTAAGAACAAAATTGAAAAACTTAAAACTTAAACTACATAAGTATAATATAGGACCTACTCTATTCATTCTCAGGTATACTAATTCGCTTCGTGCTTACACCAATAATTTCTTTCACATAAAAGATAAAAGCTTCCAAATTGAAAAGTCGAGTAGCGCATAATCGAATATTCCCGATTCGCTCAATATCAACCCACATCAAAGCATTTTTCAATTTAATTCGATAAATCGTTTGAAAATTACCAAACAAGCGAAAATGGGGACACCATTACAGAGAAACGTCATTTGCTTGTTTTTGGAGGGAAAACTGTGCTCCGAATTTGAATGGCTATTATTTTTTAAGATTTGAAAACTAAGATGGCAGATTAAAAAAATATTTAGGTCGTCTATTCTTACTATAAATTTGTTTGATAGATTTTATAGAGTTTGCGAACGAGTGTTTAATATGTTCTATTTAAGTAATGTTTTGTAATATCAATTTATTAAGTTGGTTGCCTGTTTAGCATAGGTTGATAAATTATGTAGCTGGATTAGTTGTAATAACTTGTAGATGTACGATTACTAGAAAGTATTTCACTTAGGTATTTTAATTATTTGACAAGGGTCCTTTTCGTACTAAAATAAAAAGCAATGAACCAAAACCTTATGTGTACGAAAATCCCGTTACAAAATTCCGGTTAATAAATAACAAAAAATATGATGACAAACGCCGAGATCGGCCATTACCGAATTCCGTTTGACTCACTGATTGCAATAAGAAATTGAATTTTGTAAATTTCAAAGAGCCACCTTTCGGGACTCAATTTTTCGGTGAGTTACCCGCAGGGTGAGGGAAGAGAGGGAGGGGGGGGGGGTATTAAATTCAGACTAAGTTTCATTTCGATCTTTGATCTGTTTCTCGTCTTAGCAGCTGCAGCGCCGCTTTGAAAGTTGGTGGCGAAAATTTGAACTGGATGGAAAGATTTTCGCGGAGTTTTCTTGGCCTGATAGTTTTGTTACGTTTGTAAGTTTTTGTCGTCCATGTTCGTATAGGTAATCAAAACAAACAAATATTTTCTTAGAATGATCGTAAGCACTAAACGATTACAGTAATCAAATTGATCACCGAATACTTTTTGTAACCCGATTACTTGTAGTTATAATGTTCATGTAATCTAAGTACTTGTAATCGTAGTAATAGTAAGTAGTTAAATTACACAAAAGTTGTTAACTGTGCCGTGTCCAACACTACCGCCGGCCAAACTCGATTTTAGGACTAAGTAGTTTTTCCTTAAAAAGAGCGTTACTATTGAATGTCTAAAGAAATTGAGGACATGTTTTGGAAGAAATAGATATAAATATTAAATAACATCTGGTAGGAAGTTCTCTGAGAAGAGCGCCGTTATATCTTCGCTTATAACGTAGATTGTTGTTATAGCGTAGAATATTGCTGCTTCCACTTTTTTACGTTGACTTAATATGTCCTTATTACAGAAATAAATAAAAAAGTTAAAACTAAGACATGCATCATAAAAATAAACATAAATCCTACCTATTCAAAAATGGACCCGTTTATTATGCTTCCATTATTATGAATAGAATAGTATCGTTTATTTGCGTAAAACACGGTAAACGGTATGTAGAGGAGATTGTACTATGAGGTCCTTATGATCAAAATAACAAAACAAACATGACGCGAAACATTCATTAACAACACCTGTCGTCATCTTACCGAAACTATTTCAATAAAATCCACCGCAAAGTAGTCTTTTGTAAGGAACCCTCAAAGAGCAGTCATGCAGAATACCCATTGCCAAATGTCCGATATATTTGCCTTCAACACCCCATCACACCCTCATTCGATAGTCCTTACATGTTAAAGAATCCATAAATAATAGAGTTGACGTGCACGGATTCTGTTACCCCCACCCTCCTCTATGGTGCGGCTAATGCTTCTATTGTCTGTGGTACGGATTTATTATTCATTCAACTAATACATCTGATGGTTATGAAGTTTGATACGGTTGTAAGATTTGTTACTGTTGTTGATTGATTTTAAGATGTTAGTTGTATGTAGTGAATAAAAATCTGCCTACTACTACCTATAACTATTTTTTACTATAGTACTTATGTATATCAACAGTTACTTAATAGTAGGCTAGGCAGTGACTTCAGTTTTTAATTCTTAAAAGTGGTATTAATTCTCTTATTTTATGAACATGGCACTGATCAACCTTAACATTTGATTGGTGCCTGTCTTATTTATTATGATGTAAAAAATATATTCTCCTCAAACAAACGGAGCAAACTCTTTCGCTCTTTCTCTTCTCTTTTCGTTTTTAATTTTCTCAATATCTAGATACTTTGCAATGAGAAAATGTCTTCTTTTCAGTCTCCGAAAATGAAAACAAATGACAATATACAATAATAATTCTTAACTCGTCAAGTATGTGTAAACGAGACACAATAAAAATTCCATTGTTATGCGACTCTCGGCATTCGTTTGATACCTGACTGATTACACACAAAATTAAACGTTCCGATTCCAAATTCAAAAAGCCAGGGCCCTATTTTTGAATCACTCGCTTGGATATGGCGTGTGATTTTCGTTCGAAAACACATTAAAAATCAACGGAAATCACTCAAAATCTAGACGTGAGTACTCACAAAATTGAGCAATGATTTTTCAATTCCTTTTTGTGTAGATTACAACTGGTTTTCATTCAAAATTCGACTTTAATCATTGAATATCACTCGCCATCTTGACGCGAGTGATTCAAAAATAGGGCTCCAGTATCGAGGGGTGTCGAACAACATTTGTTTGAATTGGTCTAATGGCGCTGAAGTGGTCACATGCTGGCAAGTTTATTAGTGGCCAGTGCGGTTTGAGTTTTATTGTTTTTTGCGCAAACAGTGCAAAGGCATTATTGGTTTGCTGACCAGTTGTTGAGGGATACGGTTGAGCGGTTTCTGAAGAACGGTCGCTTTTATATTTTTCCACGGATTTGAGTTTTCTGTGAAATAGAAATGTGTTTACCAAGAAATCGATATTTTAGTGATCCTATTTAATAGTATCTGTTACTACTACTGTACATCAATAATATTACGAAATACTATTATAGCTGACACTTGGTTTCTGAACTGGAAAAAGTAATGAAAAAAAGAAACAAACATTAAAGACGCATCATTTATTCGTAAAATGACAATATGGTTGTTCATAGATCTCAGATACTAACTGAAGTCTTGAAAATTAAGCAAAGTGATTGTCATCAGACTGTTTAGTATAGACCAATTTTAATTAAGAAATTATAAAATAAGTTGAAAAAAGCAATCTAGAAGCACAGACTAGACTACTAGAGAGTCAATTAAATAACTGAAAAAATTGTTTAACGGATGTGTTTATCAACATTATTTTGTCATTTTTATTTATTTATTTACCAATAAAAACAATTTACATTATTCAATGTCATAGCTTTTAAGAAACCACTTAGGTTTGTGATAAAGCTAAGAAGTTTGCAAATTTTTTTACAATTTGAACTATTTTGACTATTTTATCTGACTAATTTAACAACTGATAAGTAGTGCTTTAAAAGTCTTAAAGCTTACTTTTACGCGGCCGCCGGCGGCCCATGCATCCGTGTGGCTTGTAACTTGAATTTTCTTTCGTTATCAATAGGTTAGCACCTATAGAACCAGCTACCTTTCAAATTGCAAATCATGTCTATAGCCGAAGAAAGTCACAGAAAACGGCAGCAATATTTTCTTGTCAAACACGGTAGGCCTTTGAAATTCAGAAGGAGGTTGTATATCTACAGATAGAGATAGTATGTCTGTGACAACGAGAGTGCCGGTAGACATTGCCTATAGACGTAATATAAGCGAGGGATTATTCTCAGACGAAATTGGGTGGGATTTTAAACGATATTATTAAGAGAAAGTTGAGTTTTTTTAAAAGTGGGAGGTTGTTTTTCAACATTACATAAAATGTGATGTGAATGCTTTGTTTGATTTTCAATATCATTCTTGTATTCCATCACATGAATCAGGCTTGATATTCCATAGAAAAGGTAAAGGCGGTTTAGATTTTCAAATGATTTTGATTTTTTTTCTTAGTAACTAATAAATTAAAGTTCTTAATAATTTAATTTAACTCCAAAATAATTTGTTTCTCCTAAATAGAAGAAAAAATCCGTTATTTGAAGCTTTTTAGCCAGTTTTATTTTTTGCTTTCGATCCCAAGGTTTTTAGCTATCTTTAAACAATAATCAGATTCTGAAAAACACTTTTGAATTTGTCTGAAATCTTCGTCCGATATTTACCATCGAATAAAATCTACAAACTGCATATCCCAATACCGATCAAATGTAAACTACAACAAATGCGCCATACTACCCGATTGTAACGACAAAATGCTGGCCGTTTTTAAATTGTTAAAACAAAAATAACGAAACTTCAGAATTGCGCTGTTACGCAGCAGCCGGGGAGGGAGGCGTGCGGGCCGAAGATAAGCGGCTTAGAGCGGGACGGGGCTATACGCGTCCCCACTGTAGCAGACAGAGATAGAGGTACATCCCTATATACAGCTGCGAATGTTACTGCGTACGATCCGAGTGAGCGTTCTGTTTTCAAATGCTCTATGACGCAGATGAGCGCGTTCGAATTTCAACTTTATTTGATTGTGATTGAGTCGGTTTTAGTTTGAGAAGATGGTGTGGGTTAGATGATAAAATTGAGGGAGCTAAAATAAAAATACATTTTCCAGTGAATATCTACGATGGTACAAGTAAAGTTTGCGTTCAACGTATAGTTATGGCGGTACATGGCACAATTTAGCGTTCTCCAAATAGCTAATTTTAAAAGAACTCTAACCGAGTTTGCGAGACAAATTTCGCCTTTTTTTCGCTTTTTGTACTAAATAATGGCAGTCGGTCTCTCAGCTATTTTATTCATGTTTGATAATGAAATGGTTTTTGTTTTCGTCAGACTCGATTTAAGATGGCGGATGGTTTTTCACATTTTGGCTGTAGGTAATGTGAAAAATATAGGTAGGTTCAGATTGACTGCTTAAGTTTGGAAAAGATACCCGTCAAAATATGGACTTAGGTCTAGCATTTGCAGTAATAGATTAAAATATGTAATATCCCTCTCAACAAAATGCTTTTGAAAGAAAGAAAGAGAGATAATACTTACTTTAATTTTAATACGTCACAATCTTGTCATAGTGTTGCGTACATGCGATACATTTTATACTTGTAATCACAACTCACTGTTTACTTAGGCTCTTATACATATAGAAAATAATTATTACTATTTCATCATCATCATCACCATTATCAGCCAAAGGACGTCCACTGCTGAACATAGTCCTTCCCCAGAGTTTTCCACATCTACCGATCACAAGCGGTCTGCATCCAGTGTGATCTTGCGAAGGTACTATTATATATTTTGTGCTTGCGATCCTTACAAGGTCGTCTGTCCATCTTGTCGGTGGACGTCCTACGCTGCGCCTTTGGTCGAAGGGTCTCATATCAACTTGTCTGCCATCATCAGTTCTTCGCGCTATGTGCCCTGCCCACTGCCACTTGAACTTACTAATTCTCAAGGCTATGTCCGTTACCTTAGTTCTTCTACGTATCTCCTCATTTCTGATTCGATCTCGTAGAGAAATACCAAGCATAGCCCTCTCTATCGCTCGTTGTGTTATCTTGAGCTTCTTTATAAGGCTCATAGTTAGACACTATATTATACATTAGTTACATTACTATTTAACCGACTTCAAAGAAGGTATCAGTTCGACCTGTATGTTTACTGACCGAGAATATATCCCATTTTGCTGGACCGATTTTGATGCGGTCTTCAGTAAAGTATTTGTTACATTTAGAAGAAGATTTTAGTTACTATTTGAGATCAATAAGGTAAATTATTAATTACACAATAACCAATAAAGACGATTTTTTTTAAATATAAAAATTGATGTACGTACGTAGACTGTTGCTGTCTTTTAAGGTTGACATCATGAACCGACTTCCAATAAGTTTGTTTCTCCCGTTAGCGTTTTATTCCAGTCCTATTATTTTCAATTTAAAAAAAGTATCTAGTCCTGAGTAGAAAGTAGTTAGTATCGAGCTACGGGCAGTGTCCTGTCCGGCTTCAGTCGTCGAACCCGGGGTATCGGGTTACCGTCACTGATCCACCCAACGCTCTGAACAGTCGGCTAGAAAAAAAAATTGATATAAATAAATATGCGCCAGACAACACACCAATTGTATTATTTATTACATAATGACTAGCGGCGGATCCAGTGATCTTTGTTTCGCCCCAGCCCCGTCCCGCCCAGCTTCGTAATTCTAAAAGTTAAGCGGTCCCAGCGAAAATTTATTCGCCCCTCCCCGTCTCGCTCCAGTGCTGGCCCCGTCGAACGGGATAAATGTATCCTATGTCCTGGTTCTAAGCTACCTCCCCACCGTTTTGCCCCGGCCCCGTCTTAGGGGTACGAAAAATAGATGTTTGCCGATTCTCTGACCTACTCAATATGCTCACAAAATTTTGTGAGAATCGGTCAAGCCGTTTCGGAGGAGTACGGCAACGTACAATGTGGTTTGTGACACAATAATTTTATATATTAGAATAGATTGTAACGGGATTGCTACCATGTACCTCATTATTTTTCATTAGTTCCCGATTACACGGCCACAGAATATAATACACGGCGTAACTGAGTTCAGTTACGCCTATGACTTAGGTATAAATGTTCGTGCTTATCACATAAACATTTGCCCCTTGCGGGATTCGAACCCACGACCGCGAAAGTTTTTCATATTCATCAGTGGAGATCCGCAATACAAGTGGCTGAATTCTGGGCTGCTAAGATGTATTTCTCTATTGTAATTCCTTCATATGGATTGTAATTCCCCCATATATTTTCGATTTATTCTCGATGTTAATGTTAAATAAGTGTGCGTCTGTTTATTGTATATGTGTTTACGAGTCAGTGTAATTTATATGTGTTTGTGAGTCGAATAAACGTATTTTCTTTCTTTCTTTCTTTTTCTTTTCCCATCGACACGCTAAGAAGAAGAAGATCAGTGGAGAGTCTTTACACAAAATTTAGGTATTGATTAAAATTTCACCCTGTATATACGGCTGACTGTACCGAGGACGGCAGGACAAAAATATTGATTAGCAAATCGAGTGTGGTTATTGAACCAATTCTAGCGGTAACCTACGATTGAACCAAGTTTTAAGTTTAAAAGGCCTCTAGTCTAGACTTGTATCTTACTTACCTAAACACATACTTTAAAAATTTTATGATCACCTATCCATATCTATGTCGTAGCCATCTAGTTAATAAAATCAGCCAGTTAATAGAATAGCTAGGCAGTTCATTAAGCGCCGTCATCCAATTAAATGGCTGAACGACGAATAGCCAAGTTATTGTACGCAACGTTTAGCCAGGTAGCTGAACGTTGTGTAGTCATTTAGTTTAGATATTGACGAATTTGTGATGTTTGGATTGGGTGTGACTTTGCGTTCATAATTTATGTAGTTCGATTACTTCTAACACAATGATGCAAGAAGTATCTATAATGAATATAAATAATTGATTAAATAAAAGTAAACTAACCTTAAAATATCAATAAAAATCAGGCAATGTATTTTGTTACCTCCATATTTTGACATCACAGCTTTGTTTATTTGAATTAAAATTGCAAGCAAGAACGAAAAAATCATTCATAATTTGTGTGACTAGAATCATTAGGCTGAATCAAGATCAGTTATCTTCAAAATGCGAACTTTCAATACCTACGCCAAGTTGTTACCTTTAATGTTTCTAGTCGAATTAATCATCGGCCTAGCCATTTAATTTGATGCTCGCGTTTAACTTGAACTTCCTGGGCATTCAATTAAATGGCCGATTTAACCAGATGGCTTCAACATCTTTTACATTCTTTTACTATCCCCATATAGTACGTACCATCCACAAAGGCGCGCGCCGCTTTTTGCCAATATTTGATGATATTATAATGAATAAAACTGTTATATATTTATTATTTCATATTTTTATATATGCCACACACCCCGTACCCTAAGCTTTCCTCAATCAAAAATGAACAGCGCGTGCCTCCGTGGATGGCACTATCTATAGATGGCTATAGATTCAGATGACGCAGCCCAATTAGATGGTCCGACCAAGAGGTCTACTACGAAAAAGGAAAACTGTCAATACGATTATTGTTTTTCGAATTCGTAACATTATTAGTATGGAATACTTACTACGAAATGTTTTTTGTAGTAGGCCTTCTGATTCGCGCTACGATTGATGCTTTCTCCATGACGCCAAGGACAGGGACAGATGGAATGGACCATCATCAGAAGCAAACTCATAAAAGGGTGTACGACCCTCAGCAATGAGGAGCACGATGCAAGGAGAAGGTCTACCCCTAGTAAGCCCCATTCCTCTTTGCTAGTCCAATATTGTAAACAATATTGTAAAAGATGTAATTAATTTACTTTAATTTTTTAAAGAGATCTTTGTGTTAAACGATGAATTATCTATATTATGTCTGTTGTAAGTTTTGTGTTTGTCTTGTTTTAAAAGGAATATTTTCGCTAAAAAGTTACGAGAAACGAACACCTAATAGTGTGATTAGCTTACAACAAGTTGCTATGGGTTACGGCACCGTCTTTCTTATTCGTGCCCCGAAGTCGTTTGTATTTTAATCGCATTATTGCTGCTGTGGAGTCTTTAATTACCTAACGAAAAATGTAACTATTTTATTTATCTTTCATAATCTCTACCGAGTTGCTTATTTCTACGCCCGAATCGAAATAGAGTTGGGGATCGAACCCAGAACCTACTGTGAATCTCTGAGAGCTGTTTGAGATATTAGCTGATATGGTCGACGTAGGATTTTCGTTGAAACACATAGGGTGGGAGTCGAACCCTGTGTTTATTTATTTTTATTCATTTATGTCTGTATTTATATTAGGTCAAATCGTTTTAAGTGATTATATTTTAACAGTGTCTTTGTATACATTAAAGCAACAAGACACAATCATTGTTTTTTGAAAAATCGAGATTTTGATTTTAATTATTTTCCTTAACAAAGACAATAACATTATTTAAAACAGCACCCTGACAATTTAAAAAGTTTACTACGTCATCGCCTTTGTCTCTCTCAATTTGATGCCTAGGCCCAAACCTTCTTTTCCTCTTATCTTAACCTGAATTAAAAAAATATATAAAAAAAAAATTCTTAGCCTCGAATTTTCTCAAAAACTAGCGGATAAAAACCCAAAGTGCTTTATACAAAAAATGATTAATTTATTGTGCTTAATCGGCCCTTTAAATATTATCACTTAAAACGAGGTGACCTTATATAAAGATATATGCCTAAGAAGGCATTGATGATGACACGTAAACTAGGTACACCAAAACCGAATGGTCTTTATTAATTATTGTTTAATCGATTAAACCCCTAAGGAACAAAAATAAAACACACAAAACATGTATTTTATATGTATATATTCGGATTCAATATTTCAATAGCTATCAGTTAATAATTAATACAACTTAACTTAAAAAAAAATACACTGACTCTTCATCCAACTCATAGGTACAGTAAGTACGTACTTACATCTAACTTAGCTATGTCCAAGCTTAAAATTTACTATAAATTACAAATTTCATTACAATTAAATACTACGATTTGAAAAATAAAATATAAATTAACTAATAATCTCTTTAATTCATCAATCTTTATTTTACACTTCGATCTCTTAGGAAATCGGAAACCATCTACGAACTTTTGTTTACTTGTTTACACTTAATTTTTATATAAAATAAAGTGTAAACAAATGGAGAAATGTAGTTAGTTTACGAAAGAGGTTATGCTACACCCGATTGCAATTGTATATTGCTGGCAGCTATCAATTTGATAAACTTTTAACCCCCTTCTCCTTTTTTTATGAATAAAACCAAACGTATTATAAATTACAAACTTGAAATACAATGTCAACTTTTGCATCGACAAACAACATCGTAATTTTTTCACTGGTCGCAAAGGGAGGAATACGAAACCTTAAACTACTATGATATAATAATCACATATACAATCGGAGCACACACATTTACAAATTGTCTTTAAAAATAAAAACTCTTAAACACATAATTATGTACAATAATAAAACTATGGTATATTTACGCTTTATTTTAGCGAATTTTGTCACTAAACATAGCCTAATTATTTCATTTAAATATAATTGATATGACCTCAGGTATTTATACAAAGGAGTTTAAAGCAAATATATGAAGAAGAAATCTCTATACAATACAAAACTTAAAATTGCAGGTTTTAGTGTTTCCTCATTTCGATTCCGGTTTAGGCCCTAGAAAATATGAATAAATTAATGTTCGTTGATTTTCATTGAAAGTTAAAATATCATGTCCCTTGTTTTTAAATGCAGCACTTTGATTGGTTATTGTAGTACTTAGTAAATTAAAAATCATAGCAAGGTTTAATTTCATACATGGGTAAGTCTGTAAAGCTATGAAAACGGAATGTTTACAACTAGTTTACAATAAGGTGAAGCTGTTAACAGAAATGAAGTATTGTCTACAAAGAATCACAGTATGACGTTAAGTCTTGCTCAAAAGATCAATTTACTTTAAGTACAATCCCTCCTTCTTGTGTGTTTTGATCGATTTACATTGAATCTGATTGTTCGTATGAAAAATGACGTTTAATAAAAACAGAAAACGATTTAATGATATGTACTTAGATCGCACTATTGTCCACTCTTCGAACGACTCCGATATTTTGTCGAAGCGAACGTTTTAAAAAGTACAAAAAAATATTCGTCAACCATCCGAAGAGTATGCAAAACTGCGCGTCGTAATCGTAGATCAACAACACTCGAATCCTTTGTAAACCGTTCAAAAGTTTACACAAAAATTTACACTCTATTTACAACCTAAAATAAAAGACTAGATCGCTACACCATGTTTATGCCGTATTTCTCTGGTGCGAAGTAACTGTTTCCCGAGTTTGAAAAGTTCGTGATTTGAGATGCTTGAAGCATGCTTAGGTGGGGTGTATTTTGTGTTTGGTTTTCTGGTGACTCTGGCCCGGAGGAGAGTATGTTGTGGTGGGAGGGCCACGCGGCGGGGGGCGAGGGGTTCCCGAAAGACACCTGGTTGTAAAGCTGGTTCCCGTTGGCGGTGAGGTTGTGACCGTGGTGCGTCCCGTGCGATTGGTTTACTGATGCTCCGTTGAAGTATTCCATCTGGTAGAGAGAGGGGAGGTTAGATACTTGATTGTGGCTGAGTGTTGTGAGTTCTGACAGATTCATAAGTCATAAGGCCAGTAAAACAACTTTAATAATAATATAGATCTACTATACTTCAGTTCAAAGGGACGAATATATATCTGTATAAGAGGTACATTATTTTGATGTTTTTATCATCAATATCATCATCATTCACTAGACTACTAGCTGTTCACAGTTAGAAGTATCTTGAATACCAAAAAACCTACTCTGCATCTTGAGTACCAAAAATTACTCATTTTGGTTTATGATTGACTTATTATGAGGCTAGAAGTTGTAGCATGTCGAGTAAAAAGTATAGTTTTGAAGGTTTAGTTTGATGTGTCTATCTAACTTTATAGTCATTAATGTTAACTTTATAGAAAAGAGTTCAAAGTATACAGAAGTTACAATCTCTTACCTGACTTGGATAGTACGGCGAATTGTACGCGCTCTGCCCGTATCCCTGATGATGGTGCGACGACGAATAGCTCCTGATGTAATCCGAACTGCCTGGCCAATGGAAGCTGTTGTAGCTATCCGGATGATACACGTTCCCCGGCCCGTTCAGGCTCTGAGGCGTTATAGGCGGAGACGGCGTCGTCATGATCGAAGAATTGGATCCCAGCGGAGTAAGGTTCCCCGTCAGCCTCGAGCTGTACTGATCCTTAACCAGACTGCTCCCAAAAGACTTCTCTGTGTAATCCAGCTTACTCGTATAGTCTATTCTTTTAGGGCTGTTGTAGAGCTCCTGTTTCGGAGTCACTCCATAACCATGTACATTGGAAAGAGCTTCAGAAGGAGACGACTCTTTCCCGCTCAATCTTAGAGCGTCGTTTGAGTTGTAGTGATGCGAGTGTGATGTTAAACTGGTGTTCTTGTTCAAAGGTGAGGAATCGTAGTTGGATGGTGCTGATTCTTTCTTGCATATAACATTGATGGGGGGACTGACTGATGTCGTTGGGGTTATAGGTAGGTTTGGAGAAGAAGTTGTAATGCTTGATGTATTGGTAGTGCTTAGGCTGTTGGCAGAACTGGTTAGCGACTTTGATGTGGTGATTTTGGAGGAGGAAGTAGAGCTGGTGCCTTTGAGGCTTGAGCTTGACGTGATGGAGCCGGTTTTTGAGCTGGAGGTAGATTTGCTGGATATCTGCGTGTTTGATTGCTGCTGCAGCTGTTGCCTGCATTTCGCTCTTCGGTTTTTGAACCAGACCTGTGGAAAAATGGTCTTGGTTAGTTACGTTTTCAAAATTAAAGCACATTGTTTATGCTAAGAATAATGACACTGATTATGAGTACACAAAATCCAATGTTTCTTTTAAATAAACGTTTCTGAAAAGATGAAAAGATCACTAGAGGCATAAGAAATACTGAAATATCAGTCAAACATGAGAAAATAGCTATTAAAGCAAGTCATACAATACTATCGTTATTTTCGTCTATGCCTAGAATTGACTATACAGGTCGTATAAAAACCATTATTATATATTATTAAAACGTCAATTGGGCTACCAAAATTACCAAACACGGTCCAAGTTTACCAACATTTGTTCGTAATTAGTTTGCTGGCAGATAATGCAACCGTTTTTGTAACCGTTCGTCCGTCAAATTATTTCGTGGCAGCCCTCATTCATATTGTTAGCGGCCTCTCTGGATTAATATTATGCATCTGTTGCAAACTAGGGTCGTGTATTGCGCTTTTTATTAGGTCTTTATGAGATTGACGATAGGTTTGAATTAGGTGCATTGATTTGGTTTTAGTAATTTTGACTATTCTATACAAGTCTGTATTGATAAAGCATCACGGGAGCAGATTGGGCATTTGTGCAATGTTGTTTAAATACCCTATGTTGATAGATACATTTTTTTCTGATGATACTAAAATTGGTAAATTTTTACTAGATTTTTTGGAGATCGGAGATCACTGTTGTCTTCTAAAATACTAAAGTATTTTTAGTTTTTTTTAAATCCTAGTTGGCAGGAATTTAAATTGTCAACAATTGTTATAGTATACTATCTAGTGAAATTTTTTAGGTTAGGTGTTAGGACTGTATATTACGGAGCCCGATCCAAAAACTATTTCTTAATCCAGTACCATTATCAACCCTACAATGGGGTGAAAATACCCCGTCACGTTGATAACAGCGTCGTGCTGACTCGAGATAGCGCCAATTAGGGTCTATTTCACCCCCTGCTCTCCAAGTTGAAGATAAATCGACAGATTAGTAGAGGGTTAGAAGATGAAAAGCGCCTGTTTGTTGTTTTTAAAGTTAATTGGCTAGTTAGAGATGTGCAGTTTGCTTTGTGAGATGTTATCATTGAATTTGATTGAGATTAGATGCAGTTTGCACCCTGGTTTATTAGTATGTTTGTCATGCCCAGTATCAAAACGATCTTACTAAACGAACGAACGATGTTTCTAAATAATTAAGTCGTCAATCATCGAACATCCCATCAAATAGAATGTAAAATTGTGTTATAATGTGAAAATTGTAATTTATTTTCAGTTTCCTCATTACCATAGCTATCTGTAAGGATTTAATTGTTGATTTTGTAAATTTCTTTATGTCTTTAATCTAAAATAAGTCGGGTTTTCCTTCCTGACGCTATAACTCCAGAACGCACGAACCGATTTCCACGGTTATGCATTCGTTGAAAAGGTCTGGGGCTCCGTGAGGTTTATAGCAAAGAAAATTCCATAAAACGGGGCCAGGGCGGGACGGGGCTGGGGGCGAAACGAAGTTCGCTGGGACCGCTAGTAATGTAATAAATAAACTATTTTTGATTGATTTTTCCGGAGCATATAGGTAATTATTACAAATTACACTTATTTTTGCGTTTATGGCTATACTTATTCAAAATGGCCTCAATTTGGTACCTAGGAATGAGGAATTTGGGATTATTGTCACAGTCAGACTAAATAATATTTGTAAAAAGTTATTTTTTTCGACCATTTCTTATCATTAGCCATTTCCTACCGTGTCGCTCGCCTTTTTCTATGCCATATTAACTGATTCATTATTCTTTCGCACAATAGTAGCAAACATTCGACCCAATACTAATCCGCCTACGGCATGTACCGGCACGAAGTTTCGCAAATATAACCTGTATATGGACGTTATTGCCTTTAACATAAGGTTGAGAGTAAAATCTGTTCGATGAATAGTAGTTTCTTATTGTTTGTTATTGTTAGGGATAAAGTGTTGCAGTGAAGTGAGGGGAAATGCAAATGGGTCTTTTTCTCAAATGGCTGGACGGCTGGTGATTGCTAACACATGTGGTCTATACCGGGTGGTTTGTATAGCTGATTGGAGAAGTCTAAAAGAAAAGTAGGACTGAATCTGACTATACTGGATATTTCAAAAGTAAAATAAAAAAAAGGATTAAATATTTATTTATTTATTTATCATCAACATTACCAGCCAAAGGACATTCACAGCTGAACATACGTTTCTCCTAAGTTTTTCACATTTATTAAATTACTTAAACTTTATTGCTGTATCATTTGTTTATACATAAAAATAAGGGTTTAGAGCACTCTCTCTCTACCTCATTGAAAATAGATAAGTAATCCATAAGCAGATGTAACTCGAAATAAAAGGGGCTCTATGAAAACTTTTCATTCTATGGTTTGGATACCGCAAGGTTTGACACTTTGAATTTTAGGTTATTGGCCACAGATATTTGAACTTTGCATTCCTACCAACAGCGTCTTCTATCAATTTTACTGGTTAGCTGCTACCTAACCGACCAAAGAATCTCTTTATTATTCAATCAATAAATAAACCACTCAAACCATTTTATCCAGCCAGCAAATTCAATAAAAAAAAATCGTAGCAATTCCTAAAATCTAGTTCGTTAGAACCAAGTACCATCTCCTGTCATCGTTCATCTATCACAGAATCTTGTTACGCAACCGTCCGACAAAAGAGATCCTATTTTGAAATTTGAATTTGGAACGCTAATTCTATTAGCGTTCTAATGCGGGAGTCGTGTCGGTGGAAATTGGACGTTTGAACGAATTACGAATCGTTGGAGCGACGATCGGTAGGATGTTTTACCTAACTCGATCGTATTTTTATAGCAATCGTAAATGGCATCATGATTGTTTTCACCATTGAACTACTACTTATTACTAGCGTATGGAACTGATACCATGAACAAATTTCGTGCTCCTAATATGACTTAACGCCAATTGTTTTCAACTCATATAAACGGTTTCATATTCGAAATTCAAATTTCAAGGAATACCGATGTAACAAACTTGTCGTATTTGCGACACATTTTTTGCTTGGCATAGCTTCTCTATACGTAGTAATAACAACTCACTGGTTTTGACTGACTTGTTTAGTCCAGGAGTCAGTTCGTTGGCTTCTGTTTTAAATTTCCCATCATCATGATCATCGCGGGGCCCGCCTTCCTGCTTTTACGCCTCCACTTTGCACGGTCTTGGATTCAAACCCCTGTTACCAGGTTGAAACCACGACTAAAATCACCCGACCAATTAGAAAAGTTTACGTCCATTATTGAATGCCATCATTGTGACACTATTTTCAACTAGCTTTTGCCCGCGACTTCGTTCGCGTGGACTTCAGGTTCGTCCCGTCTAGTAGCGCAAAAAATGTGTTTTTTTACGACCTCACATTAGAAACCTCAAAAATTGTAGCCTATATGTTATTCTGATGTATAAGCTATATTGTGGTAAAGTTTTATTCAAATCCATTCAGTAGTTTTTACGTGAAAGAGTAACAAACATCCATACTTACAAACTTTCGCCTTTATAATAGTATTTTCATTCAATTTGGTCAGCTATTAGTTTAGCGCGGTGCTATGTTTTTGAATAAGGGTTTATCTACTAAATGGCTAAATCTCAGTTGAAATTGGCCGCCGTGATTGGTAACTAGGAGGATATTATTAAAAAAAAACTGAAGCCGATGTAAGCGGTTACCAGCATTAACACATTTGACGTTGGACCTCGGACCCGTCATTTTACTTTTGAGAGCTTTAAGTTCGTTTACCGATTACACAGATTGCAATTGTAATTGTAATGCAATCGTTTAAAAGTTTTGTAATACGCCTGTAGGGGTGTCTTTTAATGATCCAGATTATTTTTAAGTGCTCTTAACTTGAGTTTGCGATCTAAGATCCATTTATTGCGTAATCGGTTATAATGCATGATTATTTTTACTTGGTCGTGTTTTTTTGGAAAATACGTATACCTATATCTTTGTGAATATATCGTGATTTTCCGTGTATATTGTGAATATCTTTAATACTTTTCTATAGTTATCTTTCTACCAAAACTTGACAAGGTGAAATTGAGTCCTGAAATCGTCTACTGTTGCCGTATCTAGCAGAAAAAAAAACAACTTATCATATCAATGGTTCTCCTGTAAAAGCGTTATCCAACATTGTAGGTTTAGTTCATTTATTTATTTATATAATATAGGTACAATAGCATACGTAGACAGCAAAAGTTACATATCATTAGGATACATTTTGATTTGAATAACTTACACGCCCAGTATGGATTCAGTAAATCAGATCATTCGAACGTATATCTTGAAGATGGAAGTAACAACTTTTAATCCGAGAGAGAGAGGGGATTATTTCCAACATTCTTCGCGATCAAAATCCTATATAAGTATCCCCAGTTCTACCCATCCTACTTGCTCTTATAGCCTTGCTGGTACGAGTGAAAAGGATCGCTGGCGTTGAAAGCATGGAAAATTGTACGAGTAAGGCATCGGGGTGGTAATGGCTCCCGAATGTAACCCATTACCACCCGATGTCTGGTCTTATCTGATGGATTGTACGCGTCATTTAATTTGTAAGTAATTGGGGATTGATTTATTAAATAATTTCCATATTATACCTACCTACCAATGTACGGTCGAGGTCTTTCGCGCCTAACCACCTTACGACCAAACTCCGACTCCCAACTACTTTGAGAATTTCTAAACAGAAAACCCCAGGTACATATTTTTGACGCATGAGAGGGTCGCATTTTAAAGCGACTGCGCCGGAGGTTCCGGGTTCGATTCCCGGGTCGGGCCAAAAATATGTACCTGGATTTTTTTGTTCAGAAATTCTCAGGGTAGCCCGGAGTTTGGAAGTTGGCGGTGTTTCACCCCCGTGCTTCAGAAAGCACGTTAAGCCGTTGGTCCTGCGCCTGATCTCTCTCCGGTCGTGTCAAATTGCTGTCCCATCGGGCTATGAGAGTGAAAGGAATAGAGAGTGCACCTGTGTTAGCGCACACACTTGTGCACTATAATATGTCCCGCGCAGTCGGTTAGTCGTTGTGACTGGCCACCGTAGTCGAAATCGGCTAGGGGGACTGCTACTACTACTAAGTAATTGGGGATTGATTTATAATTTCCATATTATACCTACCTACCTATATGTACGGTCGAAGTCTTTCGCACCTTACGAGTCAAAATCTTCTCTATTACGTAGTATTAATAAAAACCACTGGATGCAGATTGCTTGGATGCGACCGGTTGCTGTATGCTTTGGAAAAGGTCTTTGTTCAGCAGTGGACGTCTTTTGACTGGTGATGATGATGAATAATAATAGTCCCCCTAGCCCTAGCCGATTTCGACTTCGGTGGCAAATCACAACGACTAACCAACTGCGCGAGACATATTATAGTGCACAAGTGTGTGCGCAAACACAGGTGCACTCTCTATTCCTTTCACTCTCATAGCCCGATGGGACAGCGATCTGACACGACCGGAGAGAGATCAGGCACAGGACCAACGGCTTTACGTGCTTTCGGCACGGGTTGAAACACCGCCAACTTCAAAACTTCGGTCTACCCTGAGAATATGTAAACAGAAAAATCCAGGTACATATATTTGGCCCGACCCGGGGATCGAATCCGAGACCTCTGGCGCAGCCGTCGCTTTAAAATGCGACCCTCTAACCGCTGCGCCACCGAGGCAGTTAATCGAGTTGTTATTGTGTGTGATGATGTATACAGGGTGTCCAGTGTCCTACCTGAACTCTAGACTCTGGCAGGTTGATCTTCAGCGCGACCTCCTCCCGCATGAAGATGTCGGGGTACCGAGTCTTGCCGAACAGCGCTTCGAGCACGTCGAGTTGCGCTCGGGTGAACGTCGTGCGTTCGCGACGTTGCTTGCGCGGGTTTACGCCTGCGGACAAAAGAGAGGAGGTGAGAATTTGGTTTCAAAAGTCAAGAAAATCAAGGAAAATGAAAAATTAAGGTAAATATGTAATTGAAAACAAAGAAAATAGAATAAAAAAATAAATTATGTATAACAGAATTTTAGAGTATTACTGGTAAGTTACACATAATATCACTTGTAGTTTACAAGTCACTGTGACAACTTTTGTTTTTACAAGCTTTATTTATATATAAAGTAAATTCATTATTGGCTGTAAGTTTAGAATGTAAGATTAGCTTATTTTTTGTAATAAGAGCTGTGAATTTTATAGAAAAAAAAAAACTTTAAAATTTCTGAAAAAAAAAACATGTATCTGTAATAGTAAAATCCATGTAGCTTTGATTTAATTTTTTTCATAAATGTTTAGGCTGGGTTTGGTGAATCATGTTAAAGAACATAGAAACTAATTGCAATAAATCTATGTTTAACAATCAGTGCCTATTTCCTTAGCCAAAACCTTCCACTAACTGTCTTACACCTATTCCAATAACTTCAGTGGTTGAAACCACTTATCAACTTATCAACTATATTAAAATGACACTATTTCTTAGGACACCCTATATGAATGTAAATCAAAACACATACACACGGAAGCGGTTAAAGATAGACCGACTAAAAATTAAACATTTTATCAAATTATGCTGATTTTCAAGTAAAAATTCTACACCATAATAAAAGCTACGAATATTTGGCTCGCCATTTTTTTTACATAAGAAAATTAATATAATTTTAAGCGACTTTGATTGGCACGTCCTAGCTGATCTTGTTATGACTCTACTGGATATGATTAAGCACAGTTTACAAACGGATTAATAAATAAAATTAAAACACAGTGCCACAGTAAATAATGTTACGAGTAGTATCACTTGTTTCTGATTTAGCAAAACACAGCCTCTTTCAAACTTCACGAAGTTGTAGAGTGAAATTTCGCTACATTAATATTTAAAAATAAAGTCATCAAATAAATACACTATAGCAAACAAATATTAAAGTGACAACCGTTATCATGTGTCTAGTGTAGGTACACTTATACTCACCACACTATAGGAAGACTTACAACTTTTATTATTGGTTAGTGCTTTTTGAATGAAGTCCGCCATAATATGTAAAATGATTTTTTGCGCATGGAGAAAAATAAATAATATTTATTGCTGCAATAATTAAAACAAGTATTTGATCTTTTGAATATATCCTTATCGAACGAAGTTACGTAATCAGTCAGGTATCAAACGACTGCCGGGAGTCGCATAATAATGGAATTTCTATTGTGTCTCGTTCACACATACTTGACGAGTTAAAGTGCCTGTACTGTGGCTATAAATTATATTCTGAAAGAATGTGTGTAGCATAAAAATGCTAATCCATCCTAAATAGACAAACCGGATTTGGACTCACAAATCAAGCATAGACAACTTCTAATCTTGTGTGGTGGACATGCTTAAATGATGGCGCTGAGAATGATCCAATTATAAATAAAAAAATAAAATAAAAAAACTGTAGGTAATGACTGATTCGCTACGTATAAGCAGTATGTTTTTTTCAATTCTATGATTGTGATTTAGCGGTTACACTTCCATGTATAAAAAAAATAATCGAACGAAAAATAATGCGTTAAATTGTAAGCAGTTATCTGTGGCCGCAGTAGGTATGTTACGGTACGGTCCACAATCTCTCGACAGTTTACAATATCGCGAGAGAGATATAATCTTACGGTATTTAAAATTTTACGGTGACATATGTATATGATATTAAAACAGCTTAATTGGATCTGTATATTATAATACCTACTAATCTGACGAACACATTTCAAATGTGAATTTCATCGATATTCAAAACTGTCTCGTCAAAATGATCACAGTTGCAAATGTATTAAATATTCGCCAATCAAATTATGTTAATTATGAACGGACAGAGTAACCAATGTATGTTATGAATAATTTCTATAATTATTCATATCATGATTTTGCTCTCAACGTTGACGCATCAAACGGGACTTTTAAATAGATATTAATTGGCTCGAGACTGCAGAAGCTAAAAACCTCGATTGAGACAGATTTATCAAATAAAAATAAGTAAAATAAAGCCCGGTTGCGTGATCGATAGTTAACTCACAAATGTCGTTACCAACCATTGAACTACTACTTACTACTATCGTATGGAACTGACATCACGAACGAGTTTTGTGCTCCATGAATTGATGACCCGGTCATCAACTCTTAGTACATATCATAATTCGAAATTCAAATTTTCAAACAAAAAGTCACAATCTTGTCGTCGTTTTTGCGCCACATTTTTTGCTTTGCATAGCTTCTCTATACGTAGTAGTAACAACTCACTGTTACCAACGGTTAAATATTTACGATAGTGCGTGCTTTAAAGAAAACATTTATCTTAACCAATGGTCATTAAAATAGTCATTCTGAAATCGTAAATATTCAACAGCTGGTGACGACATTTAAACATTAGTTGAGTTAGTTGAGTTAACTTTCGATCACGCAACTGGGCCTATTTTTTTACGTATTTCGAAAGTAATGTATTAAATTTTTCGTTTGTATAAATATCATGAAAAAATATAAAACCATTTAATAAAGAAAATTGGTGTGTTGTCCGGCGCATATTTATTATTTATTTATTCAAGAACGAACAAAGGATTTTATTGAGAGCTTTGACTATAGCGCGAAACTTCAAGTTATTTATTCAAAGACATTAGTCAGTCTTAACTGCCTTCAGAAATGGGCTACCAGCAGACTTTGCTCTATTTTCAAAACTTAATTAACATGTTAACACAACTAACAAGCTAGAAATGAAAAGTCGTTTCTTTGCAGCTAAAAAAGCGCTTTCTTTTCTTTTCAATGATTCAGGATCATTAGTCATATCACTAATTCTCTAAACAAACACACCTCGTGTCAAACGTGTAATCCTGGTTTAGAATATAAAATAATAAGGTTTGACTATGTTCATACGTGTAGCGTTGATGAAAAGAGTTTCGGGGCTGCCATAGAGATGCCGATTAGTTAAGAGCCAGAAACTTGTCTTATTATGATGGATTCGTAATGGCGAAGAACGAATATTTATAGTTGATTTTTGTTTTTATAGTGTTTTGTCACTATACAAACTTAATAATATAAAATGCACTTGTAAAAAGCAACCGTGACTCTGTGACAGACTAGGAATCGAGCCCTGTGTACGTAGTACTATTATATTCTGTGCCCTGTGTCTTACGCTATCCGGGCGTATGCCTATACCACTCGGCCACCGTCATATTAACAAGCCTGTTAAATTTTGCAAGAGCTTTCTTATCGAATATTTATGCTTACATATCTTAAGATACATCACATGTCTAGGATTTATACAATTAATATTAAATATACTAAAGATCTTAAATAGAGACGAATAATGGTAAAAATACTGAATTTTGAAAAAGTAACAATTTTTTTTTGCAAAAATTTATGCTTGTTGTTTATTAGCATTATGTAGTTGCCAATCATGTGTAAGTAGCTAACTTTAAGGTTTTACACAGCCTTTAAATTTAAAAAAAAACTGAATGTGTAACTTACTATAAATTGCTTGGTATCTATTTCATTCAATATTTTTATGTAGTTCTTTCTAACAACGTCAAAAGCGTTTGTAGAGATATTTTACTGCTTAGAATATTTTCTTTCATAAATTTTAGAGAAAAGCCACAGCATACTATACTTCAAATACAAGCTACTTTGTAAGTCTACAGTACAGTGTAATGTACTAAGCCTCTTACCCACACTAAATGATATCTTAATATTTATGTTACAATATAAAGTAGCGGTTATGCGTAAACTTACCATGAATTTCAATTTGAAACTTTGTTATTTTAATTATTTAACTTATGGCTATCGTAAGCGAGTATTAACTCAATAGATCATTCACATTTATTTAAGATACGCAGAAATTAAATAGATAATAAATAATTTCAGTTCTTGCTTGTTTATTCACAAATTTGAAATAGTAGATCCTTGGCATATAAAATTATTACATAATTTCATGTAATAGTGTTATTAAAATCAAACAAGCAGTTACAATTAAGAGAAAAAAAAACAGTGAAATCAAGTTCTATCTAATCTAATCGTGTGTAGCAACTCTGTGGCAGTTTACTATAGTAAAAACAAAGTTTGAAGACAAATCTCTATGACAAATGTACATGAAAACTGTTTCTATTAACTCTTGTCTATGAATGGTCACAGACAGACTGCATGTCTCCTGAGGCTTTGTGTGCCATAGACAGGACATGCCTTTATTTTTGTCTATGGAATGTTTTTGTCTTTGCTATAGCGAGTTACGAGCTTGTCAAAGAAGTAGCGATAGTGTTTTATTTTCAAATGAGTTATTGCGATCGTTGGTTTTTAAATGTTAAAAGCAACATCTGTTTATCTACCCACATTGTGAAAGGTTTGTTTCTAAGATACTTTTTAAAGATTTTCCTTTGATGTTCTTACGAGTGATTTTCCTTTTGAAATTAAGATCACCTAAAACATATTATTTTACTTTCAGAAATAATATTGATGTCTGTCAAACTTTCAATTAGTATATTTACAATTAGTATATTATATTTGATAAGCTGGTGCACTCCAAAAGAAAATATGTATCCATCCAGTTTCTATTGATTCTTTTTAACCAATCATTACCACTTTGGTTCAGACTTCCTTTCCCTAAGTAAGTAAGCGAAGTTAGGAAAAAGGCAGAGAGAAAAGAAATAGGCAAATTGACAAAATCACCACAAATGATTCAGACCATTAACTCCACAGGAGCATAAACTTGAAACCGAACGAACCCAAACATCGACCCAACATCGTTACGCCCGACAATCTCTTACGGATTAAAAACGAAATAATACTACATTCCCCTTTAGATGGGCAAACAAATATGAAAACTGTCACGTTACCTCGCCATAGAAAAGTGAAAATAAATAGAACAGCATCTGTCCCTTTCTCCGGCACACCAAAACGGGGTGGACGAGTGGGACGGATAGATTTCAATTGTCATGCCCACAATGGGCTCGCTATAATCCGGCAGACACGCGGGGACTTTTTTCAGAGCTCGATTTTATCTGTGGCTGATTTCTGATAGCTACCGAGGCTTGTTTATGTCGCGTTTCTCTATGACCGCTAATGGTATATTCGTGTAGAGATCTCATTGCGTTGTCGATGGTTCGATGGGTTGAGATTTGGCCGATAATCGTAAGTCGTTTTGGTGAACAGGCCATTTAACCGATTTTCAATAAGCTGAAAATAAGCGTGTTGGATGTTTGCGAGCTTAAGGAATGATATGGATAAAGTTGGTTCTGATTGTTTTGTAGCTACAGGTTTTGGTAGGTTTAAACTAAGTCAATAATAAGCTTTTTGCACGTCACAATAACTATGATAAATGTTATATTTGACAACTTTTGAGTATTCATGGTTTGTTTTACCTGACAGCTGAAAGAGATATCTGTTTCTTACATATACTACACTAGTTATTGTAACGAGAACAAAATTCTCATTTTCAGCATAAAATCTATAAAAAATGACGTGTTAATTACACCACTTATAACTGGAGAACATGACCGATGTTCATGATTTTTACTTTGTTGGTTGTCTTGGCCGCGAATAGGATAAAAAAGCCGAGGCGAGATGGGGGGCCGGGTCGAAACGAAGTTCACTGGGACCGCTAATTAAACATATTCAAGAGTGAAACATTGCATGAATATTTTATGTACCTAGTTGGCACCAATTACGATTTCAGTAATAATTTTAAAACTACTGTTTACACCGAGAGCAATAAAATAAGATAGCAACCGATAAATCGACGCCATTTCTTAGGTCGTATCAAATCAGTGGGCTATCATGATAAATGGATGTAATTATAGGATTATAGAGATTATTACGCGCGAACTGATTTCGTGTTTTGTGCTACCGTAATTTTTAATTGATGAATATTTCAAAATTGGAACTAAAAAAATGTTAATAAATTTTCACTGTAACAGGCAAAGAAAACTATTTTCCTATAAAAATATGTCTAAATAAAAGGAAA
The DNA here is from genome assembly GCA_963584085.1 of Pyrausta aurata. NCBI lineage: Eukaryota > Metazoa > Arthropoda > Insecta > Lepidoptera > Crambidae > Pyrausta > Pyrausta aurata. Next base: position 6,742,291 of record OY757277.1, read on the forward strand.
GTAATAGGAGTTTCAATATTCTTATTGTTTGCATTGGTTTTATGTACAATGTTCAACCTGTGATAGCAAAATATTCAACAAATATTAAATATTTCTATTGCATTTATAAAAATAAATACATAATTTATTTGTAACAAATTTTTAAGCAAGCAAACATGACCCGCCCCTAAAAAATGTGACAACAAATTATTTTCCGGTTTTTCACGGTGTTTGACCCCAGAGCGTCCCTCTACGCCTCTCTTTTAATGGCCTGTAAAATACTTTAGGGGAAACACACAGCTGCTGCATATATCGTTAGGCATTATAGACTCTGATGCCTTCGCCGTGAACACGTTTTAAAAAAGTGCGAATAGAAATGGCGCGCTGTCAACTGTCACTTTGACAGTTCTGGAGGGTCGTTAATGGCGGACGGATTTGCAAGGATTGTTGTTTTAGATCAGTGGTTGCGAAGGGGCAAACTTTCAATTACGAATTGATTTCCCGGGATGAAGTTTCTTGGGGGATGCGTCGGAAAATTGGTTTTCTGGTTGGATTGCAGCGTATTGTAGCGTTTAGGAGTAGGTAGGGTGGAGAAGTAATACACTCTATTAATATATCATTAGTGGTGATTATTACTAACGAATTAAGCCGTAGTCTTATGAATGTAGATTTGGATGCATGTGAGATAATAATGTAATTTATTGAAAAGTTACTAAAATTTTAGGTTTAACCTTTTTGTTATGGGCCAATTGCTTGGTTTGAACTGACATAAAACCTGTGCCTTCACTTGCTCATATGGCAGAAATTAGGACATGGAAATTAATACGAAACTTGCTAATCCATTCAAAAGTAGACCAGCTTAAAGAACTGTCAAAGCAAGATCGCAATTCGCACCCTGTGCTTAGTTTAATGCTTGTTTTACTTCTCTGCCACACACTTTTTCTTCTCAAATGTATCATGTAAATATGGAAAACAATAATGAATTTATTACATTGATATGTTCCACGCCTCAGAAGCTAAGTGGTAGAATAAATAACATTAACACGCTGGGGTTGCCATCCACATAGCGCAAGCGTCCCTCAATAAATCATGTTAACACATAAATTGCTGGCAACACTGGGGTGAACTGCCCGCAGATTAGCGTGGAAAAGTTGGCAAGACCAACTTTTCTGTGTGTTCAAATTTGGTTTTTATTGTCATAACGATAAGGTGCATTTTTGATGGGTAGCATTTTCCATTAGACATTGGAACTTTTGACAGTACAATTTCAGCTTTAAAAGCGTAGAGTGAGGGTGCGTTTTTGATGAATGGGGTGTGATTCAATGAGTTTTATAGCCACGATAATGTTGCCAGTCTAGAGCAGGGGTGCTAACCGAGTTGTCAGTAAATTGAAATTTATCTAATAAATTATTGTTCGTTTGCTACATTGGGTAGTGTAATGTTAGGGTGTCGGGTTTGACATCAATAGGGTATTGGCATGATGTATATTTTTATGTGATGGTTAATTTAATTTGGAATGGTTTATGTAACTTATTTGTAAATGCTGCAGAAGGTTATTTGTTGCTTTGCTATCTGCACATTTTGTGTAACTACGTACTGACATTGTAAGTCGATTGTGATACAAAGTGAATAGAATATTGAAAAACTAATATTTATAATGTTAAGGTGAGCTAGAACAAGAACATTATTTCTTGTTCTTTTGTTCTAAATGAAGCTCGATTTTAGCGTTTTACATCAAAATATCGAGCGAGCGTTCTTAGAATATACTATTAGAACGCAATAGAACAACGAACAATTGCTCTGAGTAGAAGAATTTAATGAAGTGGGGATAGAATGAGCATTCGCTCATCTGATTTAAATGGGCCTTTAGACTATTGCTACCTTTTCAATCAAATATTTAAGCAAGTTTTTCTAAAAAGTCAACTAAAATAAAAGATGTAACTGGCAACAAAGAAATCACAAATTGAGACGTTAAAAAAGTATTTATTTTCCACTTTTTAACCTTTTTGGTTCCAGACAAAAGAAAATGCCCAGTCACTGTTTTGTGCCTAAAGAGCGATAAAGAGAGTCTGTCTTGCTATCTCTATCTGGGATTAACTTATCACTTTGCTACCGTTGTGTCTGGAAAGTAAGATAAAGGCTAGGATTCGATTCTTGGGTCAGGCTGTTTGAGTATTGTTCTTTAATTCAATTTTATTGTTAGTTATGATTGTTTTATGGTTAGCTGTAAAGGTGTAATTGTTTTGTGACAAAACATTTAGGCATAGGAGCTATTGTTGTTTCTTTTTACTTTTTTCTTGCTTTTGTATTTAGGTTGACAATAGTTTTTGACACAAGTTTTCTGATAAATGGACAATCATGGTCAGTTTCGCTTTTTTTTCTTTTTATCTATCACTTATTTAAGTAATTTATTAGTATTTTCAGTTATGTTGGAATAAGATATACAGGGTTTAATATGTGGAAGGGTCTTTAGATGATGTGTAGGTTCTTAGTTTAAAATATTGCCAGTGTTTTCAAAGTCACCCTGTATAACTCAATCAACATCATAGTTTAGTTAAAACAGCAATCAATAGTCGTCAAAGTCAAACTATGAACCAACACAGTGGTTCTACTGATCTATTTACTGAGCTAATATATTCCTCTCCAATTAATCTAATATTTAGCTCAGGGCGTTAGGTGTGAAGTGGAAAGCAAACAGAGTCGTGTGCACGCCACGTGCGTTCGCGTCCGCAGTTGGGTGATAACTGATGACTTTATAGGTAGCTTTGAGGATTAGTTGCCATGGCAACGGGGGGTAGGTGAGCTGGAAAAAATGATTGTGCGGAAAGGTTTGGGTATAAAAGTAATTGAATAAAGCAATTAGTATTTTTTTAAGAGTTAATGTTTTAGATGGTTCGTTCTTCAAATTACCAATTAAATAGTTATTAGTTATTAGACCGGAACATGAAAAATAGTCTAGTATCGATAGTATAACCGCGTGGCCGTCAGTTTTATTAATCTAGGCCTATTTGGAAATGTTAGTGTTGGATTTAGACTAGACCACTGTACACAATCGATAGTGGACTATATTGCTGTCCAACATATCAAAGATTTAAAAGTAACTCTTTTTTCACTCACTCATAAGGTCAAAATTAAGACATGGAAATTGGTTGGTATTAAGACACCGCAATACGAAATTTGCTAATCCTACCGTCTTTATAACTATAAAATTATGCTCCTTCTAAGTATACTTACGAACTTTCATGGTGACTAATAGGGTGAATCAACTTTTCTTTGTCCCAACGTGAAAAATTGAGAGAAATAAAAAAGTTAAGGGGATCATGATTTTTACAAAAGATCCGTGTTCCTCAATTATTAATCAATCATATTCCAATAAAGGGCACGAATTTTGATGTGTGATTTACGAGTAAATTATCTCAGTCCAGCTAAGGACCTAAAAATCAGTCCCCTGGGTGACCGTTATTTTGACCAATAAAATAACAAAAAATCGGTACATAAATAACTGTCTTAGCAAGATCTATTTAATAACATTCTAAATCAGTTACCACATATTTATTAACTATTAAGACTTTTTTTATATACCCGAAAACTATGTCTCTTGAGTCACTAATCCAAAAACCAATCCTAAAAGTTCTTATAATTCTTTAGAAAACAGTCACATAATAAAAATACTTCTTGGGCTAACTTATCTCATAAACCTTTAAAGTTCTACATATTATTTTTCGTGGTACAATACTTGTCAGTGAAATAAAACACAGAAATCTGCGCAAAAACAGGGGGACAATATGGTTTATCAGGAGACAATATGTAACCCAAGAGACAATAATATGCAAATAAACAACAATTTTATCAAAAAGTTTTAAAAGCATAACAAATGTATATGCCTTTCTTTATAAGAAAAGACAGAAATCACAACCGTATCATCTTATTTCAAGGTTAAGCAGTACGTTTTGTCATTTCTCTACTTCAATTCGGGCTAACCTCAGTAGAGGATAAGCCTGAATAATATTATTGAATCAAGAGATCATTCTCGCTCAAGCTATTCATATAATGCAACTGGCATCTATCTAAGAGGCTCTTAATTATTGCGGAAAAACAGATAGGGCATAAAGTTTCTGGGGTTTTGTGTCTTGTAATTGCCCTAAAACAGCTCGCCCTCCCGAATCTGGGCTGAAATGTAACACCTCTATCCCTTAAAAGGGATTTAAAGGAAATTTCCCTGTGCCTGATCACCTGAGTATCTGTCTCAGTGACTGAATACCTTCTGCTTCTTTGAGAGTTGAGAGTGGATGACCTTCCGGCTGAAATCCAATCTCAACTTCAGACAGTTAATCAAATCCATATCCTAAACATCAGCTAAAAACTTGAAATTATCTCCAACGTCAGCAATACTTCATTCCAAAGCAACTTCCTCAACTCTTTAAACTCAGGTTTGATATTGCATGGACTACATTATTATTTTGAGGACTTTGGATCTCCCAAATACCAACTGACTGTGTGAATTCGGAACCGAGCCACAAGAGTTGGGAGATGCTGAACTTAGTCAGCATAAGCTGCTTAAGCAGTTTAATGAATTTCGAAGCCAATCCGGCCCCTTTTCAGTATCTGAACACAAGACGTGAACATGGTTTCCACCCTAATGTCATAGTCATAACAGTCTTAAGCACCAGATGTTATCGATCTACATTTCTGATGCGTACAGCTAAGGAAACCAACTCTTGAATTGAGTGACAATTGTTTCGTCGAGTCTAGGTGGGTCAAAAGATCCAACTAAGTGGGTATAACTTCGAGAACGAAAGTTCTAGATTGAAGATCTTTTATCAAAAGAGTAGAGTTGACCGGTGAGATGGGAAGACGACTTGCAACTTAACTGCTTGCAACTGGTCTCTATAGATAACTATGGGAAGGTTTATTATTAGCAATGGATCTTTTTATAAGTTTTCTCTTACAGCGCCTTTGTGTTTTGGCATGGGTATGATATAATTTCTCTGAGTAACAGATTACATTTATACTGAGTATAATCAAAAATTGGCTAAAATTACTAAGTATTATTGTAACAGGTATGGGTATAATATTTCAGACTTTATTATTTGGAGAAATAATAGTAAAACACTGTACATCCATCAGCTTTTAGGAAAGTTATGTGTTGAACTTTACTTAATGAGACGGCAAGATGGGATAAGAAAAACCACTATAATAAGGCTTTATATTGTTAAAACAATATTAAATTACAATTTATTACAGCAAAAACTAATTATTGTATGATTAAATACACTTTATTGATACAATAACCGCGATTGTCTCTGGTGTTACCTCTATTTGTCTCTTGAGTCACCTAAATAGTGAGGAAGGGGACCAGTAACTCCAAAGACATTTAGCCTTTGAAAAAATATAAACACGCCATTAACCACCAATTCACCTTCATTCATATTCTCACGTGATATTAGACCATATTGCTTATTGCATTTTAGTTCATAGTATGAAAAATAAAAGAAATACTTGGGAAAATGCGTGGTTGCCAGCGGAACAGTAAACGTACACTTGGCGTCACCTCTGACGGCGGATGAACTTGCCGAGTAAATTATCAGTCGCGAGAATAACGAACATGGTCACGTGAGACCTAGACCGTTTTCTGATAGGTGCAAGCTTTAGTTGTGCCATTTTAAAGCATAATAGTAAATATAAGATAAGTAAGTCAGGGGACAACAAAATAACTGCACTCCGAGGGACACAATTTCAAAAGTCAAAATACCTAAAAAGTCGTTAAATTTTTCGGACGTCTTTTTAGACACGTGAAACTATGGGCTTTGTTGATTGGGATGCCATATAAGATTTATCTGCTGTCATACAGTTTTTTCACACCAGACCTAAAAATTAGAGAGAAACTTGCCGTGGGGACAGCAGATTTTTGTATGGGAGCCCAAAATTGTCCCCTGGGTCGCCTAGCCAAAAACGAAAAATTGAATTAAAATGTTTATCAAAAAAATATTTTCATATTTCTTAATGATCTAAGTATAAGTTTATTTCATAAAATATATTGAATTAAGTCATTTTTTCCTGAAAATTGCTTTTGAACACTTGGGACACGAAAAGACAAAGAAAAGTTGATTGACCCAATAATAGAATAGTGAATTGCGAGATTACTGCAGTACTTTAAGGTATTAACTATTTCAATGAGCAGTTTTCTCCCATCGTTTTACAGCTCTCACTAGATGGCGTTAGGGTCACTTTAGGAACATTTTTTTTTCATGTTGGCGGAAAGACAAAGAAAAAAAAGTGCGTAATGAAATATTGAAAATGCGTTAATGACTTATGGATTAATTAGGGTACTTATTTTTTGACATTACCATGTCCTGTAGGTAATAAAGGTTTACATTTTTATTGTTTTACAGTTTAATATTTACGTTGGCGAAAAGCAATTATAAACCCTCTGATATAAAACTTAAATGAAGTTTAAAAAGTTAGTTCCTAAAGTGACGCTAGCGCCATCTCTCGATGATATAAACATATCATGACAAGAAAACTGCTCATTGTTATGACGTCTCTAAGTGCAGTCGTTATAGCCTTTTCTCATCCACAATTTCACACTACCCCCAAAACAAACCACTATGCATTAACCCCGCACGGCCCGAGGCGTCCGCACCAGCTAATTGTAAAGTCAACACGTTTTAGTGTTTATTTGTATTTTTTGCTGAGTGCACACGTGTTTTAGTGTTTTTGGCGTGTCCGCGCGGGAGGGCGCTGTCCCTCTATGGTGAAGCAAATAAAAATACGACAAACGTTGTACCAACGTTTTTATTGCAGTCAGATGTATCTAGTGAAAACCTGACTAAGAGCAGTAAAAGTGGCTAATTTTATACCGACTACTACTAAAACTTCGCTATCTTTACAAGAGCTGTTTATTTTTTTATTCTAGCTCAAAAGTAAACATAAGGTTCAAATAAGTATAAAATTTAGTTTCAATAATGTATGTTTCATTAAATCATTTGAGGTCGCTACTTTGAAAAATACTTTGAAAGATATGTGCTTTTGTGTACAAATGTATTTTCAATACACAAAAGCACATATCTTGCTTAATTTCCAATGAATACAGAAACATCATAAAACTATCATTTTATTTTATTTTTATTTATTTTTATTTTGTTCAGGACAATAAACAATTGTACAATTATGATTAAAGGATGTTTTACATTGATATTACTTATTGTACAATCAGCACCATTATCCCCTACTTACAAGTAAAAATGTTGCCTCAAATTCTATACTAACCTATTAAGTTAAATATAATATTTTTTTTTTTTTTTTTTTTTTGTATGTTTATCATGCAATCAGTCTTAATGACTATAAGCAGATGTTGTGTAAAGGAGTAATGAGTTTCAGGGCGCTGCTCCCAGTGAAGCCAGCCCTTTTCATATGTGACTTTGTCAGTCAAAGATGTCCCGTCGCTTCTTTAAGCGACGCAAGGTTTCGGGGAAAAAAATATAATAAATAAATAATAAATATCATATTCGGCATATGCAAAAAATCATTACACATATTTTTTCCCAACTTCATTTTTTTTCCAATGTCAATTCCAACAGCCAATCGAAGCAATTCGCGCCGAAATATTATTGTTTACTCATCGGCCGCGAGGCGACACGTGCCATTCTCTCCCACGTCAATTTGACTGAAGTGTTTACGGCCATGTCGAATGTTTGTCTTTGAAATTGCTACCACACACCGCCACTTGAGGGCTGGGAATCAATGGGTTTATTGATTTACCTTGTTTCATTGGGTATAGTGGTGGATTGTCAACATATTTTGACAATTGATGAGATGACGCAGCCAATACAAGAAAAGCTCCGAGAAACACGGTTACGTTGGTTCGGACACACCCAGAGGAGAGGAACAGACCATGTCGTCATTATAGCCCTAAGTCTTCCAGAACACCCAAGAGGAAGAGGCAGACCGAAATCCACATGGTGGTCCAATATAAGAAACGACCTAAAAGATCTCAACATCCCTGCAGAGACAACCCAGAATCGTTCGCTCTGGCGCAGATTGACAAGGAGACCCGACCCCACGTAGTTGGGACAAAGGGAAGGAAGAAGAAGATGAGATAACGCAGCCTTCGCGTTAAAGAAAGCACTTGCAAAATTCAACAGGCTTGCAAATGTGTCTGTAGCCGAGTGGTATAGGCATGCGCCCGGATAGCGTAAGATACAGAGTTCGATTCCTTCCTTTCTTCGCTATTCCGACTATAGCGACTCGGATGAGTGGGAATGGAACTGCCTGGAACTTGTAACCGCAATACGCCCCCTGAATGCTCCATGTCAAAGCTACCTTTAGAGAGTACCCTTGTGTTTTGCGTGCTCATATGAGTACTATGACATCTCTTGCACAGATAGTGTAGACGCCAGCACATCAAACTATACATTTTTGTTGAAAAATAGCCCTTATTCCAACAGCATGAGATACCGCAGTGTTTAGCTGGACATTCTGTCGTCCGTACCTAATCGGGATGTCAGTATGATTATTAGCATTATAACGCGTATACTACTAAACTACTTACATCCTGCAGAAAACAGTACCTGCAATAACGAGATGTTGCCGTAGAAAACGGTTCATACTTCTACGAAGAATCGAACAGCCGAATACATCACAACACAATAGAATAAGCTACAAGCTACATCTTACATAAGTAAATAATCCATAGATTATCGTTACACTTGTCGTAAGTCGCGGATTTAAGGATTTTGTGCCTTCGGTTTAGTCCCCTAGTCCGGTTATTGCGACACCTTATGAGATTAGTGGTTGGTTTTGGACTACGCTAAGCAATGTGCCTGATACTCGAGATAAACCGACTAAAACTAAAGTGAATGTCCCTTTCTCTTCTAAATAAATGAAAAGAAACAGAAGGCCTACTTCGAAAAACGAAATCCGTTAGTACGATAATCGTTTTGCGGATCCGAAGCATTTCGTAGTAAGCATTCCATACTGAAAATCTTTCGCATCTGAAATACGATAATCGTATTGACGGATTTCGTTTTTCGTAGTAGACAGACCACCAGACTACAATGATTTTAACGTCATACTAAACAGCTGTCATGTCGGTTGAATCACTACAAACAATATCATTGACTAAGTACAAAGTATAAAACTAAGTCGCTTCCGCTGTCTGTATGTATGCTTTAATATTTTTAAACTACGCAACAGATTTTTATGCGGTTTTTTTATAGATAGAGTGATTCCAGTGGAAGGTTTTACATGTATTAGTATTAGCATTGCCTTCGTTTGAAGCCAGGCTGGGTCGCTTGTAGAATAATAAAAAAATACAGTTTGGTGTAGCCATAGACAATTTACGGGGACATCAAGAGGTCACTTAGCGTTATTGTTTTCTAAAACAAAATTTAACTTGGTGCATATTTTTAAAATAAATTTAGCAGAACGTAATCACGGTCCAAACGTTTCCACATAAGTTAATTACGAATTCGTTAAGGGGGAATGTACAATTTAGGCTGCCTTATCGCTAAAAGCAGTCTCTTCCATACAACCCTTGATCGATCCATCTTAAATTAAATTTTCATTCCAAAACCCTGCTACTTACACCCAATGTTTTCTTCTAACCCTACTCTTACCGCGGTATTATAGACCCACAGTATAAATAAGTGGAAATGTGTTAGTTTTCACACGGGGACCAAAGTGTGTTTGTTACAATCGGTGACAATTTATATGGCAAAACAACGGGGGGCTTTGATTTTTTAACAACACCCAACTACCCTACAGTTTAAGTTCAAAAGATTTTCAACTTTATTGCTTTTGAAATAAAGTGCAGTTTTAAGTAATAAAGGGTTTTAGTGGTAGTTTGATAACATAAAATAAACTTGCGTATGTTTATGTAGCTGTGAGAATGACAAAAGGATGGTGAGTTGTGTTGATGTTAAGTGACAGAATGGAAAACAAAAATAATTGTACAATAATGTTATGTTGTTTGCTGTTGTAAGAATAGGAAGGACAGTGGACTAAAACTTCGCCAAATGTGTAATAATAAGAACATAAGCACCAAACAGATAAAACAATGAAGAATGAAACCTGAATGGCGCTTCAGGGGATCACCAATTTTTTGTAATCACTTGCCTCAATATGGCGTTTGTTTTTCGTTGATTATGTTTGATTTTTAAAAGAAAACCTGATAAAAACGATACAAGAGTGATAAAAGCTATATAAACTCGATATTGTAAGTACTAGTATAAATATTCCACGTGATTTTCGTTGATATAAAATAGATTTTCGAACGAAAATCACTCGTAATATTGACGCGAGTGATTCAGAAATAGAGCTCCAGTTTTTCACCTCATCACGCTTACCAACTTTTTACAAAACAAAAGTAAAGAAAGAGGTTGATTTGCATAATGCTAATGTCCTTAAGAGGTAGCAAATCAACCAAACGAAATCACAAAGAGCAGGGACTCAATAACACAGCAGGGTACGAAAGATTTTCATTGGGGTGTGTTAGAGTCACTGTCGATAAACGAGTATATTATCGATATAGGTAATAATAATTCTCCTATCGATTTTCGGGAATGGCGGCTCCATTCAATAGAGATAAGCCAGATACATAGGAGATGTTATAGTTCCCAGATGTGTGCGCAATACACAAGTGCACTCTCTGTTCCTTTACTCTCATTAATTCGGTGAGATAGCTCCGACATGACCGATGAGAGAACAGGCGTATTACTTTTTTATGTGTCTAAGAAAGCACAAATACTACAAATAGTTATGAAATACTGTAGTATCGGCACTATTTATAAACTACAATCAACGTTATACTAAATTTGTTAAGATCCTATTATGTTATGGAGTTGCATTATTTTATTTAATATTAAGCATGCTGTGTACGCTTATTTTGGATCTTTGTCTTGTTAAATAATGCTATTTTTGAACTGTGGTTCTGTAATGACAACGATCTGTTTGTGTGCCAATATTTATATAAATAAATATAGTATCACATTGACCATTGTGTTGTCGAAAACATCGACGCTAGCACAACACTACCTATTGCAAGTGTCACTTTTCGCACGGCGGTTTAGTGTAAATCAATTAGGCATTTGTTTAGACTTTGCTTTTCCGTTACGGTGAGTAGGTAGGGGAGGTCTTGAGACTATGTTTGGATGTATAAATGCGGGGATTGTTTGATTTTTATCACAATGACTATTTAAAAAGAAATAGCGATGAAAAAGTTATTGAGGAAAACATACATTTTCAACTATTAACGACTGAAAGTAACGTTTAAAATAAAATTTTAAGCAGTTTTAGTTGTTAAAGTAACAGTGAGTTGTTACTACTACGTATAGAGAAGCAAAAAATGTGTCGCAAAAACGACGATAAGATTGTGACGTTTTCTTTGAAAATTTGAATTTCGAATTAAGATTTGTACTACGAGTTGATGACCGTGTCATCAATTCATGGAGCACAAAATTTGTTAGTGATGTCAGTTCCATACGCTAGTAATAGTAGTTCATTGTAGTTATAGTAATTTAAAGTTGGAGGTACTTGATGTTCAAATGTTGTAACAAAATTCATTGTTACTGAAATGTAATACAGATATGCTACGAAAATCTTCGCTATTGAAAAGACATCAACGCGCAGACAAACATGACTGTGATAATGATATTTGTTACAAGTTACTGACACAACTAAAATTCATATACTCAATATTTATATTAAATTGTGGTCCATATTATACAAAGTGTTTCAAAACAACGAGTAAAGAACGAAGGGACCTATTCAGAATCAGTAACTGAACATCTTTTTCGTACAAACATAGGTCGAATAACGCCAAAAATAATTTGACTTCCCATACTAAATCGGCCATGTGACCCGTCTGGGAGAGTCAATAAATTTTTGGCATATTTCGACCCATGTTTCTAGAAAAAAAGTTGTTCAGTTACTGATTCTGAGTAACTGCCTTCATTATTTACTCGTTGTTTTGAAACACCTTGTATAACATATACTAGAAGGTCTTTGATTTGTCTTGGCCCCTAATGGTATTATAACCATAAAATGGGGGCGAAACAACGTTCGCTGGGAGTCTGGGACCAATGGTTTTACAAAATTTGATGTGCTCTTTTTATAAAATCTGTATGTAAACCACAAGAATTTAAAAATTAATCAATATAATTCCTTATTGCATTCATTGATATTAATTAATTACCATTCCATTATCCATATTCATGTCACCAAATGATGGTGTTATCATCTCTATATAAATCCGTTGTCGGATAAAATATGATAGTTAATTTATACAGGACTCGTTCCAACCACGATTTCACGCAACCGACTATATTTATATCAGAAACACGTACATTTGATTTTAAATAAAGTTATTTGTGTTGAAATTATTGTTCTTTGAAGTAGCTGGGACTTTGGAGTTTGTTTTGTTTAAGATGTTGTGAAATCAAGTTAAGAATGACATGGAATAACAACTTACTGAGAGATCAATTTGCCATTATTTGCCACTTTTGTGGCTCACAATTTTTTTTGTAATTTTAGGGTTCCCTAGCCAAATGGAAAAAAAACGGAACCCATATAGTTTCGTCAAGTCTGTCTGTCTGTTTTATGAAGATTTCTATTGTTTATTGCAATTATTAATGACTATCAATCAAGTAGAGTCATCTTGACAACTTTGAGCACACTTGAGGGCCAAAGTTCAGTTATAAAAGGAGGAAGAGACGAGACGGGAGTGAAATCCTACTAAAGGCGAAAGTTTGTAAGTCTGGATGTATGGATGTATGGATGTTTGTTACTCTTTCACGTAAAAACTACTGAATGGATTTGAATGAAACTTTACCACAATATAGCTTACACATCAGAATAACATATAGGCTACAATTTTTGAGGTTTCTAATGTGAGGTCGTAAAAAAACACATTTTTTGCGCTACTAGACGGGATGAACCTGAAGTCCACGCGAACGAAGTCGCGGGCAAAAGCTAGTAAAAAATATTTAGATAGATGGTCAAGAGAAAAGGTTTGAAACATGACACCCAATTTTAGTTCTGTCTTTTAAGAACACATTGTGTATTACTATTGAGTACGGACAACAGCACGTCAAGGTAAACACTGCGGTATCTTATGCAGTTGTAATAAGGGCTAGTTTGCAACAGAAGTGGGTAACCTGATGTGCTGGGTACATTTCACCAATTAGCTTCTAGTATCTTTAGTTCTAAGTAACTTTCACTGTCGGTCACAGAAGCTTTTTACAAGTGCATTTTATACTAATTATTAATAAACTAATACGGATGTGTTTATCAACATTCTTTTGTCACTCTTTTGTTTACGCGATTGCCGGTGGACTACCAAGCCTGAGCAAGTTTATATGACTAAACACTGTAAAAAAAAATTTATTAGATAACACATAATTCACAGTGAATAACTTACTTATAATCGAACTAGTATTATCCCTAAATTCTACTATTAGTAAGAATATAAATACCAACCAGGCGTTGGCCTGGACGCAAACAAACAGCCATCCGACACCGGATTATGTTAGTATGGGCTCGGAAATCGATACGATGCTTCGTGCTATTGTTACGTAGAGTTTACTTGGTTAAAAATACTGATGTATGGAATGGCGACGAAGATTAAACATGCAATATGGAACGTCTAGCATCAAGATAGCAGATCTTGGAAAAGAATAGCGTTGACGCTTGCACATAAGTCAGTTAAAAATAAAATCCTATCAATGTAATTTAGTACATAAAATGATTAATTGCCTTTATGGAACCTTGCCTTTCTGAATAAAATCTGTCAGCAAGGTAGGTCCGCACTGAGCCCGCGCGTATATGGCTTATACACCTCATACATTAGGTGAGGCCATTGCCCAGCAGTGGGACAAGCTGAACAAGGTTACACGTGCGTAAATTATTTATAAAAAAAATAAAAAAAAATATATGCGCCAGACAACACACCAATTGTCTTGGATCCGAACTAAGGAATTTTCTTCCTTGTGCTACGAATACCAGACAATGATATTACGGGGGCGTCTCCCATAAATACTTAAATACATATAAACATCCATGACTTAGGTACAAATGTTCGTGCTCATCACACAAACATTTGCCTCTTGCGGGATTCGAACCCGCGACGCCGGCATAGTGGTCAGGAGCGCTAACCACTACACCAAACGCGTCGTCACTTTTTTCGTTTATTTTTGGGCCTTTAAGTGATTGGATATCATTCAATAGTAAGAACAATGTGAGTACTGACAAGATGGTGTAAGCCAAAATTCGTTCAGCAGATAACATGTGAAACGACGTGTGAAGTATAAAAATTACTCTTATAGTATTATTACGCACTAGCGACTGCCTCGGTAGCGCAGTGGTTAGAGTATAGCATTTTAAATCGACGGCTGCGCCAGAGGTTCCGGATTCGATTCCCGGGTCGGGACAAAAATATGTACCTGGGTTTTTCCGTTCAGAATTTATATAAATCTTTAACCGCTGCAGTACTGTCAGCCGAAAGGTCGTCAATCGATATCGATTAAGGTTATCGTGTCAAAGAAGCCTTATAAAGATGCCACGAATTTGTGTGGTGCTTTGTGCACGTGGATTTTTAGTCTGCTAACTTATTATAGAACAGACTTATATTACTTACTTGTTTTTGAAGTTTACGCGAATACTACTAATTGATTAAAACACAATTTTCGGATATATTTTGCGAAGATTTATTAAATTTTACATCCCGACGTTTCGACCAATTTACAGCGTTCGTGGTAACGGGTAGGTTATGTGTTCGAAACGTGAGAATGTAAAAAAATCCATTATTCTTCGCGAAAAATATCCGAAAATTGTGTTTTAATCAATACATTCTACTTATAGACTTATATTGTATTTTATTATACAAAACACGCTCTTCAGAAGCTCATTTTATAAAATGCCAACCACGGCAATTGCCGGAGATAACTTCAGGTAGAGACATACTTCTATTCCTATTAATTTACCGTTAATAAATAAATAAACAATGTTAACTTTCATTGCCAAATTATGAATGGCTTTGACAACTATTAGGTTAACTAAAATAGGAAGAAAGAACAAATGACGTCTTTACTCTTAGTTAATTTTATTGCAAACGAAAACGAGTTTTAGTTTTCATCTCTTAAGACATAATTTTATTCCGTGCAACAATAAATTAAACAGTAATCCTTATTTAACATGTGGCGTGTGTTAAACTTTACACAAAAAGTGTTAAAAACTCGCCTCAGTCGCACAGTCAGTGGCTAAATTTAACTGTTAATGTTGTTTCAAACAATTAAAGGTTACTTCAAACTTGTTTATCTATTTCTGTCGTTAACTGTACATTTTCTTGCCCACAGATCCGGCTTCCTTATTCCGTTAAAAGGCAAATAGATTAAAAAAAGAACAAAAAATCAATTAATTATACCGTCGACAGATTAAAAAAGCAACTGGCCGTATAAAATTCTAAGGGATGCCAATAAAAAGAGAAACACAATGAAAAAAAAATCAAAAAAAGAACGCCCAGCTGCCCTGTTACGCGCGGCGAGTGAGCGGGATGGTGTTAGGGGTGAACAAACGAGTGGGAGTGAGACAGATAGAGGGATTAAAATGGAAGTTGCGGATTAATTTTATTCCAGCATTAAATGCGTATTGGACTTTAAATCTAATAGGTTGCGAGTCGTTAATTTTGTTTGTAAGTTTGTATTGGCCTGGATGCAGTTGTTTGTGCGTAATTTCTGATATAATTCATACATTGTTAGGAAGATTTATGAAATTATCCTATTGCGAAACTTAAACAAGATACAATTTTGATAAAAAAGATACCAAAAAGTACAAAGTGTAAAATTATCAAGTTTATCAAAAGTCTAAATAGATACTATACATACTACTATAACTTAGAAGCACTTATACTTTGTTAAATATTAAAAAAAAAACAAGTAGGGAAATTGTGCAGGAAAGAGAAATATATGTAGAATCCAAGATTTTCTGGAATTTTGAGATTTTAGAACGATGTTGCTATGTATGACTTGTAACTATGTAATAAGAAAATTTCCAAAAAAATAACAGTCAATAAAAAAATACTAGTAAGTAAACGAAATCTTTCAAGAAAACCTACATCTGACACATGAAGGCAAAAAAAAAACTGGTTTTGGTATTAGCAAGGAAGGATGTGATTCATATGCCTTTGCCACTACCGTTTTCAAATAAACTATAAACGTCAAATAGACATCTTTTTGGGTCCTACCTGAAGATTTCTGTACAGTCGGAAGCAGAAATCGATATGTAATTTTGATCTTTATAACTTTAAAAATAAGGACTACAGGTAAACTGATGCGTTTGTATGATGCAGAATTTCGTATGAAACAACCCTTTTGTGGATTAGTTTTTTTATGTACACGTATAAAAAATGACACAGGGCATCGGTCGGGTTTTGCGATAAAATATGCTTTGGGTTTTGTTACGAAGAAAGATCGCAAAATTTGTTGATAGAGTTCGCTGAAATATGAAGGTTGAGACATATCTAAATGATGTAAATAAATTAGGGTTCAAAAGAATGATAGATATGCAAAAAAAAACAACCTTACCGTTTAGATAATTAGGATCGCTCATATTAATTACCAACATTACCAATTTATCAGTGAGTTGTATTACTACGTATAGAGAAGATGACAAGCAAAAAAATATAAAAAGATTGTGACGTATTAATCTTTAAAATTTGAATGTCGAATTTGAAACCGTTTGTATGCGTTGATGCTAAGTGGCGTCAAATCATGGCGCTAAAAATTTGATCGTCATACATCATCACATCATGCTAATATTCCGCTATCAAATTAGAATGTTTAAAAATGGAACTCCTTTAACCGTGGTTCGTCTGCAGTTAGTTTCACTCCAGCCTCTACCGAAACCGAGGGTACTAATCCGACCTCTTCTCAGAACTCCCCTTTGGATTTCGTACGGAACATTCCATTTTTGAAAATGCAACAATGATCTAAGGAAGCAACCATGTCGTAAACGATAAGAAGTTAATAAAGAAGTAATTAACAAATGAAAGTGAAGTCGTTTTTAAAATTAAGAATAAATCTAAGAATACAGATGTATTAAAATAAGATTTCATAATTTTTAAGGTATTAATACTTTGGTAAATAACAAAAGCATTGTTCGTACGAATGCAAAGCTATAAAATTCAGTGAAAACATTTGTGTTTGTAATGTAAATGTAGAAGCTACTGGCTTACAAACAAAATGTGCGTCAAAGGAAAATGTAAATAGAGATATTACTGAAATGAAAACGTGGGTAGTTTAAATGTAAAGAGAAATGCACATGTTTTGCATGCTAGTTTAAAGTTGCCTAAAATATGTTGAGTACTTGTTTATCATATAACTGATCTTGACAGTCGAATAATGAAAAATCCTACTGATATTATAAACGCGAAAGTTTGTGACGATGTATGGATGTTTGTTACTTCTTTACGCTAAAACTACTGGATGGATTTTGATAAAACTTTACAATGATATGGATCATACGTTTACATAGCTATAATTCTAGATCATTTGTAAGGTACTAATCTAAGCGAATGGAACCGCTATAATGAATAGTTTAAAAGCAGTTTAAAGTAGGTACTTTTAAAATTGGCATTCACGGCTCAAACTATTCTTGATCAGTCACTAAACGGAAGAAATTATTTTATTATGTTATGGCATTAAATATTCGGAAATAAAATATGGCAGCAGTGAAATAAAGGTTGCTACCGAAATGTATCCAATTTGATTGACGACACGTTTGGTGGAGTTGTTAGCGCTCCTGACTACTGAACCAGCGGTCGCGGGTTCGATTCCCGCAATAGGCAAATATTTGTGTGATTGGCACGAATATTTGTACCTAAGTCATAGATGTTATGTATTTAAGTATTTATGGGCGACGCCCCCGTCATAATCGTTGTATGGTACTTCGTAATACAAGGAAGAAAAGTCCTTACATCGAAACCAGACAATGAGCAGTTTTCTCCATAGTTTTCTCCCATCGTTTCACAGCTCTCACTAGATGGCGTTAGGGTCAGTTTAGGATCATTTTTTTCACGTCGGCGGATAACCATAGACAAAGAAAAAAAGGGCGTAATTAAATATTGTTAAATGCGTTAATGACTTATGGATTAATTAGCCTACTTATTTTTTGGCATTATTATGTCCTTTATGTACTAAAGGTTTACATGAATGTTGTTGTACTGTTGAATATTTACGTTGGCGATAAGCAATTATAGATAGTGCCATCCACGAAGGCGCGCCCCACTCTTTTTTTGATTGATGAAGGTGCGGGGTGCGGGGGGATACACGCGCGTCAGTTGCGAGCCGGCCGTCATTCAAATATTCAGACTCGTCACGAAAGTGGCTCTGCTTAATTTATTTTTAAAATGTCAAGGAAAACCCAGTGTGTTGTACTAAAAAATAAACCTGGTATAATCTACTGTCATTATTAAATTTACTGAAAGAATTATAATGGTAATTTAAACACCATAAACAATTTTAAATAAAAAAAAACTATGTGGTAACTTATAATATTACCGGGATGTACTTTATCCCGGGAAGGCTATAAAACATTACACTAGGACCTACGTGTACGAAGAAAAAACAATTCACGCGTATGAAGGCCCGGTGGACCGATGGTTCTCTTTTATTGAAATTTTTTAAACATGTTTTTAAATGTTATAAAACTTTCTTACGTATTTCGTTTACGTCAATAGTAAAAATGATGCTTGTGCAGTTTAAAAATAATATATTACTTTTCTAGTAACTAACCATACCTACTTAAAACCATATCCAAGTAGAGCATCTTTCCTTTTGAGTGTATTTTTTGAAGTGTGCTTGTTATTCATTAGTCATTATGATGTTCCAAATTCAATTCAAAAGCTTGCACACATGTACTATAAACGATTTGGACGAGTGGTGGGGCGCGCCTTCGTGGATGGCACTATCTATACCCTCTGTTATAAAACTTAATTGAAGTTTAAAAAGTTAGTTCCTAAAGTGACGCTAGCGCCATTTCTCGATGATATAAACATCTCATGACAAGAAAACTGCTCATTGGTGTGTTGTCGGTATAAAAAAAAACAAAAAAAACTTGTTGGCGACTATATCACCCACGTGCCATCAAACTAAAACCTCTTTTAAAAAAAGCCGTTAACCGCACGCGAGACAAGCGTACCAACATCAAAACTCGAACTCCGTACTAATTAGAGCAACTAACAAGCACCGACTTCCGATTCTCCCGCGTTTTGGGGTAGCATGGCAACACTGGGGGGAAATAAAGCGGCTTACAGGGGTGGCTGGGATGTTTTGATTATTTCCAAGGATGTCTTCTTGGTACGTAAATTATGCAACGGTTTTCCCGTTGTTTTGTTGGTTGCGTTACGTTCGCGATTCCGTTTTTGAAATGGTCCCGGTTTGTTTGAGCGTTTAATGGATAAGAGTTTGTAGGTTTTTTAATCTACCATCTGTTGTTGTTTTATGAAGTGTACCAAGATCTAGCTCTATCTATCTATGTACGGAATTGAATGACCGTTTCTTAAAAGCGACTGAATGATTGTTGTTTAAATATTGGGCAGCTCTTTGAAAATTTTGTATACTACAATTTGGAAAAAAGAAAGGCCTATGTTCAGCAGTTAATCGATGTCTTACCACTGAATATGTTAGTGTTAGTGTTGTTGATAAACCATATCAAACTTTATGAGCTACTTTTTTATGACTTAGAAACATTATGTTATAAATAAATAAATAAATATACGCCAATATTTACAAGGCCATCCGCGTCGCTAATTACTGGGCACTACAAATTTAATTGATCTAACATCGACACGCTAAGAAGAATATACGCCAGACTACACACCAAGTGTCATGTCAAAGAATTTCCTTCCTTGTGCTACGAATACCAGACTACGATAATTTCGGGGGCGTCTCCCATAAATACTTAAATATGTATATAGAAACATAAATGACTTATGTAAAAATGTTCGTGCTCATCATAAAATATTTTCTCCTTGCGGGATTTGATCCCGCGACCGACGGCATAGTAGTCAAGAGCGCTAACCACTACTACACTCACTCATTTATTTATTAGGTAACTAAGCGGTTATAAAAACTCAACAACTACCTATAGACATTCGGAGCTGCCTTTACATAATCAATGCTTCCGAGAAAAGCAATCTGGAGCCTACGTCTTAAGCAGAAACAATCTTGCCGTGTAGAATATTAATAGCTCAGCCTAAACCAGGCGAGGGTAGACCAGGGGTAGACGTAAAATCAACTACCTTCAGTTTCCCAAAATGAGGTAGAGTCAACAAACAGTACCTACGTGTCAAGGTGGGTTTATACCAAACGAACATAGAACTAGAGCTGGAACAAGAACATTGTTTCTTGTTCTTTTGTTCTTTACGGAAGCTCGATTTCAGCGTTTTACACCAAAATATCGAGCGAGCGTTCTTAGAATATTCTATAGAACGCAATTGAACAACGAACGAATGCTCTGGGTAGAAGAATTTAATGAAGTGGGGATAGAATGAGCATTCGCTCGTCTGATTTAAAAATGGGCCTTTAGAAACAAAATCAAACTCAAATCAAAATGAAATAAACTATATCAATTAATCTTTACTCGCACTCTTCACAGTGTTTTAAATCAAGAGCAGCGAAAACTAAATAGTTTAAAAAAGGGTAGAAAAACGTAGAGAACCATACATAATTAAAAAAAAAAAAGGTTTTATGGCTGTAAAACCAATAAATAATATTGGCATAATTATAATCTAATATATTTCAACCGACTTCAAAAATTAAGGTTCTCAGAATTATAGAATGCTATTTAGTTTATTTCTTTATTTTGCAGTAATGTTAGCTTATTTATTACGATCGATATGCACTACAATTGAAACTGAAGTACCTATTCTCAAAACTTTCACGTATCAACAAAAGCTCTTTTGGTTATTCTTGTGTTCAATTACCTATAGAACCTTCACACCTTTCTCCTTATAGGAAAGGAGAAATGGTAAAGCATGATTGATTTATTGTAATACGATCCTATCACAAGGTTGTTATGATATGAACGTCATTGAAATGTATAGTTGAGCAGTTCGTTAGCGAAAATTATTCGTGCCTCATTTTTAGGGTTCCATAGCCGAGTGGCAAAAAATGAAACCCTTATAGTTTCGTCAAGTCTGTCTGTCTATTAGTACCTATACAGTTGAAACTTGGTAGGTGGATGTATCTTGATAACCGCTCTACGATCTTTATGCAAAAAATAAAAAATAATGACACATAAGGAAGGGGACACTTATGGGCATACATTAAAATAAAACTAAACATGTATAATTTTACTCAAACCAAATAATATTGAGGATCCTAGAATCATTTTGTCTAAGGGTGTAAAATTTTAAAGCAAAATGATTCCACAGGAACAGAGCTCTTTTTTGGCCTATATTTTTAACCGCAAACGACAAAACCAGAGGTAACATATTACCTCAGTTTTACCGCTATTTATATGAGTCTGTGTGTCTTTCTGTGGCACCGTAAGTCATACTCATACATACATAACCATAATTCAGAACATAGACTCGTAAATCACGCAAGCATATTATAAAGCACTGGTATCAAAATCTTACCTTGCGGGAATCCAACCGCCTCCAATCCATGGTGGGTCAGACCAAACGGGCCTAGGCCCCCCAGAGGCCCGGGGCCCATCCCCATATGATGGGCGCTCGAGTGATGCGCGTACGGATTCTGTGCCAACGGCGACTGCTGTTTCAGATAGTGGAAGTAGTGATGCAGGGGCGTAGTCGAGTGGTGGGCCTGAGGGGCGGCGGGCCCCGTCGCTGTGGGCCCCGTGGCCGACGCGGAGTTGGTGAGCAGTGCCATAACGAAGGGTAGTCACCGTTGGAGCCTCTTTCGTGTGTGGATTGACATTTTGGTGGTGTGATTTAGTGAAGGCGGCAAGGAGAGAGCTGTGAGATGTGCATGGCTGGGTTTGGGCTGAAACAAAAGAAAAATATTGTTATTTACGGCCATAACTTAGCATTATCTGCCAGATACTTCATACGAAATGACGTTCCATATTTGAATTATGGTTAGTGCTTTTTTAAACAGGCTTTTAATATGTTGATTTGCATCTTTTGATTGGCGGTCAGCCAATTGACGAAAAAATCAAGGAGCTCAGGGAAAATAGATTACGGACGTAGGACATAAAGAAAGAGAGATGACGATAACATTAATTCCATCTATGGTTCTGCAATAAAGTTTACATTTAAATAAATACGTTCATGACTAAGGTATACACTGGCTCTACATCCTTGCTATCAGCATCATCATCAAATTTAGGAGCTGGGTTCTTGTCGGTGCACAATCTTGAAATTTTTCACGTCTGCGAGCAGACTGAACACATGTGTACTACTTTTAAATGTGATCTTTATTTACTGTGTTCTTGGCAAATAAACGTTTGAGTTTGAGTTTGAGTTTGCAGTTTTTTCCAAATCCACACCGCAGTTTAAGATACGGGGGTTCCCCGCCTCCTAATGCTCAGTCAAAAGCGTTCCCTGATATACTTCATCGCCGATACTGATGCTACTGCTACTCAACACCAGGAGTTTCAATTGCAGCGTTGTTCAAATGTCACAGGATCTTACAACGGACTTATTAAATGCGAAAATTGCATGCTCAGTCGTAGTTAACATTAATGAATTCAATATAAGTGTTGATACACCACTGTTTACAATGGATATCGCTTCATCGTGTACTACCAATTGACTCTATTGTAATTTAAGTGTAATGTATTGCTCGTAAAAAATGCGATACCCAGTTCAATATCGCAATTATCTACGGCTCATTCAGTTCATAATAATTCTGCATTCAATTGAACGCAAGTCGGCTCACATTACAAGCTACGATGATCTCATTTTTTGCCTCAATCATAAACTATTTTACAATTACCCACTCCGAAGGCAATTTTACGCACTATTGCAACACTGGTGAAAAAAATACAAAGTCAAACGCGCGGAACGCCTTCCAAATTTGAAATCTGAATGAATGTTCCATTCGTCACAAACTTTTCGGATTGCAAAATTCTGTTACCTTTTTTGAGATGTAGGTACGTGTTTACAGACATTCTGTCACGTTTGTTTTTTTTGGTGGCTGTTACCTGAGATTCCTTTGCCAAATCGAGGGGCTGGGGTTTGTGAAAAAGTTGACGAGCAATATCAAAGTGATGACATTTGAGATGGTAAAAAAGTGGGCATGATACGTAAAGAATGCAGTGTTACTTACACTTCTTAAAATCACCTTATTTAAAGCTTTTCTCGAAATAACGGTCCTCACGAATTCAGGATGAGAAAGTAACTAAGGGAAACTAGCCTTTTCACTTTTCGATATGAAAAAGACATTACTTAATTTTTTACTTCAATCAAACCATAATAATTTGTTACTTGTTAAATAATCCTGCAGATGGAGGAAACCAAACAATAAGTAACTCTACAATTTATGGGAAAAAAGAAAAATAAACAATCAGTTAATCAAACAAGACTTGCCAATGAAGCGAAGTTGTTGTAACAAGTAACTTGTGGTTGTAAGCCAAAAACCGGAGAAAAAACTTGTGGTTTTGAAAAAAGGTTTGCATTGTTACGCTTTCAGCAACCTTTTAATTAAGTCTTATACATATTTTTTTACTCTAGAAAAAATCGTCACTTTCGTCATCTCTGTTCTCAGAAACCACATTCTGTACATCCCTTAGCGCACCTTGAATCTGTCAACAAAAGATTATCCTAAAACCTCAGATAGTATCTATCTTGAAGAACCCAAAAACCCGTCAATCCATTTTCATTTCTAAGGCAATGACGTATGACACAAATTCGCTAGTAATAACCGTCGAAGGATTTTCGCTCGAGTGAAATTCTTAGATTTTGGCGGCAAAATTTTTGAAAAGGCGTTCGATTGTGTAACCAAAGGACGAGTCCATTTTACTTTTTCTTTCGAGCGGCGGCATTGAAGTGTTTTCGCGTCAATACTCTTTTCACTGACAGAAATAGTTTTTAATTTGGCACAAAAAGGTTGCAATATTATTTTAGTTCCAGCCAGTTCATTGTCAGAACATTTAAGTTGCCAGTGTTTTAAACGTCTTATATTTTTTAACTGTCTCGCTAGTATACATTTCTTTTTAATTATACCCATGGATAGAAGTTATCAATCGTAGAGGCCGCAGAGGTCAAAAGTGTCTGGGTTATTCTGTCTTCAAAATACTTAAATGCAGTTAGTTGGCGCTGGTGACACCTCGTGCCTTGAAAAACAATTTAAGCCATTTTTCCTGCACCATCTTTCTACGGATACAGCGGATTGCTGACTCATCGAGAGTAGAAATAGAGAGTGCACTTGTCTATTGCGCACTACATTCCTTTGCAAAATTATATCTTCTGCGAACTAACGATGCGTTATTGCTTAAACTTTCCTGAGCTTTCCCTCATTAAGCCAAACCAAACCAACAGCTACCACACGACCCTCATAAAAGATGGTGTCAATAACTCCCAAAATCTATTTGCTAAGCAATGAACGCCATAAATAACGTCTGCAAACATCGGCCATATTGTGCGCGCTAACATTCGCGCCCTTCAATTATTTTGTTTGCGCAGTTGGCAGCGGTGGCTGTCAGTGACAAATTGGCGGGACGTGATATGTTTGATTTTGAAATTTTTTATGGGGCCTTTTTAAGACAGTTTTCTATAAGGCGCAAAGTAGAGGCTTTTCTTTTAAAGATTTCTTCACGATTTTCAAACCAGTTGGAAAAGCTAATATCTTGGTTGAATCATGTTCTCGTATTATTGCATTCTTCATTTATTTGATTAAAAGCAAAGTAAAGCTGTTAAGAATAACTTCTTGTTTGTATTTACAAGCAAAAAATATGAATAATCTTATTTGAAGTCTACTATTAATAAAAATTGAATCACATGGTTGCTCAACAATATTGCCTTTCAACAATATCCGAAAATCTCAAGAAAATTCTAGAACACAGTCATTTCTTAAATCTTGTTGTATCAATAGCACAAGTTTAAGTCAAGAAGGCCGACTGTTATAGAAGCTATTGTAGCCATGAGCTCTTTACATGGTAGGTAATACATAGATTAATTAAGGGTTCGGTGGAGTGCGTCGTTATATCCGTGATATATGTTGTAGCTAGTCTATTACTAGCGAATGGAACTGACATCACGAACAAATCTCATGCGCCATGAGTTAACGCCACTTGTTATCAACTTATTCAAACGATTTCATATTCGGAATTCAAATTTCAAGGAATATGGAATACGTCATAATCTTGTCGTCATATTTGCGACAAATATTTTGCTTAGCATAGCTTCTCAATACATATTAATAACAACTCATTCATTGTCTTACGTCCTCTCTCTCCATGCAAGCATTATTATCCGATTATAGGTTACTAAGGACCTCATTTATTCAAAACTCAAACAGAAAGTCCACCGTAATGACATGACAGTTTCATCAGAACACATGTCGAAATTCGCATGTTCTATATTTGCAAACAGAACAGTCTCCAACATTTCAACAAAGACTCACACAAAAAGTGCCGACAGACCACTGCGGTGACGACAAATAGTTACTCAGAACTTTAAAAAAAAAACAGGGGCGTATAGAAATAGTTAATAGTGTGTTCCGAAGCGAGAAATCTGTGACAATAAGACGGTGAACAATTATCACGCCTCAAATTAAGATTCTTTGTGGATATCTGCAGGGTTAGGTTAGGACGTCAATGGTCGTTCGTGAATGAATGGGAACGATTTTCAGCGGTTTTTGGAGGTGACTCTTTAGATGCAGATGGCTTGTTTCAAGGTTAGGTATCAGATTTTTCAGTAGTAATGAAAAATTTGTGCGAATTTCCGTAAAAAAAACAGTTAGATAATAGTGCTTTTATGAATCATATGAATGGATTATCAAAACATAAGCATAGTTCAGTAAGACACTCAAATAATAAAAGTTAAAATATTTTTTCAGTGACAATATTACCTATTTGATAGCGTCATAATTTGTTATCAACTAAAATGAGATTATTATCAAGGAAATAGATAAATCAAGAAGATATTTTCAATTAAATCAACATTCACTAGAACTTTGAACGATAAAATCATTGATTTTACTGATTAGTAGAAACGTAACGAGTGAAGCTGATGATAACTACGTACCATGAGTAATTTCTTCAATTAATAAAATGTTAAAATATTTTTTCTGAATGAACATAGAAAAACTAAATCAAACCAAAAATGCGTAACGTCTCCCTTACAAAAGAAACATATTAGAATCCTCGTCAAATATTTATTTTGATCCAAAAAAATATAATTTGTTATTGGACACGCATGTTTAGCCCGATGGGGCAACATCCTCTTTTGTCAAATGTGACAGTTCACCAAATACAGTTGGCAGTGCCGGAGTTTTTTTTCGAATGTCTTTGAAATTGGAACGTCTCTATTTCGAATTTTGAATGTAGTCTGCATTGTTGGATGTAGCATTGTGACTGGCAGCTTGGATTATGTTTTGGTATGCGTAGGGGTAGTTAGATGAGTCCGATGGATAAAATTATTAATTAGTTCATGATTTATATATAGAGAAAAAAAAATGATTGGAACGTACAAGTGTCCAATAGTTACAATTTCTAAATGCTTATTTCTTGAATACTTTCTTGAATATTGGTAATTAAAACTATAGAGAAAACTGTTTTTTCCACATGACATAAGAGACAACATTTTACTGTAACATGAACATTTGGTTGGGCGGTCTAATCGCTAATAGCTATCTCTTCCAGACCTTATTTTAACTATATTAAAGTATTTTTGTCAATAATAACTTAATTTTAAAAACCACATCGTTTTTGAACTAGAAGGCACGAACTACGAGTATGCTCTTCGCACAATCGCATTCTTTTTTCGAATCCCAGTTTCAACTACCCTTGTAACTAAACACCGCGACGTCCCCGCAGACGCGGCAAACAATTAGATGCTACCCTCGCAACCGGGGAATCCCGGAGGAGTTGTTACCAGATACCCTCATTACGAGTGAGGGCAAATGGCTTTTTGATGGCGTTTATAGTTTGGATTAAGAGATTTGTTAGGGATAGAATGGTGATGGAATAGCGTGGTAGATTTACGATGGAGATACGAGAGGTCTCTTTCAAGATTTGTGTCGAAGACATTTGCGATGCATATAGATAGGAGCGATTTCTCTCATCTCATGGTGATGGTTGGACACAGGTCTTAGGAGGATATTAAGGCAAGTCTATGACGTCATAAGTACGTGCACATAATTAGCCATAAGAAACTAGCATAGTGTATATCTCACGTATCTTAGCTGTGCGTCCCACACTAAGGCTGCGTTTCCACCAGAGATGAGCGAGGATGCGTGGCGAGGGATGTGTTTGTAAAGAACCAATAAAATCGCTTCATTTACCTCGCCTCGGTCAGCACAGCTTTGGTGGAAACGGCTCAGCGAAGCTAGATTTTTGCGCATACAAAACAAGCGAGGAATGTGTGCGAGGGATGTGTGTTGAGAAGGACGTCAGGCATCCTCGCACCACACATAATGCGTATTTTCACAGCTCCGCTACACATCCTCGTAGGCACATTTTCATCGCACAGCTTTGGTGGAAACACCCACACATTTTTACAGCTCCGCTACACATCCTCGTACGACACATTTCCATCGCACATCTCTGGTAAAAACGCAGCCTAAGAATGTATTTTTGTAGAATTAACTGCTTTGAGGAAAAGTTTCATTGATAATTTTCTGCATCCTGTATTTTCTGTCGGTAAAAACTATATCATCATCATTATGTCGTATTTATCAAAATACGAGTCCTACATTAAGTGAGTTATTATTACTACGTATAGAGAAGCTATACCAAGCAGTACCAAGCAAAAAAATGTGTCCCAACTCGATGAAAAGATTGTAACGTATTCCTTGAAATTTGAATGTCGAATTTGAAACCGTTTGTATGCGTTGATGTCAAGTGGCGTCAAATCGTGGCGGAAGAAATTTGTTCATGTTGTCAATTCCATACGTTTCTAATAGTAGTTCAACCCTACATTACATAGTTTCAACAACATTTTACCTTATAGGACTTTAAATTTTCGCGTTGCATTGCAATAACTAATATAGCAACCTGTAAATATAGTATAGTAACCCGTTCCGTACCCTGTAGTATAGTAACCCGTCATGTCTATAGTTATAACAATTTACCTTGTAATAAACGTTTTACCACTATGATTCTATATTTTCCCATAGCATAAATCATAAGCTGTTTCTCAGTCTCCCATAGAGACTCGTCCAGTCCTCCAGGTCCTATGGGACCTCACTAATGGGTCATGTAACCCGACACGCACTTACATGGGTTTTTGTTATGGTGTTTTGATCGGCTGTGATGTGATGTTCATTTGCTTAATAGGTTTGCATTTTTCTATCTTTGGGGCAATTTATAAAGAGTACACATGCGACTGGATCTCTATTTTTGATCATCACTATCACTCGCTTCAAGATGGCGAGTGATTTTGTTCGAATTTAATTCATCTTCGAACGAAAATCAATCGCCATCTTCAAGCGAGTGATTCAAAAATAGGGCCTTTGGAAAAAGAACATATAAATATAGAATCTGCAGAGTTGTTTTGTCAAAAAGGATTTAAATACAGACTATTTAGCAAGACTAAATACTTGATTAAAGCTTCTCAATGTCCACTTAATTCTAGCAAACTTTAACGCTAGATAAATTGAGTTAAACTTTAATTTTATTTAAAGTACTTTATTTTGAAGTATCTAAATAGGTATGCCTACCTAAAAGGTATTTTATCTAAATAACATTTATAACCCTGGTTCTGGTTATATTTATTGTCATCTACTATATAAAAATAAGTCGGGGTTTTATTCCTGACGCTATAACTTCAGAACGCATAAACCGATTTCCACGGTTTTGCATTCGTTGGAAAGGTCTCGGGCTCCGTGAGGTTTATAGCAAAGAAAATGTCCATTAACGGGGCCGGGGCGGGACGGGGCTGGGGGCGAAACCAAGTTCGCTGGGACCGCTAGTTATATTAATAAAACTTTTTGTCTAACTAGCTTTTGCCCGCGACTTCGTTCGCGTGGACTTCAGGTTCGTCCCGTCTAGTAGCGCAAAAAATGTGTTTTTTTACGACCTCACATTAGAAACCTCAAAAATTGTAGCCTATATGTTATTCTGATGTATAAGCTATATTGTGGTAAAGTTTCATTCAAATCCATTCAGTAGTTTTTACGTGAAAGAGTAACAAACATCCATACATCCATACATCCATACATCCATACATCCATACATCCATACATCCATACTTACAAACTTTCGCCTTTATAATAGTAGTAGGATTATTAGGAAGTAAGTACTTTCGATAATAAGTGAAAACAGGCTACGTAGATAAATATGTCTGTTTAAAAAATATTTATTTCTTCGTAAAAAATAATAATAAATAAATCCACACAAAATTCTCACAACATCGTCCCCAGATATTGGCCATCCGATCATTATCAGTATTATCAAAATATGGTTTCCCATTCCGGTATCAATTCACTCCGGTACCATAGACCCGTTTATTCATTCGTTCCCCCTGCACAATGGGTCACGCGCCGCGCATTGTCGGACCAAAATTAATGTTGCAAATTGATAGTTTTCATTCTCCATACGATTCTTGTTTCGTTAATTTGATGGGCACAGATTAAGTGCGTAGATGTGATTTGTTATTGATTTTTGTGGGATTCAAGTAGAAGTGTGTCGATTGAAATTAATAGATTGAGTAAAGATTAAAATGAAATTAATAGTTTGAAGAAGAAGAAGATTATTTCTGGGTACTTCTTTCTTTAGATAAACACTTGAAGTATTTTAATTTTTTCGTTTTTTTTTGTAAAAAACTAAATTTTTTTATAGCCATGAGTTTTATTTACAGGGTGTGTT
Source organism: Pyrausta aurata (assembly GCA_963584085.1). Classification (NCBI taxonomy): domain Eukaryota; kingdom Metazoa; phylum Arthropoda; class Insecta; order Lepidoptera; family Crambidae; genus Pyrausta; species Pyrausta aurata. The sequence goes on from OY757277.1 coordinate 6,772,258, forward strand.
ATTAATAATAAGAATATTAAAATAATTTCGTTGAAATATTGAACAGACAACGCTAACCAGAATTTATTAGGACAATGTGTAACAGACCGTTAGGTAGGACTAAGCTAACCCTGACTTTCGCAAGTCAGCAAAAGTTGACTAAAAAATGTAGGTTAGATGCTAACAATGCTTAGTAGATATTCACGACAAAACGATAAATAAGAAAGTAAGTCTATTAAATTGTTTAATAGCATCTACGTCAATTTATATTGTCTAGCTAAAGAGGCATAAAATAAATCAAATTATCATCATTCAAATTATCTTTATACTCGTACATTACTTTATAATTGAAGCAATAAACCCCTACTTCATAAACCATCAGACGTGAAATACGACGCGTAAACTTAAATCTCGAAATTAAAAGTCGAAGGATTAATGTAACTTCATACGAGGATTCCGCAAGTGCGCAGCCAGAATTATTTTACGTGTTTTATTACATTTTGTCCTCCCAGTGAATAACTGGCACATAAAATACGTCTATACCGCCGTAATATACCGCCGCGGAAAGTCAACACCGATTATTACGACCTATCGTACAAACTCAGACCAACAGAACTCAGCCGGGTAAACAAGCAAGCAGTTAAGAAAATCGATAGCTGAAGAGCGAGCGAGACGTCGGATTAAGTTTGCGTAAGAAAGAAAAGGATGGGCGGCCGAGGGGGTCGTTACAAGGCGTGGCTAAAGCCCGCCTATGAAAAAGGAAGAGACGATACGCCGCGATCAGTATCGCCGTACGTGTGAGCTGGACGGATATAGTTTTGTTACCTGCCGCTTTAGTGGTGGAATTTCTGCTTGGCACATGTAAATAATGCAAGCTCTGGGTATAAGTAGGTAGTGAAGTAGACACGAATCATTAATTAACTACGTCAGAAATGGTTTATTATGAACAATAATGTGGTTTCCTTGCCAGACGGGAGATGCTGGGATTACACGCGTGCTTCTGATATACCTTTTGAATAACTTAATTATGCATGGTAACAAAACAAAGGCGGGTAACGTGAAATTTTCGTGGGTAACGTTAAAAGCAATGTAAGTACACAATGTTATAGGTAAATACTTACTATCGAGCTAAGAAATAAATTGAAATCATTGCACAGAGGGCAAAATTTTAACATGGATGGGCTTAATTTTGTTTATGATACCGTGGATGAAATGAAAAGGGATATCAAAACATTAAAACTGGTTTAGTTACACTGTTTAACTTTAAACGTAAATATAACCGCCACCTCAGCTCAGTATTTGTCATTTATTATATTTAAAAATATATATTATTACGGTGCAACTACTTTAACAAAACATGTAATGTCATCTACATATCATTATTCATTATTTTTATCTGATTACAGACACCCGCTACGTGACTAACTCACGTTAAAAATAATATATTTAGGTAGGTACTATACTATGTATGTAAAAACAAGAGCTAGGTAAAAAAAAAAAAAAAAAGTAAAGTTAGCCTGTAAGCATCCCACTGCTGGGCAAAGGCCTTACCTCAAATATGAGGTAGTATGAGCCATACTCCACCACGCGGGCTCAGTGCGGATTGGCGGAGGGGTGTTTGCAAGGCAAGCGACAAACCTTGCTGTCAGATTTTATCGAGCCGCCCATAGGGCCTCTGACTAGGCTTAACGACTAATATCAACCGATATTAGCCGGGACCAACGGCTTAACGTGCCTTCCGAAGCACGGAGATGCTCGTGATATACGTCACTTATATGGTCGGAATGGTCACCCATCCAAACACCGACCGCGCTGTAAGTTGCTTAACTTCGGTATCACTACCAAAGCGCTGCCACCACTGCGCTACGAGCACCTCAAGAGCTAGGTGTTTAATTAAAATAATTTTATGGATATTGTCCCTGTTGTGCTGTATTAAGGATTTAGATTTGTATTATTCGGCACTGAATATTTAATAAAATAACTGATTTATGAATGTCAAACAAAGTTTTTGAACAACTACATAAATGTTAATAAATCAAAGTCCACTGGTTTTTTGTAATACGATTCTTAAATGATACCTCAAAAGCGATCATCGATTTCAGAACCAATGTTCGGTACCTACTATGAAATAAATAAATACTCTGTTTAAATTCACAATATTTTTTTACTACAAATATCAATTGATTACTTCCTCTATACGTGACTTTTTAAAAGGTGGGCACAAAAGCTAATTTATAGTGTCAGTTTCGCGCAGCGTTCAATGGCGTTGTACGTGATAGCGACAAACAAATCCGCCTGATTGTGTTGATATAAAAGAACCTTTCGCGGTGTGTGGGCGGGAAATCACTAACCTAGAATGTAAAAAGCTGAATCACAATAACAGTTCTTAGCATTCGTTTATAATAAGTATTTTGGCACTTATTTCTTTGAGAATCGTGCATAGCTATTTTCGTATAATTTTCTCTAAAAGTTTCATGAAATTAAACGATAGATACGGTAATAACTAATTAAATTGCTGACTTCGCATATTGATATAAACATGATTTATTATCACTTTTGCATCTAATCACACATTTACAATAAATCAGATGATCGTGGTCAAATACCTGCATCTTACTCTGGACAGAAAACCCGATCCAGTGATTATAGCCATCCCTGTCACTCATACCAGGGCGTGAATGCATGTGACAGGAATGGCTATATTCTTTGGATCGGTATTAGTGTCAAGAGTAAGGGGGCAGATCATTTATTAAAAAAAAAAACAATACACACGTTTAATTTGTCCGTCCATGTCAAAGGTTGAATAGTTAAAATGTTTAAAGACAGTTGTTAAATACTGGATGAAATTGTCAAGAATTGCTCGCCGTATGTAAAAAAGGTGACTGTATAAATCTTTAAATACTGTTCGTAATCCTCAAAGGTATGAGGTCAAAATTAAGCCGGCATAATGAACTTATGAGTAGGGGTCAAGATCGGACAAGGCAAGGTCATTACCAGGTTATGCTATTGTTTTATTTTGGCACGAAAGTGAGTGTGAAATACTAGTTTTGCATATAAGTATGATTTCTTAACTTCACACTCAATCACACTAAGGCCCAGTTTCGTGATCGACAGTTAACTCAACTAATGGGAAAATGTGCTTGTTTTGAAGAAAAAATACCTAAACTAATGGTCAGTAAAATATATATTCTGACATTTGGTAAAGGTATTTTTTTCTTCAAAACACGCGCACTCGTACATAATTCAACCACTGAGTTGAGTTGACTACTCATTAACAACTGTCTTTTTTGCAATTAGCTTAGCATATAAAGGATTATTTTTGTTATTGAACTGATATTGAGCACTATTTAAGGTATTCTGTATGACATAGAACTGTCTCTAGAAATATCCTATAGAACCTTATATACCTTACCTTTTTTTAAAAATATTTGTGATCTTATTAATCAAAATGTCCCATATAATTTAATGTATATGATGTTAAATAAAATATTCCTTATAAATATGAAATACCTGTAAATATACTGTACATATGAAAAATCTGAGATACTTAACATCGCTAATAAATAAAAATGATCTATCGCACAAAAACGCAACCCACCCAAAACGATAAAGGGCCTGCATTACCCGTATCACCAAACCACCACGAACCATTCTGCTAATAACTATTATTAAATTTTTTCCACTATGTAGGGCGTTGTGGCCCACTGGGGTCGACCGAGGGGCGTACCGTCAATTATATTGTTTCACTACATAATGTTGTGAATGTAGTGAACATCTGCCGCTTCTAGTTGTTTATGGTCTGCGTGGCTGCATTGTTTTGATTCTTTTGTCGTTAAAAGTTGAGATAAAATGAAAAAAAAAGTTGGAGAATATTGGGTATTGAAATTTTTGTAAATGCATTATTTTTGGCTACTGTTTATCATTTATGTATGAGAAAAAACATAAAAGCTATGTGCGAATCGGTCTCGTGCACAAAGGGTTTTATACCATAAACAACACAGGCAATATTTCAAGTGCCTACTCGTTGCCATAATTGATCTCTAGCAAGAAAGGGTAAAATAATCACCAATGGCTTAGCAAGCTTTCCAAGGCACGCAGATGTTACTATATGTTAGCGACTGGCTGCGATCCGACCTTTTTTACCTTTTTGATATATTCATAATGTTATTATTTTTCTATGAAAAAAGCAGTTGTCACAATGTCAGGTTCGTTAGTAATGTCTTGCCGAGTTTGGTTGTATTATTTTAATATAATATTATTTTACCAAAACATAAACGTTGTTTCCATCATATATTCCATTCATACAGTCCACTATTTCCACTCGCTATCACCACCAACTTTCTGACTCCGAGCTGTTTCCGAGTATTTTGAAGACAGAAAATCCCAGTAACCAATTTTGGTCCCACCCGGAATTCGAACACGGGATCTCTTGGGTAGAAATCAGCGAACTAACCACTAGAGCAACGAGGCAGACACTTTTCATCAAACCACAATCACTAATCACGACTATCTGGCGCCACAGATACAATAAAAAACAAGCAAGTAGGTTTTATGCTTCTCAAACTAATCTAATCAAACAAATATCAGGCTCTATGGTTTTCAAACCAATCAAATCAGTCTTACACGGCGTAGCGCAGTGGCCCTATTTATACTGACTTAAAAAAAGAAGGTTTTCAATTCTTGAATCGCTCGCCTCAATATGGCGTGTGATTTTTTATGATTAATGTTTGATTTTCGATGAAAACCACGCAAGTAATAAAAAAATATAACTCGATTTTTTAAGTAATCTCGTGTCAATACATATTTCACGTGATTTTCGTTGATTTTTAATTTTAATAATAAAAATAAATATGCACCAGACAGCACACTAATTATCTGGTTTCTAAGTAAGTTTTTAGGGTTCCGTAGCCGAATGGCAAAAAACGGAACCCTTATAGTTTCGTCAAGTCTGTCTGTCTGTCTGTCTGTCTGTCTGTCTGTCCGTCCGTATGTCACAGCCACTTTATTCTGAAACTATAAGCATCACATAGCTGAAACTTGGTAAGTAGGTGTATCTTGTTTACCGCTTTCCGATTCAGATACAAAAAATAAGAAAAAATAATATTTAAGGGGGGGCTCCCATACATGAAACTAAAACCAAAAAAAAATTTTTTACTCAAACCTATGCGTGTGGGGTGTCTATGGATAGGTCTTTGAAAATGATGTTGAGGTTTCTAAAACCATTTTTTCTAAAAGTCTAACGTTTGAGATATAGACGCTTCCAAAGAGGTAAAATGGGCGTCCCCCCCATCTAACTTTTGAACTAAAAAAGTGAAAATTTTGAAAAAAATATATGATGTAGATCTCAACAAAAACTTGCAATGAAAATTGGTTTGAAGGAGATCGAAAGTTTTTGAGATATTGCACATTTTTATCAACCGCAAATATAACTTTGTCTTTCATACAAACACTATGAAAAACAAAGTTATTTTTGCTGTCACAATATATTGTGATGTTTTCGTTAAGTGAAAGTAAGTGGACCCTGAATTCAGTTAAGAGTGGCACGGAACCCTCAGTGCGCGGGTCCGACACGCACTTAACCGGTTTTTTTTTTGTGTTACGAAGTACCAGACAACGATTATGACGGGGGCGTCACCCATAAATACTTAAATACATATCGCAGCCTTAATAATGTATGGGCATAACTCAAAATTTTAGGTATTTGACTTTTAGTAATAGAAAGGCACATTTTCGTCAGCTCTACAAGATGGCGTTCACAGAAAGAGAAAACAAATGTCTTAAACAGGAGTTCTGCATTTTGTGCCCCTTCCACACTTTCGTCTATCACCCCCGCTCCATCCCGCTAGAGAGGCTGAATCAGTGACGCGCCTATAATTGACGGAGCCGGTCCGCGCGACCGTGGTCCAATTTGGAGTTGTGCCCTTACATGACAAACATTAAGGTAAGTGTTCCATTATCCTCTAATATTATAAGGGCCCAATAAGTTTTGTGCTCGCCTTACACTAAACATTCGTAAAGTTGTGTGACCTAAGACTAATTGATTCTTTATATTTCTAATATGTTATGTTTTTATTTTTATTAAATCGATGAAGTCCCGTATAGAACTGAAAATGATTTTAAAAAAATACTTTAACTTTAGTTAGGCCTCTCTTTGATAAGTGTTTGCTGTTAAATTTATAAATATCTGAAATTAATTAACTTGTTATTAATTAACTTCCATTCCTAATGATTAATTACTTGACTATAAAATGTTTTGTCGCGATGCTGAGAAATGAAGGTGCGGTTATGAAATATTTCCCGCCAAATAAACGCACCAGTCAGGCAATTGTGTTTTTTCTTACTCATCATTCTCTTGCCCTGTTTCTAGCTTATCTGGGGTCGGCGCAGTATGTTTAACGCTTCCACACTATTCTATCACTCGTCACTGAATCATCCACTCCTTTCACACTCATATCATTTTTCACACAGTCCATCCATCTCTTCTTCGGTCGGCCTCTTCCCTTCCAGCCATCCACATTCATACTCTTTTAGTTACATGACTTTCTTCCCTCCTCATTACATGACCGTACCAAGACAGACGATGACCCATCATATTCTTAGTCACCGGTGCCACTTTCAGACTTCCTCGTATATACTCATTCCTTATCTGTGTTCTGTGAAATTTCACATTCTTCTCGCAACCTTTTCTCTATGATCTCCTCCCAAACCTTCATACTATGTGACATTAACTTTATTCCTCGATAGTTGTTGCACTCTTGCACGTCCCCTTTGTTTTTAAAGATTGGTACCAGCAAACTGTTGCACCAATCATCAGGTATCGTTTCTTCGTGCAACAGCTTATTGAAAAATAAAGTTAACCACTTCCTTCCCTCTGCTCTTACCAACTTCCAAACATCCACTGGTATATCATCAGGTCCCACGGCTTTCCCTCTTTTCATACTATTTACTGCCCATTCTACTTCCTCTTCACTTATCTCCCTTACTAATCCTACGTTGATAGGGGCATGCTCTAGTTCCCCATTCCACTCATTCTCTTCGTTCATTAATTTTTCAAAATAGTTTTCCATCGTTTTTTTATTCCATCATCGTCAGCGAGAACTTGCCCGGCTTCATCTTTTATACATTTTACATGAATTATATCTCTTGTTCTTTTTTCTCGCGCCTTCACAATTCTATATGATATTTTTGGCCTGCAGGACTACCTAAATTACTGTAGAGTTTATCATGCGCTTTTGCTCTTGCCACGGCTACTGCATCCTTTATTTGGAACCACGTATTAGTAACAACCAGATCGAAGGCCAAGGCAAATTGTAGGAGTGCTTCTCCCTTGTTGTTTCTGTCACCATATCCCCATCCACCATGTACCCTTTCATAATTGCAGTTTTCTTTCCCTACATGCCTTTTAAAATCACCTCCAGCAAAGACTTCTTCATGCTGTGGAATAGCCATCATCACAGAATCCAGGTCTTCCCAAAATTTTTCTTTGACACTATCATCACATCCTACCTGTGGCGCGTATGCACTTACGATGTTTAGTACAATTCCTTCTAGCATAACTTTTACCATTATCAGTCTATCGTTTACCCTTTTCACTTCTATTACTGTCTCTTTCAGACTATTATCTAGTATCACTCTTACGCCATTCCTCTTTCCGTCTCCTCCACAATAATAAAATTTGTATCCCTCACCAATCTCTTTTGCTTTAGCTCTCTTTCATTTCGTTTCTTGCAGGAATGCCAAATCCAGCATCCGCATCACAGGCAGACTAAGTACTAGTCTGCCTGTGACCACGGATGCTGTAAAGCATTCGACACATCAGGCATTAAATAAAAATAAACGTTCGCGAAATCAATCCGTAAAAGTGTGTTTTAATTAGTAAAGGTTTTACTTATTAACTAAACTATTAAAATTAAAATATTATGGAAAAGTTTTTACCAACGAGTTTTTGTTTCAGGATAGTGCAAAATATTTAGAAGAAATTTTGTTTTCCGTCCATAAAAATAAGTAAAATAATTTGTTATATTTGCAAAAATAAATATAATACTGTCTAACGATTGATTTTTATTTTTAGTTGAATAGTCAAATATTGGTACTATAATTTATGTATTCAATATTTTAATTCCCTACCTATTATTGGGTGTAAATCAAAACAAAAATAATAATAGTACACGTTTTATAATATAAAATAGCAATATTATGAAATACATCACAAAAAACAATTCAACGTCAGTATTAGATGGGCTTAAATACAAGTTATACCCTAAATCACAACAGCAAAATAGTAAAATAAAGGCCTAACTTTGATCTATATTCTTTAAACATTTTTTTTTCGTATTCTTAATATTTTTTTCCAAAATGGCCCATGTCAACTTTTATTTAATACATATACTAGCGATGAAGTGTGCTTAATTTGAAAGTTGTAGCTGATAAAATAAAGATTTAAGAGCCAATTATGTAAAAAACCGCCCAGCGCCGGTTTGTTTTTTGGCTTTTCCCAAAAAACAGTTTTTTGTAGTTATGCCCATACATTATTAAGGCTGCGATATACATCCATGACTTAAGTAAGTACAAATGTTCGTGCTCATCACACAATCATTTTTTGCCCCATGCGGGATTCGAACCCGCGAAGGCCAGCATAGTTGTCAGGAGCGCTAACCACTACACCAAACGCGTCATCGAATTGATTTTCAAAAGAATATCTCTCTAAGTAATACTGACGCGAGTGATTCAAAACTAGAGCTTCTGAAGCTAAAAAACAGCTGAATCATCAACACTGCCCAATTATGCTCAGTGAGGTCGTGGTTATGAATCGAATAGATAAATTCGATAATGATCATGCGATACTGGTTGGGGTTTTACTATGTGAGATGGAGGCTGTATACGGTATAAGACATTAATTTCTTAAAAGATAATACATGATTCACTTAAAATGAGAAACACTAATGTCAATTAAGACATCCTACGCTGTAAGACTGGCCGTTAGTAAAGTTAGCCTGTAAGCATCCCAATACTGGGCAAAGGCCTTACCTCAAGTATGCGGTAGTATGAGCCATACTCCACCACGCGGGCTCAGTGCGGATTGGCGGAAGGGTGTTTGCAAGTTGCGATGCAAGCGATCAACCTTGCTGTCGATTTTATGAAGCCTTTAAGAGCCTCTGACTAGGCTGAACGAATTATATCAAGCGTTATAAGCCGGGACCTACTGTTTAACGTAAATTGCAACCTTTGAAGCACGGAGATACTCGTGATATACGTCACTTATATGGTCACAATTGTCACCCATCAAAACACGACGGCCCCGTAAGTTGCTTAATTTCGGTATCACTACCAAAGAGCTGCCATCACTGCGCTACGAGCATCTTAGCATTATTTCATCTATTCGCTATATTAGTATTCAACAGTTTGAAATAATAAAAAATATGATTTGAGGGTTTCCCTCGATTACACCAAGATCCCATCATCACATCCCAACTAAGCAATACCTAATGGGACCAGCTAGAAGGTAACAGATCTAAGTGACTGATATTTTTTTCAAATCGCTCCAAACTTACTGAGATATGATGTCACATATTATATACATAAAAACATACAGTTCGATTGATCGTCGATGAATATTGTAGCTCATCCCACTAGACTCCTTGCTACATACTGTACAATATTCAGTAACGATACTGTGCCATGGCGAGAAAACGCCGCCATCAAATAAGCGTTCCCCTGGTGTTGGTAGCAGCAACATGAGTACTGGCAGAAGGCTGAAGATATGGTATATCAGGAAAGGAAAACTCGCGTTCTGGAACAGCTGTGTGAAAGGCAAGAGGGAAACCATCACACTATCTCCCCTTATATGTAGTTTTTATGGAAAAAACTCCACCGACAAGAACACTTAAATTTGATGACGATATGTCCAATTGATGGGTTATTCACCAACTGGACACAAAGAGACTGGACTACACGTGTGTCCAGTTGATAAAACTTAAAAATATAATTACTTATTAGGTAAGTATTTCGTTATCTGGACACGCCAAGATGTTTACGCGTGTCCACATAGGGAAAATTAATTTTACTTAACATTTAACTTATAAGTGGAGTAACTAATAAACTGAACTGAACTGAACTGAACTGGTGAATATATCACCAGTTGATTCACCAGTTCAGTTCAGTTCAGTTCAGCCCCAATTGATAACCTCCTCCTTTTGAATATCTTTGTAACTTGGTAGCAGTAAGTATTTCCGTATCTTATCTTTAGTCCAGTATCACTGTGATTTAAGCAGGTGTTTATAATATATCAATCGGTTAAAAAATAGATTTTGATAATGATAGTATTATGTAATTTTACAAGAATATTGTTCAAATCTTTTTGGGGCAACCTGTATAAGGTATTCTAACTTTTCCAAAAAACTTACTGTCCAATAGTAAAAACAGTAAGTTCGAAGTCCATTGGTGGTTTGGTTATAAGAAAATCAAACAGACATAGAAAATCACACAAAGAACAGATATAGAAGGCTATAGAAAGGTTTATTTATACAATAAATATGATATTAGGTAAAAATAATCCCTTCCCTACTAATAAATGTAAAGGGTGTCTATCCGTCTGTTATTTCTTTACGCTAAAACCGCTGATTAGCACGAAATTTGGTAAAAAGACAATGAATTCCGAGAAAGAACATATAATCGTTTTCATATGTGCGAGTAACCTTCTTTGAAGAGGGCAAAAAAGGGCGGGGAAAGTTTGTATGGGAAATCTAATATTTGCAGGAGTAGAATTTTTAACTAATAGTAAAAATTAAATTGAAAAATAAAAATTTCGTAACTCGATCACAAGCCCATCGATCTTTTATCTGACACCCGTTATCATCGATCGATAAAAAGGTATTTTTCGGTAATTATCGATAAAACAAAATTAAAAAATAACACGCGTAATACGAATGTATTTGTGAGATTATAGGTCGTAATAAGTATTTAAAGATTGTTTAATAAAAATCTGTTGTATCGCAGTAGTTAAAAATAATGATTATTAGGCTTAAATATAATGTAAGTAGGATATTAATACCTTATTTAATTTTCAACAATTCTTTAAACAAAAAGTTAAGTGACAATCTCGTTTTTTACTTAAAGTCGTTGGCAACACATCATACCTTAGGGAAATGGCACAAAGATAATACAAATGATTTATGTGGAATAAAAATTCATTCAAATTAAATATATAATATGATTATGCATAGTTTCTTTTTCTTAAACCACACTTAGGGTTTTAAATGTTGAAACACACATTCAACATTTTAGGTGATTTCAAAATCTTCTATAGCTAGGCATTTAGTTTTCCTTAACAAAATTTCACTATGCTTAAAATTAATTCTTCAATTTTACTGTGACTAAACTTATGTTTTAACTAGTAAAATCTACGACTTTAAACTTAATTGCACTGGTACCTAGGGGTCCGAAGAATAGGCCCTAGGCCCCATCACTCGTGATGTAGGAAGTTATGATATGAAGGTATGAAGTTTAGTAGCTAGGTTTTTGAAGTTTGATAAAGTTAAAGATGAAATAAGAAACCAAAAATTGCGCACGGGCGGGACTTGAACCTGCAACTGTCTTGCTTACCGGGACAACTTCATCTTTAAGAATATAAATATGACACTATAATTTATGTGTTAAAAACACATTAAACCATTCGTTAAAGTTAAAAAAGATGGTTTTAACTGAGCCTAGCATCAAGTAGTTTCTGCATGACCTAAATGTTGTTTGCTAACTTTTATTTGTAGTGTTGTAATCACATTGTAATAGCTTAAGTCAAATAAAGTATTCAATTAAGTATGAAAGCAAACATATTTAATAGTTGATACTTGTATACATATTTATCTACTCATTGATACTGCCTAATTAAGTTTCAAACTCAATTCCATTGCAAATCTATCGTTCATTTAATCCTAATAACCACTAACATTTCAATATTAACTTTATATACATGACACACGGCTCAAAATTGTTTGGCTGACGTATCTAATTAGAAGTTTCGTGCGTTCATAGATAATGTAGATAAATTACAAAAGAGAAACGATACAAAGGGTAGGCTGTTTGATTCGGATGTTAGCTCTTTGATGCCTAATTAATGTAAAAAAATGGTTTTGCCGCAAGTGAAAATTGGTGACATTGCTATGGATAGTTTTGAAATTAAAGTTTAAAGGTTTTGATGTAGTTAATGTACTTATTTCAGTGTGTTCCATCCGGTGCATGCAACTGATTGATACCTACTGAATTAATATAAAACAGGAGAAAAATCTGAGAAAGTTTTTTTTTATATTTGTGGCTATAAAATAATTCATACCTATTACGTAGTTTATTTGGTTCGGGTTATTTTCTGTACACTTTCTTGGGGTTTGTGCCTACAATGTATTAATTTATTATCATCAAAAGCTTATTCCAATCTAACTTCAGGTAAAAAAAGGATATTTTACTGTACATCTGCTACCTCGAAACACAATTATTTTGTGTAATATATTTGAGAATAATCGTTAGTCTAAATGTTTCTATTACAACCAAGTAAGTACTGTAATAAAAAAATAGTATTGTTACCTATTCGATTTTGCGTTTATCATTTTGTACATCATCAAATAAATATTTTCAGAATGTTTTGACCTGTTAAATTCCCACCCTCCTAAAAAGTCGTCATTAAAACTATTATCTCCGTAAACGATTTGATCTGCCCAATTAGTTTCTGCATGTTTGTCTTTCTGTTTGTTGTATGGGGGAGGTTCTATTTAATGAGGGCCAATTAACATGTATGGCTGTTCACTTAAACAAAGTAAGAGATCAAATTGAGGATGTAAAATGGTATCGCTGTTAATGCATAGTACTTAACCCATTTATGCCCAGAACTATTTTTTTCCCAAATTTATTTCATTTTTGGATACTTGAAAGGTTAAGACTGCTAGTTCAAATTTGAAGTGACACTTAAGGTAGGGTATTTTTTAATGGATCAATAACGCCGCTTAGGAAAAAGTGTATTAACTGAAAATTTGGTTTTTAGGTCTAGACGAATGCTTAGAACGAATGATATCATATAAAAATTTGAACTCCGACAAAAAGATACATATAAATAAATTGATTACGGGGTATAAATATGGATTTGTTATTATTATTAATGATTCATTTAATTTACTGTCTAAGCATCATGTCGGGATGATCATGGCGCAAAATATTTATTAAGTGAATAGATAATATTATATTTTAGGTTTGACAACAATTCCAAGTGCTATAAGTGCAAATATTTAAAAAAATACATCATTTTTTTCACAGTTACAACTCTTTAGAATCTCAAAAATGAGTTCCAACCCCCAAAAGTTCCGCCCTCGGTCGCGTCGCACAACCGCGTAAGTGGAAATATCGCAAATTACTGGGCGGGGCGGTGACACGCCTAGAAGGGGACTAGGGTGGAATGATGTGATGAATGTACAATGGATTTGTTTAGATGTACTTATAATAAATGAAAAAGGAAAGTTGCTTGAGAACGTAATATTTTTTTATAATAGTAATATGTAATAAAAAATCACAAGAAAAAAATATCAAAGCATTAAACAATATTATATTTTTAATTATGTATCAATCTAAATCCAACTTTTCTTTCAAAAAGTATTTTTACATAAGTAGGTTTCAGTATTATAGATTTATTTTAAGCGTAGATACCTACTTTGTTCCTTACGATAACATTAAAAAAGTAGGTTAGTGTAAGTACAATAAATAATTTTTTTTTTTGCTTTTCACTTGTCAAGATCAAAAAGAAAATGAAGAACAAAGTGAAATAATGACACCCGGATATGGAAAAGTTAATAAACTACTAATATTACCTACTAATCCAAATAAAAAGTATTTACAAATTCATATTACTCACAAGGATTATTTATTCTTATCGTAATTGTGGGCTTAACCGTTATATTATCATTTTATTTCAAATCAGGAACTAATCCATTATACACTGTCAAGATACTAAAAGTAGCTAAACGTACAATTTACAAGGACTTAAGATAATTTTAAGTAGTTATCGATTTACTACTAGTATTTAACAATTTAAAAAAAATACAAGCAGTGATTTAGGAATTTATTTAATATCTTCAATACATAGTGCAATGAATAATTATTTAATGATTTACTTATGAATATTCATCGCGGATCGATAGGACGCCGGCGGTCAGGTAAACAAAATAATGTTGATAAAAACACATCCTAGAGAGAAATACTTTAATTTGATATCCAAATTTAAGTAGGTTTAAGTGCCTACAAAATAATTATATTGCTTATCGCCTATAAAAAAGACGCAACTGATAAAAAACAACAAAAAAAATACATAAAATCAAATCATCAGCACAAAGAACAAAACATTAGATTTTTTTAATTTTTGCATGATAAAATGTTACCCTATGTAAGGTATAGGCCAATGAAATAAAAATTACATACTAATCAATACTTCACACCCCCAGTGAGCACGGTCCCCTTCATTTTCAACACAAAAGTATAAATTATTATTAAATCACAATCATAGGGGCGTGAATGCAATGATCTGTTGAAAATGAAATAATAAAAAATATTTGTTGATATTATTAGGCGTGCTCCTTGCTATTAATCAATGTATAATATTTTTTATTTTAGTTTAGGAGTGTGTTTTTTTCTTACTGCCTAAATATTAAGAATATGTTCAGTGATTTCACCACGACCATATTATTTTTGTATGATTAGAATGATAAGTTCTTGTAAAATATTTTAACTTAAGGTTAAGGTTGAATATACTTGATATAAGTCGTTCATTTTTAAAATGAGATCTTTTATTTTGTGTATAAAAATATTTAAAACAAAATTATCTAAGATTTTTTTATGTAGGCCTAAATGTTGGCCCACATAAATTGAATAGAAAGTATTGAAAAGAGGCATCATTTCTATCAGTCATGCTTTATTCATTAGGCTAGGATAATATTAAATTACTTTATTTTGCAAAAGTTTTCAAGCATTAACTTTTTTACTACAGAACAAAAAAGAGACTAAAGATCATTTAATTTTGTCCCCACTTCAATAATTTTAAAAGATAAGTATTTAATATACGAAAACAAGCACCTAATTTGATATCTTATTTTATAATTTGATAATGTTTAAAATTAATCACTGATACACGGTTTATATCTATAGCATTATCGCGCTCACAAGATAGGCCTAAAGTTGCACGGGTACTTGTGGTAGATTAATTTTATTACTTATTTAATCATCATCTTCATTTATATTTATATTGATTTTGGCAACCTTATTACTCATTGGTTTAAGTTATGGCGGAACACACACTCACACCAACTTTACATTCTAAGTTTTGATACACGCGTACATTTTTACGCCTACCGTAGTGTGAAAAATATTAACCTATGTGCGCACTTGTGTGTTCAAAGAACAAAATAATCTCATGATATTTTGTTTTTAATTAAAATATTCAGATCAAAATGGGTTCATTTCATATTTTTGTTTCATTTGTACTCTAATGTTCTACTATGAGTCATGAAATGATAAGCTCGGAATATTTTTTTTAAAACTTATCCGCTTTGCGACAGGGGGCGTCAACATTTTTTGGCCCTTACGTAAAAAAAGAAAAACTTACCTCAAAAAATGTAAAATCCAAACGGTCCTGTGACAAACGCACAGTGATAAAACTCGATAAAAATCACAATCAGCGAAGTTAATGACTGACGATCAATCACTTCTCACGGCACGGCACGAATGCGATGTTTCTACAAAATTATCTTATCTACGAACACTAATCAGCGACATTCGATGCGAGTCAATAAAAAAATAAACTTCGTTGACGTTTAGGCCGGTAAGAAAATGAAAGCACAAAAAAACACTGTCCGTAAACAAAATTCGAATTTCGAATGTCTTTGTGTGGAGCGCGCTACGCTCTAGCGGGAGGCCGGACCGAGACTGCCGCATCGCGCGCCCCTCCGCGCCCCACCCCTGCAGCGACACAATTTTCAGGTACAAAAAACGAAAAAAAACTCCGCACTTTTTCGAGTATTTGGCAATACGATATTTAGCAGTATTAAGTAGTTCTGGCGTGACAATAAGCGATGTAGGTGGTCCTCCTTTGTGAAGCAATGGGCTTTGTCTTAGAGGCGTGTCTTGATGACCACGTGTTGTGACCAGAAGATCGATATCGATTGTTTTGACACATCGGTTTTGGGTGAATGGGATAGGAATCAGTTTTGAATAGCGTTAGGAAGTGTTTAAAAAAATACTCAAGAAATGCGTTATGTGTTTTTATTGAACATTATTAAGATTTGTGCTAAAATAAATAATATTGAACAATTTGTAAAAAATATAAATACTTTCACCAGAGATATTAGCATCTTTCACTATCAAGAAAGATGTTTCTGTCTTGTTTGAGAAAAATATATTAAAATAAATTAGTTTTGTTTTATAAAGTTATCACATTTCTGATTAACTACATTTAATTCGACAGTCACAGTAATTGGGTTAATATTTTATTTTATTGCAACTATAAAATTAGACTTACCATCTTGGTTAGGTAAATGGGATTTTATCATTAAGCAACAAACTTCTTAGAAATAAGGTAATTTCATCCAAAATCTTCAGTAAGTAACAATTTGAGCACAAAATCCTATTCTAGATTAAAAAACCCAGAACCTTTCCCACAGTCAAAAAAATAAGATGACAATCGACATGACAATCCTTGCTTTTGTTTCAAAACAAAGGGTTCTCAAAAACAGAATAATGAAAAGGACACAGAAGTTAATGATAATATTTAAAATGATGCTAGTTAATCCAGTTTTTGTTTAAAATTGGGATTAAAAGTTACGGACAATTGTATGATGTAGAATTTGTAGTGTGCAATGGCGTCTAGACAGTTTTTGTTGTAAGATTTCTGAAGCTGTGTTTTTTATTTTGTAAATTTAGGAAGCTATGATAATTTTCAGGATTTACAATAGTGAATAAGTTTATGTAAAAAAAACACAAAAATTGTCGAGACGTTTAGGTTCATGCTTAGCTTTATTTCTAAATAAGTTATTCGACACGTATCTACAAAAAAAATAATAGATTTGCTTAGCCAGCTGTTCGGAGAATGCTATTTTAACGTTTTAAATTTTGGCACAAAATGTTTGAAAGAATAAATAAAAGGACACGTTCGTAAATTGCCCCAGAGTCGTTTAATGTTTGATTAAAGAAAAGCATTAAGAGACTTGACTATATCATTTTGCAAAAAATATATTTAATTTTTAATACAATATTGTTAATTTACTTTGCTTTTATCTAGCGGCATATAAATCTGCAAAAAAATAGGACAACTATTGAATACAATTTCCTGTCCCCAACAATTGTTGTTTGGCAGAAAATAGCGGTTTCGAGCACTTATAAGCAAACTGACGACCGCTTAACGAAATGGCATATTGTGTCATACTGTGTCATGTGGCAGTTAGTTAAATAAGTAAGCGCTCGCAATCGCTATTTTAAGAAGGAAGATGACGTTTGCCTCCCATGGGTACTAACCTTTAAACCTACCAACCTCTTCCTAAAACTTGAAAAAAAACTGTGACAAGGAACTTCTTTTCGTTGGCTATTGTTTGCGTCATCGTAATTTTCACGCGTCACGCACCCTAGCGGGGCAGTTTTCTATGTTTGAGTTTTGGTGGCCTAGATTGTGGGTTTTCGACACAGATGGCGCTATGATCTAGAAAGACCTGTGCAAGAGATTGAACCCACACAATTTATTTCGTTTTATGTGAAAACCCCGCTATTTACGGCTTATATTATTTTATATTATTTTAAAAGGCGAAGAAACGAACCCATAAAATTAGTTTTGGTCGTGACGCATGGATTTTTACTTTTGGGGCAAGCAATGTATGGCGCGCCGACCGCCTCCTTTCCTGAATTTGTCTATTTTTTATAAATTTTCTGTCATCATATTGAAAATGTGAAAATGGCATTCTCTGATGGGTTAATTTGTAAATTTATAATTTATTTGCCGTTGTGGTTAGATAGATGTATGAACAATCATAATATTACCGGTGCGTGAATAAAAAAAAGAAACTATTAAAAATTTCAAACAGCTGGCTAATCACGCTCACGAACCATAGACCCAACACAAAACCGTCATATAGTTTTAAAATATCACCGTCATCGATGCACTGGTCAAATATTCCTATAAATTATTCTATTCTATTCCGTAAGACGTCGTAATAGTTAATTGATATGGGCTCTATAAAACCGTTCGGCTACCGAATTCGGCGGCCATGATAGTAATAACAGTTTGTGGAAGATTAGGAATTCTTAAGGGATTTTTATTTGATGATCAGCTTCAGTTTAGTCCTAGTTTCATTGACGGGTTTCTAGATTCTTTATTTTTGTAGGTTATCTTTATTTTGTCTAGGATTCAAATATACGATAAAATATGCTAACACAATATATTGGCCACAAGGTAAATAATTACCTTGCTGCCATTAGCATTTTAATACCTCACGCATTTGATTAACATTATTTTGTCATTCTTTTGTTTATGCGACCGCCGGCGTCCCATCGATCCGTGAGGCTAAAGTAATAGGCTCATAGTTAGTACTAGCTGTGCCCGCGACTTCGTCCGCGTGGAATAGTGACTTTGGATAGAATTTTTAATTTATAGGCTTATGATTTTACAAATAAGATACTTAAGTATAAGTACTTATAAGTACGCAAGATATAAAGTATTTATATAGTACATTTTAGTACTCACTTATCATTAAAATTGGCCATATAACAACAATAAGAAGCAAGTAGTAGGTGATGTACCTAGGTGATCAATTATTATGACCATACCGATTATTTGGACGTTCACAATTTGTATTTCGATTAGGAATTCCTTTGTTTGATAGGATAATATGGTTACTTTACTTTTAACTACTACTTTGCCACAAAAAAACTACTACTTTACTAACATTTTACTTTGTTGTGTGGAAAAAATGGATCTAAATATAAATTTTTTCATGGCACTGTTTTGTTATACTTTGGCAAGTACCATAAAGTACCAAATATTCATTTAATTTATACAAACCAATATGGAGGAAACACTACACATTGAATTAAAACACTTTACAGATTCATTTCCACCCACATTTATTTTAAATTGTTTCGCCTCGGCCCCGTCCCGCCTTAGCCCCGGCCCCATCAAACGGGATAAAAAGTATCCTATGTCCTTCTCCTGGTACTAAGCTACCTCCCCACCGTTTCGTCCCGGTCCCGTGCTACCCCAGCCCCGGCCCCGTCTAGCGGGACAAAAAGTATCCTATATGCAGTATCTTATGTCCTTCTCCTGGTACTAAGCTACCTCCCCACCGTTTCGTCCCGGTCCCGTGCTACCCCAGCCCCGGCCCCGTCTAGCGGGACAAAAAGTATCCTATATGCTTTTCCTGATTTTAAGCTACCACCCCACCAACTTTCAGCCAAATCGGTTCAGCCGTTCTCAAGTTATAAGTGTTGTAACAAACACGACTTTCTTTTATATATATATATATTTTCTGCCTACCCCCTAAATCTATTGGCGTAATTATTTCTATCCTAGTTTACTCTCCAAGTGATGCTGAGTCAAATAAAAAAAGCCCCATCAAAATCGGTCCAGTAGATTCTGAGATTAGCCCGGACAAACAGACAGACAGACAGACAGACAGACAGACAGACAAAAATTTTAAAAATTGTTGTTTTGGCTTCTATTACGGTAATTAAGACCCCCTGTAACAATTTTTCATAAAAATCTTCAATGTACAGAAATCGATCTTTTACAGTCTTATTATATGTATATATGTAGGCATTTTTTTCACACTATAATAGTTTTTTTAAAGGCAAAGGCATAATACCTAATCATAGCTCTATGTCTGCACAATAGCACGTAGCAATAGCAATATAATAAAAATGCGAGATAATATTAAGAACTGATTCCATTTAAAAAAACCTTTTTGACTATAATAAAACTCAGGGTTTTATTATAGTCAAAAAGGCTTTTTTTAAACGTAATTCGAATTTTGTTTTTTAATTACTTTATTGGATTTGAGATACATAATTATATTGCAAAATGGAGGTTTAAATCGGATAGTGCAACCGACCCTAAGAAAAGTTTAAAATGCTATAAAGTGTTGACATTGCTTGACCCCGGAAAGGAACCTGGGACCTCGACATCTGAAACCGGTACTGAGACACTGTAATACTATTATTTGTGACTTAATTAAAATATTCTAGCATTTTACGCACGTATGGGTACTATTTTTAAAGTCTTATAATGTTGACTTAGGAATTTTAAATATTTTGTAAAAAAAATATTTCGCACCAATATTTTCGTGTATTTTTTTGAGACAGATCTTAAGCAGTTTGTGTTATTACAATCAAAAAGTCCTTTCAATGTGTCGTTTTATACTTTTCGTGTACGTACCAATGTTTCAATAACTTTTTACTTGAGCATCAAAACTTCATTTGTGACATCTCAACATAAGTACTCGTAGATTATGTCCAACCTCGACTAGATTTGTATTGGATCAAAACATGAGAACTTTCACATAAATTTATAATTTTTGTACGATAAATATCGAAAAATTTAAATAAGTTCGCTCCTACACCTATAAAATGCTGCTACCATCGTCAACTGCAGTGGCAAAGAAAAAAAAAGCAAAGATTGGGGCGACATACATTCTCAAATGTCATAAGTTTCACACCCATCGAAAGGACTTTATTCAAAAATGAATTCGATACAAGAATCAGTTTTATCAAAAAGTTATAAGGTTGAGATCGTTTTTGAATTTTTTGGACTTGTGTCGTTTTTCATTGAGACCGTTTGCGGTAAATGTCATTGGTTTTGTCGGGCTAATGAAGGAAATCATTGTATGGATAAGATGAGATGCAATAAAGTGCATTTGTGAATGGATTTCGCTTAATTATTTTATAAGAGTATAATATTATGTATTTTAACATATGTATATTGAAAAGATATCAACGCGTTAGGGCATTAAAAATGAAATTGTAGTACATAGTTGAAAACTGTTTGGTAATGCCTATTTATTTATAATTTTCTTGTTAATTGTTTTTTTTTAAATAATAGTAAAGGAGTAAGTAGCTGAGTAGTTAAAAGTAGGTTGATAGTTTATTTATTTTATATTCTTGTTACTATGTTACTACTTTCTTTAGTTGTTTTTTCACTGCACCCGTTGCCATCTTTCTTCTTCTTCTTAGCGTGTCGATGGAAACCCATATGGAGGAATACAATGGAGAAATTACATCGTAGCAACCCAGAATTCAGCCACTTGTATTGCGGATCGACTGCAGTTCATTAAATCCGCTGGCGTGCAGGTTTTGGCACGTGGGGCACGATGTTAAGTGTGCCATAGTTTGCACTGCACCGCAAACACAGTCCACCACGGAGCTTGGAGACATCTTTCTGCATAACCTGGTCTGACTGGCAGAGAATGCTTTTAGCATTAAGTCCTCCTTAGTACACTTATTGTGCATTAGAATCTTTAAATAAATAAGTGAGTGTTTACTGAGTGAGTTTTAATTGTACTTAAATTTATTTATTATGTTTGTATTGTTTTATTTTCTTATGTCTGTTATGTATTCAATAAAGAGAGGTCAAATCTATCTTAGTTTTTTTACCCGAAAAATCTATTTGAATTATTACTTTTGCAAGAGAGTTTACCTTGAAGTATTTAGTAAGACCCAATATTATTCTCCTTTATTATTAACAACCTCACAGCTGAGGTAAGGCCTTTGCCCAGCAGTGGGACATTACAGGCTTAATTTATTTTTTACTTTATTATTTTTCTTCAATGTGGCATATCCATACTAAATCCAAAGAATACAGTCGGCTCGCCACAAAAGTGAGATATAATACGTTAAATATAGTGATTTTACGATGCTCGGACCGGGAGTCGAACCCGGGCAACTTGCAGTGGTCACGCAGCTACTAAACATATTAGGAAAATAAACATTTTGGGTCGGAAGCATGGTATAAGTTAAATAATTGATTAACATAATCACCAAGTTCCTTAACAAATGTAAATACCATTTTTTATTATTTAACGAATCTATTAAATAGAAAATACGTCACTAAAACCGCATGAAAATCTGTTCGGCTAAACGCGAGATAATCGCGGCCAAACATATTTAGGTACTCAGTGCATACAAACATACAGGTCACAATAAATAACCTCCTTTTTTTAAGTCGGTCTTTTAAACCTGAGATTACTGGTTATATTTGGTCTTTTTTTATTTTTATTTTTACATTCATGATTAAGAAACAAATAGTAAAACGGATTACTAAAAAATGATGATAATACACTGGTAAATCACGTGTATTTTATGCATGCCAGTGTATGGTGAAAAGTGAGAAACCGTTTTTTTATCAACATCTGTATGGTATATCACTTCTAAAGCAAAATAAAGGAATTTTATTCTGATTTACATAAAACAACCTATTCTAAATTATATCATACTCTTAAAAAATGGTTTGAAATATTTTTTTTGATAATTAATTAATTAAAGATGGCTCCTCTACATTTCGACGCTCTACGGCAATTCAAACTCGGTGTGGTCCCCAATAACTCCGATAGGTATACATTACTGCAGTGAACTTAGACACAACCAAGATAGAAGTAATTATGATCTATGGTCTGTGCTCTATGGGTTGGTGTAATGACCGTAACGTCGCCCGGATTCGATTCCCGGGTCTAGCCAGTGTATATCTGCAGCTCTAATGTAATGAATACTATAATGCAATTAAGGTTAGTTTTAGACAAAAACTAAATCTCATCATTACGTTACCTGTAACTGTACCTGTGTGTCAAGATTAGATTAATTAATTTATAAGCTTGAAAAAAACATAACATATTCTAAAATTATCATAGCATATTCTAATCTAATCTTACGCCCAAAAGTCCAAAACTACTTTCAGTCATTTTTGGGATACACTACGACATTGACCCATATCTGGGTTCAAGGACCCTATTTTCCATTAACGTCATCCCAAAACTCACAATTATAAATTCCAATATTTAACCATAGAGTCACTTTATTCACAAATGTATCATAAAAAGGCCGACAGTCGAGGTTACACGTGGAAAAACTCAATAATACTGGCCGCATAGACATTTCTTCTTCCATTGCAGCGTAAAAAAATAATATCCAACAACGAGGTCGTATCAAATCGTTGATGTATCGGAACTTTTTGGTGTGCTCGCTGCGTTCGAAGTTCAAATGGAATCCGTCCGTCCGGAAACGATAAAAAAACGGCGGCAAAACTTTTAAAACTGAATGGCCGTCATTTTTTACACCCGTTAGGCATGTCGCAGTGAAAAATGATATAATTTATATCGGTGCGCTGGTAGCGAGCGGCTACCCGTTTTGTGTGCGCGATAAAATATAAATAATAAAAAAATATAATATTTTTTACGATATTTCTTCTCTTCTCCTTTTCTACTAATTTAAAATGTTTCCTTATCATCGCGCGGCTCGATGCGCGACAAAAGAACTGGGGATGTGCTGTGTTTCAGTATTTGTTATCGATGTCGATATTCTATAGTCCTTAATTATTAGGTAAAACGAATTGATGATCTTGAGATGTTCCCGTACTATTCCATTCAATATTAATTTATTGAACCATGATATTTAAAAAACACCACAAAATATGATTTGCCACGGCTTTCGACCAGATTATAATCAATCTAGCCCGTAACGTTATTCGCTAAATACCACTAAGTGGCCTTTGCTACCGGTTGAAAATTACATGCGATTTTAATCCATTCACACACAAAATAATAGAAGAACAAGGTACAAACAAATAGGCTCAGTAGTTTTTATGTCCACTATGAGTTCGTAACAAAAGTATGATTTTAGATTAAATAATTATCTAGCCCTAAGCTTAGCCTGTCTTCTGATTTCTTTGATTCAATTGTTTATAATCAAGAAATACCAAGGCATTTTCCCTGCGTCAGATTTATGCATTGTGTTGGTTTTAATTACCATATTTCAATGTGAATAAATGAATCTGAATCTGAATCTGAAATATAAACTAAGGGCATGTTTCACAATCAACAGATAAGCACCAACCAACTGATAATCCAAATTTAGAACGTCATCATATATGAAATATTTTACAGATAATGCTAACCAGAACTTATTAGGACATTGTGAAACAGACCGTAAGTATAGCTAGCTTTATTATCTTAGTACACCTTATGAGTATCGGTCCGCTTATGCACATACTTCACATAATATTTTATGCTACATAATTTAAAATTGAAAGTTTTCTCTACTGATAACCTCTTTCTTTTGTACTAGTTTAGACCTACGTTCCTACATTAGACATGGGAATAGCTTTTTAGAACTTATAACTAACGTACTTACTAATGACACGCACGCAAAGTCTAATCCAATCACTAAAACAATTAACAAAAAGCAACACTTACACATGCATATTTCAACACAAATGATAATTGGCGTCATAGATTGGAAGCTCAATTAACAATGCCATTTCACGTTTGTTTTAATATGTACGCACGTTTTTTGCAAGCTGTAACATGGTCTCGTTCGTAATTTTACTGAGCTGCAGTTTAAAGTGCATACTTGTACTACCAGTGACTTAAACTATGTTCTCCTGTTGGTGGTTTTTTAGTGAGTAATAATTGAAAAGTTTTGATTTTTGCCGAAAACTTACTAAAATTTACTTAATCAAAGTTATTCTTGACAATGACTAGTTTGGATTGTTTGTATTATAAGAAGTACCTACAAGATTTAGAACGTTCACATTGCATTTCAATAAGTATTACTTAAACATTGCAATAAGCAATTATTCGCGTTTAGAATCATGTCTAATACTTAACAAGAAGACTTTCTGACCATGAACACAAATTGGTCTCTTTTGTTATTAAATAATTTGCTAATAAATAACAAGACCATTAAATAACCAAATCAGCATACGCATACGAGTCCACTTCATTGCAATTCTGGCATTTAACAACAATAACAGATATTTATCGATACCGAGACGTCACTACCTCACGCACACACACACACGCCACCGTACAAATCAAAGCGTGAACTCGCGCGGACCCGAATGAAATATTCAAATTTGGAAGCTGATTCCGTTTATGGCTACTTAATTTGGGTGATTCGATTTGAATATTTAAAAAAGGAATCGAAAAAACGAACCATAGACATTCCTGCGACGCAGTTAGGGAGGGCATGATTCAGTTCGGGCTAGGATTAAAAACAAACAATGGCTGGGGTTTTTAATTCATGACTTTGGACAATGACAAAAGATTATAAGTAGCTGATCGTAGAATACTGCGAAAAGAAACAGATTGTTCTAGTCTTATCTGCATATGAGAGATAATTCTCATTCTTTTATATTTTTTCCGTCAATTATTCTACTAATACTATTACTGCGAAAGGCTGATGTAAGGATGTTTGTTACTACTTCACACAAAAACGACTGAATGGATTTTGATGAACATGTACAATGTTATGGCTCATACCTTGGAGTAAGGCTATATTCATAATTATATTTTTCGATATCACTTACTTTAGGTAAATGTCACAATTACAAATTTCCTGACGAGTCTGCAATATTCAAAATTACATGGTCATTCTAGCAATGGACGGTGGTCACTTAGTATTTTCACGCCTTTTTGTATATTTCTGTCGCAGATACTCATAATTTATAACATCCCTATCCATATTCATTTGTGGGTATTTCTCTTCTTGTACTGGTAACAGAAATATTGTGTATTTAATTATTTTGCCCAAGGGCCTGTTTCACCATCGACAAATAAGCGCTAACTAACGAATAATTCAAATATGGGACGGCATATTGTATGAAGAATTGGCTCAGACAATGAGTTGTTATTAATTTACATGTTTCATGATTAAATTGTAATTTACTAATACCTAACTATAATTCACGAATACCTCGTTGAGGTCATATTGTAACTTATTTATTAACCATCTTTAGCCTAAATGTATTGTCTGCTGTTATATTACGAAGTGAATAAATGAATATGAATATGAATAATACGTATATAGAAGCCAGTGAGTTCTTACTACTACGTATAGAGAAGCTATGCCAAGCAAAAAATATGTCGCAAATACGACGACAAGATTGTGACCTTTTCTTTGAAATTTAGAGTTATGAATTTGTACTACGAGTTGATGACCGTGTCATCAATTCATGGAGCACAAATTTTTTTCGTGATGTCAGTTACATATGCTAGTAATAGTAGTTCAATGATAGAAGCTATGCCATGCTATGCATGCTATATCAAAAATGTGTCGCAACTCGATAACAAGACTGTGCCGTATTTTTTGGAATTTGAAACCGTTTGTTAGCGTTGATGCTAAGTGGCGTCAAATCATGGCGCAAGAAATTTGTCCGTGGTATCAGTTCCATACGCTAAAGTTCAATGCCATAAGGGTGAAGTTCCTTTCTGTTCAAAAGAAATTTTAATTTTTTTCTCACTATATTCTAGACGTCCACTTGATAAACTCAAAATACAAAACATATTGCAATATAATTAAGTTATAACTTGTATTTATGCAAACGATGGCACGACGTTAATAAAATATCAGTTTGTCATCAGTCAGCAGGCTGATTTACATAAAACAACTGTTATTCGAATATAGCTGGTTCTAAAATACATTAATTGAATAGTCGACGCTTAATTGAAGTTAAAAGTTAGTTTGTTGATGTTTTGAAGGTAATAGTTACAGTCGAACCGAATCCTAACGTATGACGTTTGTCAATTTGGCATTACATTGAATGTTTTCTAGCATTTAAAATGATAATAATATTTAGTTTTTTTTTAGGTTAGAGTTATCATAATGTATATCTTTTGTTTGTTATTAGTTAGAGAAATATGGTATTTCTGAATTTTGATTTGAAAAGATGACGACGTAACAAGGTTATAACGACCAGTGATTGAGCTGTCCTACGTATCTTTAGGATTCGGCTCGACTGTACCTACCTTATTTTACGGGATTATTGCTACTGTCTATTATACAAATGTTTACAAGTTACCAAAAAAGTAAAGAACCAACCATAGAACTTAACAAAAAGTAAAATAAAAAAGCAACGTCTGAGTGGTCGAGTGGTTTACGCATATCCATGATTCCAAAGGACGCGGGTTCGAGCCCCATCAATGTCCAAGATTTGACAGTGGGCTAACACCATGACGCCAAAATGTGCTATTTCGTTGTCAAATATTTTTTTATGTGAACATATGCCTCCAATAATGATAAAACAGAATAAAAATAAAAAATAAACTAACTAACGCCGTGTTCGTAATGATGGTATTGTTAAAATAAGCGAAGGAATCGCGCTGCGATACGTCATCGGTAACCCGGCGTAAGCTGGATTAGTGAGGCGCTCGAGTATCGATACTTATGAGTATCGATAAATTTTCCATTTCGCGACCGTTTGTCAACGTTCCGTTCACAAACAAGCTAGCGTCTGATGCTGATAGTTTTTTTAGCTAGTTATAATCTTCAATAATGATTGTGTTTTATACCATAATATCTAAGCAATTGATATAAAATTTAATTTCATACAATATGACTTATTCATTACTAATTAATGTGCACATTTTTACAACAAAGTTATAATTTTCTACGTTTAACTGCGCTGAGCATCGTGGCTGATTTTAGGTGGCAGACAATACAATGTTCTTAACTTATAGAATCGTCAAATGTTTATAAAATGCGCTATTCAATAATAGCATTTAATTAAAACTCTTAAAAAGGTACCTACAGCCAGTAAAAAAGGTGTAACTTTCATTCGCAATAAAACCGTACAGAGAAGCCATAAAGTAAATTGAACGATTTCCATTATGCATGCGTTAAACGACGACCGCACTCGCCTACGGACGCCGAGCGAATGAGCAAAAAAGCGGTCGAGACACTCATCCGACGCGAACGCTGGGTGGGGCTTACCGCATCCCGCCTCTCTCAACGAGCCCCACCATTGGCCCATTTAAAAATCGATTCCATTTTATAAATATGTAACCGCTTCCGTTCAGCGCGCACCAAACAGACTCCAAATTCGAACATCCCTCGCACCGATCTCGCTTTTATTCTCTCGCGCCAAAATTGAATTTCGAACGCTACGTTTTTAGTGATGTGTCGTTTGTTGTCGATGTTCCGTCAATTGTTTTACCGACATGTCTTTGTAGTCTCTTTTGTTTTATTTAAAGGAAAAAATGTGCCCAAGAGATGTGTTTTTTTCTACCAGTCAGTCCTCGATAACGCACTCTTTTTTGTCATAGGCGTGTGTCTTCGACATAAACAATGAACGCACGTAGGTGGATGAAATTGAATCGGTAATAAATAATGGTGTATTTATGATTTACGATGAAACAGGGGCACGTAAAGCGGTGTTCAGATTATGGTGGTAATATACCGACTTATTTGATAGTAATAGTTACGAACCTTATAGTTTATTGTTGAGGTTATGCTTGATATGTAAATGTTATTGTCAAAGTTACTTACCTAATTTTATTAGTAAGCGCAATAAAATTATAGCTACTGTAACTTCTAAAGTAATTTTATCTAAGTAAGCATAACTTACACAATTGCAAAACTTTCAAAAAGTTTAAAATCTGTCGTACAATCTTTATAAAACCGGCCAAGTGCGAGTTAGTACCGCGCACGAAGGGTTCCTTACCTAGTAAACAATTGATATCGAGCAAAAAACGCGTTTGTTGTATGGGAGTTCTCCTCAATTATTTATTTTATTTTGATTTTAGTATTTTATCAGAGCGACCACAGATATGTACATAAATAATTTCTAAAAATTTCAACTGTATGTAAACGGATGGATGGATCTCTCTGCATGAACGAAAGGTTTGGCTGGCAGAGAATGCTTTTAGCATTAAGTCCACCTTTGTACACCATGATTTGCAATAAAGTCTTTAAATAAATAAATAAAATGGATGGAGGGACAGACAGCGAAATCTTAGTAATAGGATCCCGTTTTCACCCTTTGGGTACGGAATCCTAGTAAGTATTAATTGTTGTATCGTATTTTCGAAATGAAATGAAAACTTGATTTTACTTAATAAAATCAGATGTGATTTCAACCAGCCTTTCCGAAAAATTAAGTTAATTAAGCCAGATTGCCTTTATGTTGAAGTCAAATCAAAAAAGCCCTTTTTACAAACTCAGATTTTGTAAAGTAATTTATTGTAATCAAAATAATTAAAACTCCAAGAAACAAGGAAAATAATAAGTCAGATGTCCATCAAAACGAACGGAGCGTAAAAAAAGTTGTCGAGTAAAAATTGTTCTTGTTCAATTAGAAGTGGCGAGTAAATCCGCGTCCAAAGAATTAAAGTTATTTCTGGAATAGACATTTGCATAAAAGTTTATATTGTTTAAAATAATACTAATTCCTCTATGGAATATCTTGTTTCTCCTCATAATCTCAACTTTACAAGCTACAAGAATGAATACCTTTATCTCGTATCTTAGGCCCACTTGAACAATAGGTATAGAATGAGCATTCATACTCGAGATTAAAATGTCACGGTGTCGTTCCACATCTGTTTAATCAAAGGAACAGTACGTTTCCAATTAAACCTTATAATAATTAAGTTATATGTCTCTTCCCAATCTCTATTTAGGAATATTTAGGAATAGAGATTGGGAAGAGACAAGAAGGAATAGAGACTCCTCATTGGTTAAAGGCCTACCTTTACTTTACTTAATTACAAAGGATGAGTATATACTGTCTTGCGTTTTTTTTGCAGCTACCTTAACTACCATAATTTAATATTTGTAATCCTGATATCTCATCGGGTCTCACCGAATTATGAAAGTGAAGTAACAGAGAGTGCACTAAAATATTTCCTGCGTACCTGGGCTATCTGTATTGAGGGGGGCCGCCGACCTATACCTAAAATCGGTAGGAGAATGTTATTAATTTTACTTTCAACACATTGTGTTTACCACATTATGTTCCCGAATTTTATATCCTTGTTCTCAGTTGAGATCTGTCCATTTACTTAAACAAAGGCCCCTGGCGGTTCATTTTCGTAATGGCTGACCTGCCCCTAGGTTGACGTTTTTAATTCCAATTAAATTTTACTTTTATTGAGTTTAGCCAAATAAATAAAGTTATTGTAATTTTTTTCATAATCACTTTTTTGTGAGAATAGTTGGTGCTATTGTATAGGAGGATATGCATATTAAATTGTATTCTGGCAAATACTTACTTACATAATTGATTCTTGATTTGTTTTTTCGTATTAGAGTCGATACCATAGAGTAGGTATCTCCCATTTGTATAAAGGGAGATTCGTTCAAACTTTTCCACTGCACTTTCGAGATGCACTCTTGAGATTAAGTCCTCGCCTTCTGAAATAAGTCAAAACCTCGGGAAGATAATCTATAGCTTAAACATATCTTATTGTGTGAGTCCAGTAGTCCCCATCTGTTTTTGTGTCACAGCTTACAAGTTAAAATTTATTTGAGAACTAGAATCACCGGGTATTAAGGAGTTTTACACCACTAGTTTTTCGGACCGGCGGATGACACAAGAGCTGTTTCGGAATGGGCTTACTCGCACCGCAGTGGTTTAGCGGTGCGGATGGCCCAAGGTATCTATAGAAACGAGTCACGGCTAACCAGTTCCAACTTATTAAGTATTTTTTTCATTAAATCATAACATATTGATCATAGGTTTGACGTTATACCATTTATTATGGATTAATTTCAATTTCTATTCTGTAATCTTTTCAATTACCCAAATAAAACCATCACAGGTGTGCTATTAACTAATCACCGATACTCAGGTACTATACTTAACAACACTACAAACCACTAACATTTTAGACCCCTCCAAGTTCTTTGACAGCCAAATCTTCGGTGAGTGCAGACTGCAATCAAACTGCTCCAACCGCGAAATGGCAAAACAAACCCCGCATGTTGCTATTATGAATATTAAATTTCACCCCACACTTGTTTAGGGGCGCCCCTAAACTAAATGCTTGGTTTATCGCTATCGATATTTAGAGAGCATATTTTTTATTTGTTTTTTTTTAAGTCTTTTTGCAAAAAAGTAGAATTTGAAAACATTACCCGGTGTGTTATGGACTAAATTAATTTAACATAATATTTGATTAAAAATAAGTATTTTATTAATTATGCTGTTATAATTATAATCGCCCACTCTTAATCTTAGTCTACCCCGTGACCACGAACGCTGTAAAGTGTTCGAAACGTCGGGATGGAAAAATCAAATAAATTATCGCGAAAATATCCGTAAATTGTGTTTTATTAAATGTGTAGTGCTCGCGTAAACTTCAGAAAAAAGTATCTATTTTGAAGTTCCTGCAATTTTATCGATACTCCACCCCTTCCCTACATTTGAGCAGAGATTTCGCGCCAATTTTCGCCGCGGGGCGTTCCGTAATGAACGCCACAGATAATACAGCGTTGCGTTCCGTTCCTCACATGCTGCGAGATTGGCCGTCGAGGGCACTCTGGCTGTATTTCACGGTTCCTTGGCTTCACTATTTCGCGGTGTAAATAGAAAAAATAATAAGTGCGCAACCTGTGCGCTTTTGGCGAGGCATTAGACACGTGTTATTAAAGTTTCCTGGGGTTATGAATACACTCCAGATGTAACAAGAATATTAAAATGCTATAGAAATGAAGGCTATTTGTTTTATTTAGTTCCTGCAGAATGTGTAGAAAGAAATAAATCTCGCTTTGTTGTTAAGTTTGAAAAGCATAGCATGAGTATGAGTAGGTACTTTAAACGTCTAGGACCTAGGTACTAATGCTTAATCCAAGATGCTTAAACTAATTGTATAATAAACCGACTTCAAAAACAAAATGTACTAACAAGTCATAAATTAACTCTAGACTATTTAAAAGACAGGACTCTATTTAAGGCGTACAGTATATTTTTAGATAAACGATGATTCAGGTAGCCAATGCGATGATGGCACCGACTCCATAAACATCAAGATTACCTACACCAAGACCCCATCATCACATCCCAACTTAGCAATGTGACCAACTAGAAGGTAACATCTAGAAGTGTTAAAGTGACTGAAAAAAAAAATCGGTTAATAAACGACTGAGATATGGAAGTGGAGTGGAATAAAAAATGCAGTGCAATTGATAACCTCCTCCTTTTTGAAGTCGGTGTAAAAGTACCCATTATAGTCAACATCAGTTTGTTTACAGTAAGGAATCGAATCCGGCACCTCTGGCGCAGCCGTCGCTTTAAAATGCGACCCTCTAACCGCTGCGCCACCGAGGCAGTCCGCGCAGTCGGTTGGTCGTTGTGACTGGCCACCGTATTCGAAATCAGCTAGGGGCAATATTGTATAGGATTTTAAACTTTCGCGTTGCATTGCAATAACTATTAGACATGACGGGTCTAAACGCGAATAAAAACGTATGAGTTGCTATTACTCACTGCTCGACGTTTCGGCGGTATTGCAACTGCTGTGGTCACGAGTCAACTGGTGAAAAAATTTAATAAAATAAATAAAAATAAAATAAATAATAATAAAATAATAAATAAAAACTCATAAGTTTTTATTCGCGTTTAGACCCGTCATGTCTAATAGTGAGGGGCAATATTATTATTATTTGTTTACAGTGACAGTCAGAAGACTATGTAATCCCGGCACAAAACATAAAAGCAACAACGAAATGACCAGTTATCAATACCTCTGACCTTAAAAAATGACATTGAACTACTATTCTAGTGTATGGAACTTACACCACGAACAAATCTCGTGGCCATGAATTGACTCCACATCTTGTCATCATATTCGAAATTCAAATTAAAAAACCGGCCAAGTGCGAGTCGGACTCGCGCACTGAGGGTTCCGTGCCACCCTTAACTGAATTCAGGGTCCACTTACTTTCACTTAACGAAAACATCACAATATATTGCGACAGCAACTTTGTTTTTCATAGTGTTTGTATGAAAGACAAAGTTATATTTGCGGTTGATGAAAATGTGCAATATCTCAAAAACTACTGGTTCGATCTCCTTCAAACCAATTTTCGTTGCAAGTTTTTTTTGAGATCTACATCATATCATATCATCATCATATTTTTTTCAAAATTTTCACTTTCTTAGTTCAAAAGTTAGATGGGGGGGACGCCCATTTCACCACTTTGGAAGCGTCTACGAGTATATCTCAAACCTTACACTTTTAGAAAAAATGGTTTTAGAAACCTCAACATCATTTTAAACCTACCTATCCATAGACACCCCACACGCATAGGTTTGAGTAAAAAAAATTTTTTTTGGTTTTAGTTCCATGTATGGGAGCCCCCCCTTAAATATTATTTTTTTCTTACTTTTTGTATCTGAATCGGAAAGCGGTGAACAAGATACACCTACCTACCAAGTTTCAGCTATGTGATGCTTATAGTTTCAGAATAAAGTGGCTGTGACATACGGACGGACAGACAGACAGGCGGACAGACGGACAGACAGACAGACTTGACGAAACTATAAGGGTTCCGTTTGTTGCCATTCGGCTACGGAACCCTAAAAACGAATACGTCATTATATCTTGTCGTCGTATTTGGGACACATTTTTTGCTGGGCATAGCTTCTCTATACGTAGTACCTACTTATTTAACAACTCACTGAGAAATGAGAGGGTGTAAGAGGTCTTGACTGTAGCGGCTAAACTGGTCAAACTACAAAAGGTTTCCGTTCCATTGTGCACTCGATATAGAGACGAATAAATTCAAATAAAGAATGTTTGATTCACACACGCTTAATGAACAGGGGTGCTGAACATTTTGATGCTGCCTAAGTTTTTATAATTATGGAAAAAATACCTGTTACGGACGATGTATGGGTAAATAAGACATGTTCTTTCATCATCATCATCATATTATGTTGTTTTGTTTTGTTACGTTTGGCTTTATAGTAGGTGTGAATCAAAGATGTATACCTACATAGAGATACACTCGTATAAACGTTGCTTAACACAACTGTTTTTAATTTTATTTTGTTTTTATAGTGTTTTCATTATAGTAATACAAAGCCTTTCATGGTCTTACTATATGGCCCTAATTTGGTATTCTAGCCTTTTGACGGTTATGGCGAGTAGATAAAAAGCTGTTAAAAATACCTAACTTAGCGTAAAGTTTACAAAAACAAATCAAGCTATTGAGATGTTAAACATGAAACCAAAAAAGGTTATCTACCCCTGCCTGGCCGTGCCACAGACAATAAATTATTTTTTTCCTTCGGCTACCGTTCGGCCAGTCTTTAACATCACTGAGATTTATCACAATCGCGCGGTGCTACTAAAAAACACCTATAAAATATGGCTTTCAATTTGTACAAATTAAGTAATGCACAATCATGACTGTAAATAAAAAGTAACTTGATTAAAAATCTTATGTCATATACACAAGGTCGATTATCGAGTGTCTTACCTGCATTGAAAAATTAAAACAATAAGTTTGATTGTCGATGAGTAAACAACTTGTTAGGAACTCTATTTCAAACAGTGTGTTATCTATACGAAGGTATATTAATATTATAGAGCTGGGGCCCTATTTTTGATTCACTTGCGTCAAAATGGCGTGCTATATTCATTGATTAAAGTATTTTTTTGGAATGAAAATCAGTTGTAATCTACACAGAAAGGATCTTAAAAATCATTGCTCAATTTTGTGAGTACTCACGTCTATTTTTCGCGTGGTTTCCTTTGATTTTTTAATCGTTTTCGAACGAAATTCACACGCCATATCCAAGCGAGTGATTCAAAAATAGAGCTCCTGAAGAGTTTGTTTGTTTGAACGCGCTAATCTCATGAACTAAGTACTAGACCGATAAAAAAAATATTTTTGTGCTGGATAGCTTATTTATCGGGGAAGGCTTTAGGCTATAAAACATCACGCTGCGACGGGAGGGGAGGGGGCGAACTCAAAACGCGGGGACGTAGGAGCCCTATTTTTGAAGCACTCGCTTCAAGATGGCGAGTGATTTGAGTTCGAAGATGAATTAAAAGTCATAGAAAAAAACTCGTTTTCGAACGAAAATCACTCGTAATATTGACGCGAGTGATTCAAAATAGGGCCCCAGGGACCGCTAATACTTAACCACAGAGATTTAAAATCTCTGCTTCGTAAGAAATGAAAACAATGAGTAAACAGTGCAAATATATATTTTTTACTTTCGTACAAAGACAACATTACGATCATAGTAATGTTTATGATGTAGTAGGTACAATACTAGGGTCAGGATCGGGATCTTTCTGCTGAATAAGTCTTAAGAAGTCACTGGAACAAATAAAAAATGTACTGTCATTAACATAATTCCAAAATTTAGTTCATTAATTTATCAAACATGTAATGGTGGTAATGAGTTGTAGTTAGCACTAAAACTTACGAACAGACACACAGCTGACACAGACAACAGACAGACATACAGCTGTTGGTAAGATTTTAGTGATCTTATTTATCTAAACTTTCTATACAGGGTGTTTGGAAGGTCGGTGCAAAGCCTTGAGGAGGTGTTACAATAGACCACCTAGAACATTCTGAGGGAAAAATGTTTTAGGCCAATCTCAGTAACAAAAAATAAGGGAGTTTTTACGATTTTAGTATGAAAAACTTAAAATTTTACAATAAAGTGCTAATAACTTCTAGTTTGAGCTGAAATTTTTAATTTTTATATTAATTGTATACCATTGTGCCCAAAAAAGTAATGTAAAGCATTTAAACTTTTAAGAAAAGTCACAGAATATATAATAGTACTACGAAAAGTAAAGAATTTGAGGGATCCGTGGACATTTTATCTTATATCTACTCTTTTTCTTTCTTATACAGGGTGTATATAGTTAAATTCAAGGGCGTGGTTAAGAGTCGAGTCTAGAATATATTTAATAAAATCATACTTTTTTTATTTTTTTCTATTTTTCCAGTACTCTAAACTCTATTAAAAACCACCCCCTTAAATTTGTCTCGTACTTTTTTACACCCTCTATATTTCATAATGATTATGCAGCTTCAGTAATTCTCACCTGACAACTCCCTTCAGCTCTCTAGAATCGCAAAGGTTGTTGTGTCCGAGGCCGGTGCCCTTCTCGAAGGTGTGGAAGACCACGGGCGCCGCCCCGGGCGCTGACTCGCGAGAGTGCACGATGGTTTGGTGGAGCTGCGAGTTGATAGAGATAACCATTTAGTAAAGTAGCCATGACATGATAGGTGAGGTGCTCGTAGCGCAGTGGTGGCAGCGCTTTGGTAGTGATACCGAAGTTAAGCAACCTACGGCGCGGTCGGTGTTTGGATGGGTGACCATTCCGACCATATAAGTGACGTATATCACGAGCATCTCCGTGCTTCGGAAGGCACGTTGAGCAGTTGGTCCTGGCTATTATCGTTTGATATTAGTCGTTGACCCTAGTCAGAGGCCTATGGGCGGCTTGATAAAATCTGAAAGCAAGGTTGGTCGCTTGCCTTGCAAACACCCCTCCGCCAATCCGCACTGAGCCCGCGTGGTGGAGTATGGCTCGTACAACCTAATTTTTGAGGTAAGGCCTTTGCCCAGCAGTGGGATGCTTACAGGCTAACTTTATTTTTTTACTGAAATGATAGGTAGGTCATAAAAGGCACGATAAATACTGGAATTTTAAGTTTAAGAAAAAATTCGGTAACTTTTCCAAAAAAGAAAAAAGTCCTAGTCGTTTATTTTTGCTAAGTACTTACACGGTGTGTACCGGACTACCGGGGCACTTGTACACGTCCCAACATAGTTCCAACCAAAAGCTGTATTTTAAAGCTTTTAGAGCTTTAAAGCTTTTTTAAAGCACGATTTTTAATATCAATATAATAATTAGGGTAATGATAACGATATTAAAAAATACTTACAATTGCAGTTAACTCACATTGGCTAATTTTAGGACGCTAGGGTGAAAATATGGATGTGGAAATAAACTGGCCCCCTCGAAGGTTCAAAACCTATGACCCTGTATATCTTACGTGACACTATCGTCTTTTTAAGTAAAGCTTCGGCAAATGATCAGGGGGCCAATTCTCATGCAGTTCTTATAAGAAAAAAGTTCACCAATCGAATTTTCTTTTTCGAAGCAGTTTTTCCTTTAGTTATCAAGAGAAGTTTTTCCTTTAGGTATCAGGGTCAACATTACTAGGCATTTTGATGTCTTCCAAGCGGTAGTTTTTTAATGATTAATGTCATGTCAATCAAAACCTACCTTAACAGCCAGGTCATAAGGCACGATCATGTCCCCTTTGGAGTGCAGCATCAGAATGGGAACGTTCGGAATAATCTTCAAATACTCGTCCGTGGTGAAAGCGAACTCTGATGATGCTGTGAATGGCTTCACGCAGGTATCTTTGTAGTATGGCAGCCAGGAGATCAGCTGGGGGTAGAAGAGATTGGTATTAAGGTCTCGGTTTACTAAACCGTATCATACCATTTAGTTTTATGTATGGTAGCCCCCCCTTAAATTGTTTTTTTTTACTTTTATATCTGAATCCGAAAGCGATAAACTAGATACACCTACTTACCAAGTTTCAGCTGTGTGATGCTAATAGTTTTAGAATTAAGTGGCTGTAACATACGGACAGACAGACAGACAGACAGACAGATAGACTTGACGAAACTATTAGGGTTCCGTTTTTTGCCAGTCGGCTACGGAACCCTAAAAAGGAAGATTTCGATTCAACCTGTATTTTTTTAAGATTATCTGCATTGGCCAGCAGCTCAGACGAGTGAAGTGAAGAGTACCTTAGAAAAGGGATGCCTAGTAATCTCTTCAGCGAGGTTGTTAAACGGCGCCTCCAGCACCAACGCTTCCGGCGCCGGTAGTTGCTTACCGGCGCGCGCGCACAGCTCCGGCAAGTGCGCCACCATGTTGGATAGCACTGCTGTTCCTGGAGTTTGAAGGAAAAGTCAGATAGTTGAAAAGTATAAGTGCACCTTCACATTAGGGCGTCAGCAGCGCTGCAGCAGCGGATGTAGGTACATTAGCAGCGCGACTTACGCGCGACCGTTGCGCTGCTGCTGCGCTGCTAAAGTCGCCTAAATGTGTTAACGCTCTAAGAAGAATTACTTTTTTAATAGTGACAAGACCATCTAGCTTTCTTCTGTGTCAGTAGCTTAGGTTTTTATTGCATTGAAATTGTGAAACCTAGATATTCTAAATTCTAGTATTTCGTAATGTTATTACGATGAATAAGAAACCAAAAATTTTGTACGGGCGAGATTTGAACCTGCGTACTTATCGAGCTACCGTCCTGTTTAGATGATTTTATTTTGTGTATTATAAATGTACCAGATAGGAATCAGAAATGACGAGATAAGTACATAGAAGAACTAACAGCTAGCTCAAGTCAAGTATATATATTCTTTGCTCAAGTGGCATTTTAGTGGGTAGGGCACATAGCGCGAAGAACTGATGGCCGTTAAGGCAGAAAAGTTCTAGATTGGAGACCCTTCGACCAAAAGCGCAGCGTAGGACGTCTACCGACAAGATGCCTTGTAAAATTCGCAGGATCGCACTGGATGCAGACCGCTCACAACCGGTCGGTGTGGAAAATCTATGTTCAGCAGTGGACGTCCTTTGGCTAGTAATGATGATGATGAAATGTTACCTAAAGAGTGTCCCCACAACAGCACCCTGGGCCGGTCCCCGCCGAGGGTCTCCAGCAGCCATGTGTACACATGGAAGGCATCTTCTACCACGCCTTTCTCAGTTGGACGGACGTGGGTTGAGTCTCCGTAACCTGTACATACAACTACATTATATTTATGTACATGGAAAAGTCACAAAAACTTACAGTGTTAACCCTAAATATATGATTTCCATATTAAAACAACAAAAAAAACACGGTGCTTAACAAAATTATAGCGCGAGTCAATTCCTTACACCGCCATCTAGCGTCAATCCTTGAAATCAGCTCTAATGAATTGACTTTAAGGCGCAAGTCAGGATAAGCTTAGTTATTCTTCTTCTTTTTAATTTAAGAGATATGCTCTTGTCGGTGGAGTTTTCTCCATTCATCTCTATTCAGAGCCATCTCCTTGACCTCTTGGTACGACTCGACGTCCAACTTTTCCTTTATTTGGGTCATATACGCTCTTCTAGGTCTTTCTCTTTTCCTTTTCCCTTCAATCTTTCTCTCTATGATGATCCTAATCAAGCTATCGTGCCGTACCAAGTGTCCAAGCATCTTTCCTCTCCGGTTTTCTATTCTTAGTTAGTTAGTTAGTCTAAGCTTAGTTAGCTCAGGATTAATTGACCATTCTGTCTTTGTCTACGTCAATGAAACTGAAAGAGATACAATGATATAATCTGAAACTAAGCTAATACTTACTTGCGCAAAACGTCCTTAGAGTACCCAAGTTCATGATTAAGACTAATTAAATGAAGCGTGGAGCCATCTGAGTATTATTCATAACAAACATCATGTGCTAACCTCTGTAATCGAATGCAATGACGTGGAAATTCAGGTCCTGAAAGACCCGATACATCTGTAGTCTGTGAGGAGACGCCCTGTGATTCGAATTGCCTGAAAAAAATGGAGTTTCATTTATTTATATTCATACCACTATCTCTCTTCGGAACCAACGGTGGTGGTACCACAACACCCAGACCCGAGAAAACATAGAAAATTATGAATCCTATATTGACCAGACCGGGAATCGAACCCGGGACCTCGGAGATTGCGATGCCCTAATACCCAGCAAGCTTAGCCACTACACCATGGATGCAATCGGCTTTGTAAGGTGTAAAAAATACCATCATTATCAGCCAAAGGACGTCCACCGCTGAACATAGGCCTCCCTCACAGTTTTCCACAGCGACCGGTTGTGAGCGTTAATCATTTAGTATGATCCTGCGAACTTTACGAGGTCGTCTACCCATCTTGTCGGTGGACGTCCTAGAGGACCACAAGGCAGTAAAGGTCTTACCATGACAATACAGCACAACAGTGTTGCTGGTTCTCCTTAACTCTTCCAGCAACCTCTCATCGACATGAGTGTAGTCTCGAATCACGAACACATCACGGAACATCGAACATGGGACTATGTGCCATACTCCTAGGAATACATGAAGAAAGGTATCAATTATTTTAATAGAAATATGGGCAGCTAACACTTAACAGCTTTATATATGATATTTTTCTGGGACAAAAACTATACTATGCGCCTCTCCGAAGTCCAACATACCTCCGATTCTTATAATGTATGCGGCTTAGTAAAAAAAAATGAAATTAAATGTGAAAAATAAGTTACTCAAGAGCTCATTTACACCATAAACCATAATGGGCTATTATTCGGTATGTAGGCATACTATTTGTGATAGGTGTGAGTTTAAAAAATATTAATTTATATCAATTTAAGAGCACCTGAGATAATTGACAGATAAACACTTTTGCTTGGTTAAGTAGGTATAACTTAAGTATGTACTAACCCAATTTTATAGGACACTTATCGACAACTGAATCGAATTCTATTTTGAAGTTCCTTCCACCAACAACATTGCAGCTTGAAGGATTGTCGTAGTCGAGATTCCTTGGATAATTTACTAAAAGGCATTATAAAGTCTTATTTTAGTACTAGCACACACAAAAAAACAATATTTTCGATTAAAAATACCACTGGCAGATCCTAACCAACAAATCTGTTGTTCTGTAACTTGCTGCCGTCAAATTCTATCAGGCGTTACTGAGTTTCGTGGTAAAATTATTTACTGATTTACTGTAGAGAGGTCTCAGTTCAGTTTGGATACATAAAATGTGCATTATAACGGATAGATAAGATAAATCAACATCATGGGGTCATCTTTAAAATTGAAGTTTGGAGGTCAGCATGTAGAAACCGATGCGGACGAAGTTTGGTCCAGTCTTTGATGTCATCAATCCATTTTCTTTTAGATGAGATAAATCTAATGCATTAATTGCAATTGTGTTATCAGGAGCTCTATTTTTGAATCACTCGCTTGGATATGGCGAGTGATTTTCGTTCGAAGATGAATTAAAAGACAACGAAAATACTGCAACATCTAATCGACAGATTTTTACTTACAGCAATTAGAGAAAACCATTTTCCTCTGCACAGTCTTGCTATATTTAAAAAGTAGAGGCACCACAGCTACTTGCACCACAAACAAACTGGCCGTCACGGATGCCCCAGCCACTAATATTGTCCTATTTAATAAAAACATATGCCCCTATATTCATCTTATTTGTTCGCAAGGATCTAGAGCTCTATTTTTGAATCACACGCGTCAATATGTCGAAAGCTTTTCGTTCCAAAATCGATTAAAGTCAAGAAACTTACGCTTTTTTAAGACATAACATAAGTTACAAAATTTAGTTATTTTTTATGAACCACTTCCGTATGGATCTCAACTGTTTTCTATTCGAAAATCAAGCATTAATTTAATCTAAGAAAATCACACTGTAAGTCGCACAATTATTTGGTACAACTACCAACTGCTAGATGGCGTTCGATGTACATTGACTCGCGGCAATTACTGCTGTTGCCGGATGCTTATAAACTCGACTAATACTTCGTTTTGAGTGTCTCAAACTAGTCTCCCTAGTGATAGACCCTAGCGCCCCAGGTAGGAGTGGCATTCAAGCTATTGGAACACTACAAGGCGGGCACTAGTTAGGTGGTAATACACTGTAGCGGCATTCAAGCTGTTGGGACGCTTTATTCTATCAAGAATAACCCACCAATCGATTGTATGTGAATCGTGGAAGTTCTGAAATAAAGCCTATAACTGCTGTCTGCGCAGTTTAGCTACAAACAAATCTCCTTGTTATAACACGCCATATTCACTCGAGTGATTCAAAAATAGAGCACCTGGGCTATCAAATTAACCTCATATTATGTATTAATAAACCTACCACTGCTTCGGGAAAATTGTAGGCTAGTGCTGAGAAGAAGCAACGCAAATACTCAATCACTTGTCAGTTATGTTAGCACCCTTATTGTTACGTTAAAATCAATAACTGAATTAAGTCTAAGTACTTAAATAAGTGGGAAATGATAAATAACACAACATGAATCTAGATTCCAGATTATAATAAATTACCCGCACTTACAAATTTAATACTAAAATTGACATTATATATTTACATGCCGAATTTCGGTAAAACATGTTGATATCAATGAAATGTAACTAATTAAGTTTTTAACATCTACTGCTACAGTGTTTGTAAAAACCACTGAATAGATAAATTTTTCAGTGGTAAAAACTATGTACTGTACCCAGGTTTAAGTAAATAAATATATCTTATCTTATCTTACCCGATCACCATTATAAATAGGAACAACTCTACACTGTTTTAAATTAATCTTTATATTCATTTTATGTTGTTCTTTGTTAGTATTTTTCACATTATTTATTTCCTTTTTACAATATGTTTTCAAGTATGTTTTTTTTATAAAATATTTCAAATTTTATTTTGACAAATTATGTCATTGCGATGGTTTCTTTTGAGGGACGTTTTTGAGTGCCATTAAACAAAAAGAGGTTTTTCAAATTTAAATACATATATAACTCAACTAATTTGTGTTCATACTTTCGATTGGTATAGAATTTATCTAATAATCATACCGGTGAAATGTTAAAA
This sequence comes from Pyrausta aurata, assembly GCA_963584085.1. Lineage (NCBI taxonomy): Eukaryota > Metazoa > Arthropoda > Insecta > Lepidoptera > Crambidae > Pyrausta > Pyrausta aurata. Next base: position 6,814,891 of record OY757277.1, read on the forward strand.
TTTTTTTTTTTTAAATTATTAATTAAACATACTCTGGACTGAAATTTGCTAGGCAACCCAAATGGATTATATTTATTGACATATTAAATTAAATATAAAATACGTTTCATTAAATAAGCATCTCAGTGAAGGTCGTTCTATATCGGGATCTTAGACTATTAATTTTATAAGGTGTTTTAATTAAACCTCTATCACATTACATAAAAAAACTCGATAATCACAAGGAAGTATTTTCATGTGCTGCTCTTTATGTATTCTCTGAAACAAAAAAAAACCTGTTTTAATAAAATAAAGGTTGCCCAGTCAAAAAGCCTTTTCTATACTAATAATAATAATAATAGTCCTCCTAGCCGATTTCGACTACGGTGGCCAGTCACAACGACTAACCGACTGCGCGGGACATATTATAGTGCACAAGTGTGTGCGCAAACACAGGTGCACTCTCTATTCCTTTCACTCTCATAGCCCGATGGGACAGCAATCTGACACGACCGGAGAGAGATCAGGCGCAGGACCAACGGCTTTACGTGCTTTCCGAGGCACGGGGGTGAAACACCGCCAACTTCCAAACTCCGGGCTACCCTGAGAATTTCTGAACAGAAAAACTCCGGTACATATTTTTGGCCCGACCCGGGAATTGAACCTGGGACCTCCGGCGCAGCCGTCGCTTTAAAATGCGACCCTCTCACCGCTGCGCCACCGAGGCAGTTTCTATACTATATCATATATTAACGTACTGCTAGTGTGTGGAATTCGCTGTCGGCAGAAGTGTTCCCTGGCAACTACAATTTGGACGTTTTCAAGAAAAGAGTGAATAGGCTGTTACTAGGCAGACATGGTGGACCATGGACTTATGGCCCATTTACACGAGGCCAGTAGACGAGCCAGTCCAATAAGCCAGGCCAGTATTGGCTTCGTGAAAATAGAGCCGGGCCAGTGCATTGGACTGGCCCAAGCCAGTGGACGAAGCCAGTCCAATAGAATAGAACGGTTTCTAATTTGCTGGCGCCAGTGCTACTGGCCTCGTGTAAATGGGCCATTAGGCTACATTGACACTTAACATCAGGTGCAATCGTGTGGCCAAATGTCTGGCTATCTATTATTTAAAAAATATATATAATCAGCCTTCTGCCAGTACTGATGTTGCTGCTACCCAAAACCAGGGGATCGCTTATTTGATGGCAGTTCTATGCATACCAGCTTCATCCGCTGCTTGTGAAAGGAACTGGAGCATATTCGGAAAAGTACCAAATGTGAAATACCGAGGCTCGCAATCGTTTTAAGTTGAAAGAAAATCTTGTTTTACCTCCTCGAGCCCTATTTTTGAATCACTCGCGTCAAGATGGCGAGTGATATTCAATGATTAAAGTCGAATTTTGGAATGAAAACCAGTTGTAATCTACACAAAAAGTATTTGAAAAATCATTGCTCAATTTTGTGAGTACTCACGTCTAGATTTTGAGTGATTTCCGTTGATTTTTAATGTGTTTTCGAACGAAAATCACACGCCATATCCAAGCGAGTGATTCAAATATAGGGGCCCTGGTTCTTCTTTATTTTATGTTTAAAAATGAACCTTAATTAACTTTGAAAGATGTTGGTTCGAGTCCCGCCCGTGCGCAATTTTTGGTATCTTATTTCACCTTATACTCTTATGTTAGTGAACATGATAACAGTTGCGGTCGAACCGAAAGCGCGGTAGCTCGTCTAAAAAGAGGCAACACTCTGGCCCGGTAGGCCAAAGGTTGCGGGTTCGAGTCCCGCCCGTACGCAATTCACTACACACACACACACTCACGTTCACTGGCCTTGTATGGTGTTATTATTTCCCTTTGATTAAAGTATTATACTTTAATCAAGGTAATTTCCAAATTTTTTCCCTTTTGTGTATTTTTTTCTTTAAATTTTTGTATATTTTTGTGATTTTTATCTGTAATATTGTGTATTGTGATGTTAACCAATAAATGATTTTTTCTTTCTTTCTTTCTTTCAATTTTTGGTTGCTTATTTCATCATATACTAGCGGACCCAGCGAACTTTGTTTCGCCCCGGCCCCGTCCCGCCCCAGCCCCGCCCCGTTGAACGGGATAAAAAGAATTCTATGTCCTTCTCCTGGTTCTAAGCTACCTCCCCACCGTTTCGCCCCGGCCCCATCCCACCCCAGCCCCGGCCCCGTCTAACGGGATAAAAAGTATCCTACGTCCTTCTCCTGGCTCTAAACTACCTCCCTGCTAATTTTCAGCTAAATCGGTTCAGCCGTTCTTGAGTTATAAGTGGAGTAACTAACACGACTTTCTTTTATATATATTATTATAGATTATAGATTCTAATGTTAGTGAATAAGATAATAGTTGTAATACTCACTGAACCATGCCTGGCAGCCAGGGGTGCGAGTATATCTCGCAGTGGCCTTCACCATCGAAGCTTTTGAAGGTGACCTGAGCACCACCGTCTTTGCGAGCCTCTACATGCATATCATGCAACTGGAAAAAATAAGAAAAGACTAGCAGAAATCAAACCACCATGTATACAGGGTGTTGTTTTAGACGAGCGACTCAGGGATGATAATGAGTTCATTATCATCCCTGAGTCGCTCGTCCAAAACAACACCCTTTTTTTAATAAGCATAACAATGCTTATTAAAAAAAAACAAATTTCTTCAAATTATATGCAATTTTTTTAAGAGAAAACCTCTTCACATTCTTCTAAAAAAACAAAGTGAATGGGGAAACTCGCACCCTCGGGTGTAGTTCGCGTGTATCTACGAAATACTATGCCGTAGCTAGTAAGCTACGAGTAGGCGACCGAGTGTTGATAGTTTTGACTCGCCCGCTATACTTATCGTAATGAAAAACTGATTTTGTGGGTTTTTTTTCATTAAAAATTTTTTTTTTTACTTCAATAATGGGGTTTTTAATTCAACCTGTATATTTTTAACACCGTTGAAATTTGATAATATTTGAGTATGATCGACTCTCTAGCCAAACGCAAAATAAATGTGGTGATAATTGTTAAAAAAATTCGCTCCTCAAACTTACGATCTTCCCAAAAGTGTAAGGTATGATGCGGTCATTTCTGGAGTGTAGTATGAGTAACGGATAATGCTTGAGCTGTGACACGTAGTTTCCCGGAATTATCCGATTCTCCATGTCCATCAAAGTGTTGAGCATTATCCGCCTGAAGTAGGGTAGCCAGGCTGCGATCTGAGGATATGTTATTTTATAATTTATTTATCAAATATTTAAGAGAGTAATGCCAAAAGTGTTTGACTTTTTATCTAAATTACAGTGACTAAACCAGTACGTTATTTGTCTTTGCAAACTAACAGTATGACGAGAACTGGGTGCAATTTCTCGTGCAGTTCGCATTCGAAAAAAAAACACCGACCAAATTTTATTTTTAAGGCCCATTTAAATCAGACGAGGGAATGCTCATTCTGTCCCCACTTCATTAAATTCTTCTACTCAGAGCATTCGTTCGTTGTTCTATTGAGTTCTATAGATAATTCAAAGTTATACTGTGAAGCAGTTCTTATCTATTCAGATCAATGTTAAAATTGCTACGTTTGTACATATGGTATGTTATATGAAACCTCATAATTGGCCTTACACATAAGTTATCATAGACAACATTTACTTTTTATCACGCTGTATGGTTTCTTAAGAAAAAAAAAATATTTCAAGAACGCTCGCTCGATATTTTGGTGTAAAACGCTGAAATCGAGTTTCAGTTTAGAACAATAGAACAAGAAAGAATGTTCTTGTTCTAACTCTAGTTCTTTGTTCGTTTGGTCTAAACCCACCTTTAGAAGAAAATACAGTTTTTACAGAAAATATCAGGGTCAAGCACGATTTCTATTAATTTAGATTTAGTTATATTTAAGTAGTTTTTTACGTGTGGATATTTTACTTTTTTATTTCAGTAAAACGGTCAAAGTAGACATCGAATTTCAGTTCTATTGACGCTTGAATCGAGGCCCTGAAACTAAGTAGGTATAGAATACAGGGTGAAGATTTTTTGTTATTACTTAAAAGTAATTTGAAAGCAGATTTTTATCTGAAACTTAGCCCATTCCTTGCAAAAAAAAGCTGGGCAGTCCATAAGCGGACCTGCTTATTAAAAGTACCATCCTACTGAATGGTTTTACAATATTTTTAACACTCACAGTGTCATATTTTATTCTTAAAAGATGAAATATGAAACCAAAAATTGCGCACGGGCGGGATTTTTATTCTGTTAAGAATAACTACTTGGCCCGCTGTTGCATAAACAGACGGGTAGATGGCGCTAACGTCACGCAATGACGTATCAATGAGACCAAGAATTTCGCGCGGTCGGACCGACAGCACGGTAGCTCAATTGGAAGAGCAGTTGGCCCGGTTAGCCAGAAAGATGCTGATCCCGCCCGTGCGCAATTTTTGGTTCCATATTTCATCTTTTAAGAATACCATCCTACTGACCTGGCCAGCAACATATTCATGAGACAGTTCCACATTGGAGTAGTACCCCGCTTCCAAAACCATGCCTTGGGGGTGAGGGAGGGGTGTCTTTAGGCCAAGCAACGTGTGGCTGTATTGAGTTAGTTTGCTAAACGCTCTCTGAGATATCCCAGATCCTGTGAGGAAAAGTAAGTTTAAACACAAATTAAAACTCAAATTAAATTAAAACATAAGTAGTTGTGAGTTGATTAACGAAAATTCGTTGATATCAAGTCATAAGTGGCCAAGTTGTCTTAACCAGTGTCTAATTTTTCTATGATTTTCTGCAAACCCAGAAGCACAGAAGATATAATAGAAAAACATTTTAGTATTTTTTTTGTTCAAAATTACCTAAAAATAAAATAATATTATTATGATGTCTTAACACGTTCCGGGGCAGTGCCCGCCTACAGGCGTGAAAACAATAAAAATCTATTGTGTCTGGAGGAGTGTCCCGGAACGTGTTAAAATTACTACAATCTTTTCTCATAACTACAAATAAAATATTTTCAATATGCCAAGCTATTAAACGTTTAGTATTTCTAGTCGAATAAATATTCAGCCTAGCTATTTAACCGTATGCCGGCGTTTAATGAACTGCCTAGGCATCAAATTAACTGGCTGATTGAACCAGATGCCTGGGACATATACAATTAAAGGAATTTAGAAAATCGCTGTTATTTTAAAAATAGAAGTAAGAATAGCGCACGGCAAAGGAGTGGAACTCGCTGCCCGCGTCGGTGTTTCCTAGTGACTACAATCCGAATCTATTCAAAGTTAGAGTGAACAGGCTTCTTCTGGGCGAGCTCGTTCCATCTTCGACTCCGTCTTAGTCGCACTTGGCTTGGTCTGGAGTCAAGAGCAAACCCATACTAAATAAAAAAAATAAAAAGTATACAACAGCTAACCAATAGAGTGCCCCCATATGTAGACCGGCTTTTTACTCCCCACCAGGCCTCGTATCCAGGAGTACACCAACAGCCCATCTTCCACCATTCCTATCTTTGTTGGAGTCACGTTGGTTGAGTCACCAAAGCCTGAAATTACAAAAAGTCTTATAGGCTTCGTAATTAAAAAAACTGGTGGTGGGTTTAAATCCTGCCATTTTAGGCGTTGTAAGTACATAGTAAGTAATTCCTAATGTTAAGCCAAATGTAATATTGTAAAGCTGTTTGTTTCCTTAATAAATATAAATTAATAAGTAAAATAAATAATTTGAGGTCCAAAATCAAATGAGGTGAGCTTTTTTTTACATTTTTCGAATGTGTAGTGTTGCAAAGGCCCACTTAAAAAACATAACCACCACCACGGTCAATATCAACTAAGATTAGCCATCGGCGTGGGTCAGGGCCCCTATTTTTGAATCACTCGCTTGGATATGGCGTGTGATTTTCGTTCGAAAACACATTAAAAATCAACGAAAATCACTCAAAATCTAGACGTGAGTACTCACAAAATTGAGCAATGATTTTTCAAATCCTTTTTGTGTAGATTACAACTGGTGTTCATTCCAATATTCGACTTTAATCATTTAATAAAATAGGGGGCCCCTGTTTATAGTGCTCCAATGTGTGTGCAATAAACAAGGGCAGTCGTTGTCACGTCGTCTTCACTCCCATTAATCGGTAAGACGGCTCTGACATGACCGGTAGTGTATTTATTCTAGATTGAAATGTATGGGCGAAACGGCACAATTTATAATTTTAGTTTGATGCTGCTGTATTATAACTCCAAGTGAGTACATTATATAACGCAACTCTCCCGCCCCCTAACCCGCCGCTTCACCACTCCCTCTTCACAGATTTTCTCAATTTCCAGGAAAAGTATACAAGCTAGGACTAAATAGTCACAGACTAAATTATTTGTCAATAAATTATCTTCAAATGCGTACTACATTTATTTACCTCTACGAGTTATAGTTTTGAAGCTATGGTGCATCAAAGATTGCTAAAAATGTGGGCTTAGCAAAAAAGAACTCCTAAGCACGGGTGTCATCACAACCAACTTCCTGACTCTGCCTGCCTGTCTTGGAAAGCGCGTTCAACAGTGAGTCCTGTGCATAATCTCTCACCGGTCATTTTGGAGCCGACTAACCGGATTGTATAGGTATGTATGAGACTGAAGGAACAGAGTGTGCACTTGTGCATTGCGCACACACCTGTGCACTGTAGTGTTTCTTGCGCATTTGGCTGTTTTTTTTTTACCGATATAGTATATCGGTAGAAGAGTATTTGATACGATTACCTCTATAGTCGAATGTCACAACATGTGCGTCTACCGAGTTTTGAAGGACTTTGTACATCTCCAATCTGTAGCCCGTTGCACGAGATCCAACAATGCCTGAAAACAACGCCATAACTCAGTAAACAAATTACAGTGAAAATAATACATTAGTATCAACATTTTAGTTCGTCAATATAGCTCGAGACAATATTTATGCAAGTATTAGGTGCTAAAATAATGTCGTTGAAGTAAAAAAAAAACAATCTCAAATACAGGATGTAAAAAAGTACGACCCAAATTCAAGGGGGTGGTTGTCAATCGAGTTTGGAATACAGGAAAAATACTAAAAAAAAATTAAAAAAATCTTTTTTTTCTGATTTCTAGACTCTACTCTTAACCACCCCCTTAAATTTGGCTCCTACTTTTTTTACACTATGTATAAGACAGAATAAGATTATGAAATTGTATTTAAAATTTCGACAATGAACCCTATAGTAAGTGTTGTTCATATTGATGGTCTCATTCACCTACAAAAATTTGGCACCCCCTTGCAATGTCAGGCTGCATAAGGTCACCTCGTTTTAAGTGATAATATTTAAAGAGCCGATTTATCACAATAAATTAATCATTTTTTGTATATAACACTTTGGGTTTTATCTGCTAGTTTTTGAGAAAATTGGAGACCAATGTTATATTTTCTTTTCAAATATAAAATTTTTAATTATTAAGGCTACGTTTAGAGAAAAATAAAGTTTGGGCATTGAATTGAGAGAAGCGAAGCCGATGACGTAGATAACTTTTTAAATTGTCAGGGTGCTGTTTTAAGGAATGATAGTCTATGTTAAAGAAAATAATAATAAAAATCACGATTTTCCGAAAAATAATGATAGTGTCCTGTTTCTATGATGTATACAAAGCCACTGTTAAAATATTATCACTTAAAATGACTTATATAACTTACCATGGAAATACAAGAATATAGGATGTTCGGAGTTCTTGAGTTCATCGTCAAATAAATTATTTATTTCGTCTTTGCTACCATTATCTATCAAATACCTGTGTTTCTTCACCAAACTCTTTGGTAATAAATGCCATACACCTGTAAATATTAAAATAAAGTAATTCAATAATAATAATATTCTATAGTTTATTTTTGTTTTTATAGTGTTTTGTCACCATACAAACTTAATAATATAAATTGCACTAGTAAAAGGCAACTAAGACTCTGTGACAGACGAAGGAATAATCTTCTGTTATTGCAGTAAATGTAACAACTACTGCTAAAAGAAGAAAAATGTCGTTACTTAAAAAAAAATTTTTTAGGGTCCATTTTTCTTTAAATTTCGAACATTGTGAACAATCTTGACATTCATTTTCTACATTTTAGTAGACAGTAATCCAGACACAATAAAAATTTGTATCACGCCTAACCGTATAAAGGCGTTCACTGTCCACTAAAGTATTAACATAAAACACACCCTAAATAAGCAATTCATCGTATAACACTGAGATATTTTTTAATCAAACTGTTAATTAATTTTATTCATTGATATTATTTTAAAAATTATCAATAGATTGTTTACACTATTCGACAAAATTAAAACAAAATGATTTTTGTGGTCCTGCTTTTTTTGTAATTAAATAAAATGTGCAGTTCAAAGTTGAAAGTATTTTCGTCAATATTCTATACGTTTCCTATATTATGTAGAAATATAAATTATTGAGACTTACCTATTTCAATCGTGCATTTATCGAAAGTAGATTCGTATTTAATACTGATATTTCGGGCGCCATCCAAACCAAAGGCTTTCGGGTTGTTTTGTCTTTCGAACGGCCACGCTGATAAGATAAAATGGATACGTTATTATTACAATTTAACCGCTCTATAAACAGCTTTAAGTTTTCAATTTTGACAGAAATTGCAAAGGAAAATTTACAAAGTCTTGACAGTCAGGTAGTTTGAAGATCTTTTTAAACTAAGAACTGGTATTTGGTATAATCGTGTGCCAAATTAAAAATGGGTAGACAGTGCACTTGTGTATTGCGCACACATCTGGAGCTCTATTTTTGAATCACTCGCTTCAAAATGACGAGTGATTTTCGTTCGAAGATGAATTTTAAGTCAAAGCTTCGAAGATTAATTTTAAACACAAGCTTGTCGTTCCTAACTTCAGATTAGTTAAAACTAGTAACTCGTTCATGGGAAATTGTATAAAATTCTTTAATAATATACCACACAATCTTGTCGAATTGCCGGTTGATAAATTTAAGAAACACGTTAAAAACACGCTTATGTCTAAAGGCTATTATAAGGTTCAAGTCTATCTAAACGACACGAATGTGTGGTCCGTCCAGCCTGCACCAACTGATGTACTTACCTTTGATGATTTTGATTTTACGGCAGCTAGTGGTGACTGAGTTTGTTCCGGCATTTCTTCTCAGCACTTGCCTAATTGTCTGTGTTCTGTCTCGAAGCGCTGGTAGGGCCCAAAAGATAAGGAGACATGTTTCGCACATTTATTTTAATTTTTATATTTGACGTTCATAAGTGTCATTTCATGACCTAAATTGAAATAAAGATTTTCAATTTTTTTTTAAAGAAAAAAACTCGTTTTCGAACGAAAATCACTCGCCATCTTGAAGCGAGTGAATCAAAAATAGGGCCCCAGTGCAGCAAATATCTCCTGCGTACTTGGCCTATCTTGTGAGTGGCCACCATTACCGAAAATCGGTAGGAAAACATTAGAATATTAGTATTGTTATGTGGTTTTATTATAACTGGTCGCTTTTGTCAATAACAAATTGATCCTTTGTAGGTAGAATTAATGATTAAACGAACTTACCTGTACGTGAAGTTCTATCATAATTATACGAAGTATTCGTCCGAAGATATTAGTATTATACACATGTAGTATCGCTTGCACTTATCACCACATAGCACAAATTTTAGAGCTAGATAAAAATAAATTACAGGTAAAAAATGTTTTTTCCGGATTATATTTTTTAAAATAAAATAGAATCAATATCCGTATCCTGTAAAAAGAATTAAATAAATTAAGAACACTTCCGTTCCGTCACTTCCTCCACGCCATTGCTTTTGAAGCCTTCATTTAGTTTAGAGATAATAATATGATGATATTTCCTAGAGATGGGTTTTTGTCAACACAAAAAGTATGCATCGGGTGGGTGGGACTTTCTACTAATATCTTCGGACGAATACTTCGTATAATTATGATAGAACTTCACGTACAGGTAAGTTCGTTTAATCATTAATTATACTTCAGTATTCGTCCTCGATATTAGTATTATACACATGTAGATGTTTAGAGCATGAAAGAAGGAAATATCATCTATGAGTAAGTACTTGATCAAATCTTTCAAAGAATCATATTAAACAAATAAGTTACTTATGATAGTATGATTCTCAATCATTAAGCAAGAATTATTTATCAGGTTAACAACAAGGAACTAGCAAAATCAGAACATAATGTACTGTCTACAGTAACTATTCTATAATAGTTATACTACTACGGGTTTATACCCGTGCGAGGGTATTTTGGAGTTGCTCAACCAAGTTACTAATACAGGTTGACATTAATATCGGCTGTGGACGTCGAGGCATGATGCCTAGGGCTGTGCGCGGATATGTCAACTCCACTAGTCCGCAAAGTCACATTGATATACGGTTTTCTAATCAGAAGACAATAAGTTATCAGATTTTCTTAAAGGTTCATTTTGGAATTGTAAACGCATGAGACGCGCCTAGGAAGCAATAAGTAGTTAAGCCCGTTATTTGAATAAGAATCGGGTTATCAGAAAAAGTATACATATTTCTACAATTATTTGTAAAAGAAAACACTCTTTGTAAGTACAAGTAAGTAAGTACGAGTTGTAACAAAAAACTATGAGACGATCATTTTTTACCCATTTGTTCTAATGAGATCACGATTGAATAGTTAATCCAGATAGTCTACTGAATAAAATATTCAAGTAACATTATGTTTTCATAAATTAGTGCGCAGCCTATAAACTCCTTTACAACATCCTGAAAAGAACTTCATTTTCAAAATCTTGAAAACCAAATTGAAAGCAATAAAACTGCCTTTTTATAATGCCATACTGAAATCCTTTGTTTATGGTTAGGTTAGGTTAGTTTAGTAAGGTAATCTGAAATCAACTTAGTAATTGTTCTATAGAAATCAATAGATATTGTTAGTTTTGCAATAACAATACCATCTTTTGATACAAATATCATACTGAAATGCTGTAACATGTTGTTGTACACATTAACCATTACAAACAATGTCTGTTATTACAACTTCTTGCAGGTTTTATGAAGTGAGGATACCAATGTTATAAATGGCCAGTTCGGCACAATTTACTGAAGAAAAATCATTATTTTATACCTATTACAGATTTCAGTCTTTAAATCTAGGCAAAAAAGGGATAATGGTGTTACAGTAATTACCTACTGGCATCAAGTGAACTACGCTTAGTATCTGCCAGCAGTGTCGATAGAAAAACAGAACATGACATGAATAACCTGATTATTGCTTCTGCTATAATCATATAAATTTTATTCTTACACTTTTGAATAAACAAGCAACTGAAAAGTTAGTTGTAATTTTTTTTTTTACAACTAATAGATGTATTAACGACAAATTCGTCCGCGTCCAATCACCACGACGCACATTTGGCGCATATTTTAATAATATTAGAAAATACGGGTACAAAATTAACAGTTTAAGTGTACCAAATTAACAAAAATCACACACTGTAACCCTGTATCAAATACACTAGGATTTTGATGATGGATCAGTCACTCAGGGAATGAGCGCTGGGTGAGTGAGTGATAAATTAAACACTAAGGGATCGCCGGTAGCATTTACAAAAGAATGACAAAATAATGTTGATAAACACATCCGTGAGGGTTAGTTTCTTTTCATATCCGGGTGACATCGCGTCACTAATTCCTATAAAACAGTGTTATAAACATATTTTATATTTATCAGAATTGCAAATATTTGTAGAAATGAAAATGTGGGTATTATTGTTTACTTCTCGCAAGTTTTATGCAGCTATCACTATGTTACCTACCTAATGAAAGTATTTCGAAATTATGCGGTAAATATTCCAGCTCCAAAAAATTCCAAATGATAACATATTGTTTCTAGTTGTAATCACTGAGCGCTTGCTGACCCGTTCTCACAGGCCGTGCCCTACCCCGTTGTTGAGGCGTCAGAATAATCTCACAACCATAGTAATACAGCTAATTTTCTGGATAGAATTTATAAATAACATCTAACCACCAATAACATTGGATGAGATGTAAATCGGTATAATATTCATATGACGATCATAAGCATCATAGTCTTTTAAATTGACATGTACGCTTTAGTTCATGGTCAAATCCAGCATAAAACAAAAACAAACTATGCAGATTTTGCATGTTTTTAAACAAAAAAAAGGCAAAAATGAGCAAAGCTAAAAAATAATTTAACTTGATGCTCTTCCGTTTGTCTGTAGTATGCATGCAGCATGTCAATGTTTAGAATTAAAAGAAAAAGTTTATATATTGAGCCTTGGAAAGATGTGTAGCTTTTTTGAATAAGTCTAGATATCCTTATACTTAAGCATTGTGTTACTTATTTTTGATATCTTTATTGTATTCCAAATAAATACATACATGTAGCCTAAATACTAAAAAAGCATACAAAACCACAGTTTTAATTTGAGTCTACCTTGGTTAATAATATCAAAATATTATGGTGAATTGCACCGAACATCCTAACAGTAATATTTTATATCTAAAACTCTTGCAAAATTAATTATCTTCTCTATTTAACCAAAATATTCCTGTAAAAAACAACTGAATTGTTGTTGTAAAAAGTTAGAAAGTCTTAGGATAAAAAAAAAATCTTAAGGAAAATTGTAAAAAATCTACAATAATTCCTTTCCTTTACAAAACACGTAATATTGTATTACAGAACATAATCTGTCACGACAAGGTTAGTCAAGTCGATGATCGTTAATGGTTTTAAAACAATGTTTTGAAGTTTATTTACACTGTACCGACTATACAGATATAATCTGTTTTTAGAGGTTAAATTGTGTTTTTTCTTTACTCTTTCTAATGATTTCAAATCAAATGAATTTGAAAAAGAATAAGCTCGACGTGTTCGAAAGAAGATTGAAGATCACGCTCTGTATAATATTATATAGTAGCAATGGAAAAGAAAAACTTGTCTAATTTATAAAACTGTGTTTGCTCGATAATCGACTTATAATAAAGTACGACTCACATCTTCTCAAAAGATAACTTTTCACCTGATATTGTCTGATCATATGCTATACTGTTTTACAAATGACTCACGTAGCGTACCTCGTGTTCTGCAGTCTGCGGTTGTGTTGCGGTCCGATGCGATCCCATGCTCGAGGACGTCACTGGCGATGGCGCTGGCGGTAGCTGGTGGTAAAGCCATAAGGGCTGCTTCCTATCTGCGTGATGCACTCACTGTATTCCAACTTTTATTAAATGTTAATAATACCTGTTTGTTCGCGACGAAAAAGTTATAAAGAGAATTGCAAAAACCATTATAAATTTAAGCAGGGTTACAACCTGCAACCTTTGGCAATTAATAGGGCTACTTCTAAAAAACAACGGTGTCAGACAAGGAATCTACCCCTTTGTTCTATGCAATTTTTAAAGTTTGCGTAGTGAATTATACTACGTAAACCAAAATAAAACTACATAGTCAGCCTGATTTACTGCTCTGGCAGATTTTGTAGTTTCTTTGACGGTAAAAATAAAATAAAATGAAATGATAATGAATAGTGTGCGTAGTACTGCGCGTTGCACAGTAGGCGAGGGCAGCGGCGTTAAATAAATGTTTTAGCTTTCGTAGCCAGGTTTGGCCATGTTCAGTCAGATGAACACACACAAATTAACACAGATGTGTGGCGATTGTCATGCTTAGGCAAGTAGTAGGATCGGTCCAAAGAAAATATCTAATAGGTTTGGTTTGGAAACCGTCCATTTATTGCAGGATTTTTAATGACTCACCGGTTGCATCTCGATCTCTGGTGTTGTCGTCGACTGCTCTCCGTCCCAGCTGCATCACGAGACGTGGACGGCTGCGGCGGTGTTGGTGGCAGGACTACATCAGCTCTGGATGTAAAGGGCAGATGCGACGCCGCCCATGCGGGTTGCACATGTGTAGGTTTTTCTCCATTGCCCGTCGACTGCAGCGGCCGTGTTCAGTCGAGCTAAGTCTGAGAAGACGAAGCTAAATGGTTTTAGCGTGGAAGAGTCCAAAATACAATTCCGAGTGCTAGAAACCTTGTAGTACGCACAAAACAGTCCAAAATACTGTACGATGCGTATTGACTGAACAGACGAGGCCGAAATGGTTTAAGCGTGGAAAAGTCCGAAATACAATTCCGAGGTGCTATAAACCTTGTATTTACGCACAGACGTACGTATTTGTTCAACGATTCGGAAGGGTCTTGAGTTCAAGGAATCCAATCTTGATAGTTCACTAAAATCACTGAAATCACAAAAACTATTATTAAATTTATTCTGCACGGAACGAGAATTGACGTGCTTTAGTGGCGAAGCACAAATAGCGAATGAAGGCTTCAAAAGCAATGGCGTGGAGGAAGTGACGGAACGGAAGTGTTCTTAATTTATTTAATTCTTTTTACAGGATACGGATATTGATTCTATTTTATTTTAAAAAATATAATCCGGAAAAAACATTTTTTACCTGTAATTTATTTTTATCTAGCTCTAAAATTTGTGCTATGTGGTGATAAGTGCAAGCGATACTACATGTGTATAATACTAATATCGAGGACGAATACTGAAGTATAATTTATTATTATTTTTATGCCTCTTCTACTAGACATTCAATTTGGTTCACAAGTCACCTAACACCCTGTATTAAATGAAATTCAGTTCACAAAAGTATTTATACAAGATGAAATAAGAAACCAAAAGTCGTCGGTCCAACGAAACCAAAGTAGAGACCAAAAGTTTCGCGCGGTCGGACCGACAGCTAACTCAATTGGAAGAACATTTGGCCCGGTTAGCCAGAAAGATGCTGTTTCTTATTTCATCAAATATGACACTGTGAGTGTTAAAACATTTTAAACCACACAAAAGTACTGTTTACTTACTGTAAGGAAGGTATAAGACGATTGCGCGGGACTTTCGCGAGAATACAAACAAAATCGGCAGCACGACCGTGTGAACAAATAAAACTGTCAATGACACATTTGAGCTAAATGTGACCCATCTGTAAGATAAACAATACATCAAAAAGGTATGTGCCAGTTAACAGTGTAATTAAATTCAAAGATTATATAAACTTTACTTGAAATAATCAACTTTGCGCGGGGAGTCAAACCACCGCGTCTTGAGCTCATCGGACTTATCCCTATACCACTCGGCAACCTAGACAAATGACAAGACTGTTGCTACTTGCAATCTGCACACGTAGGCTACGTCCACCGTTATTTGGCACAAATTATACATATTTTGTAGGCTGGTAGAGAATGCTCTAATGCATTTAGCCCGCCAATTGTACCCGCCGAGAGATTGCATTTTTGATAGGTCATAATAACCAAATTGATGACTTTAAATAGCACAGAATTCACATAAAATGAATGTTTTGGAAAATACTTGATGACGTCAGTGAGTTGTTACTACTACGTATAGAGAACCTATGCCAAGCAAAAAATGTGTCGCAAAAACGACGGCAAGATTGTGACGTTTTCTTTGAAAATTTGAATTTCGAATCATGATTTGTACTACGAGTTGATGATCAATTTAGGGAGCACAAAATTTGTTCGTGATGTCAGTTCCATAAGCTAGTAATAGTAGTTCAATGGATGACGTAAACCAATGATACTTTGTACAAGACACCAATAGGTATTATTTTGCAACCTTGATGGATGTTGGACGGATGTTGCAAGGTTAACTCTTTTTATTTGCAACTAGCTTATGCCCGCGACTTCGTCCGCGTGGAATAGTGACTTCTTTCTCCCGTTTTTTACACATTTACCACTATATCTTTGCTCCTATTGGTCGTAGCGATGATGTTATATAGCCTATAGCCTTCCTCGATAACTGGACTATCCAACACAAAAAGAATTATTCAATTCGAACCAGTAGTTTCGGAGATTAGCGCGTTCAAACAAACAAACAAACAAACAAACTCTTCAGCTTTATAATATTATAGTATAGATGACTAGTCAATACCTAACTACACTCTTGGCTAGTAGAACGCACATTCTACCATTGAACTACTATTATGTACTAGCGTATGGAACTGACATCACGAACAAATTTTGTGCTCCCTAAATTGATGGCCCGGTCATCAACTCGTAGTACAAATCATGCTCGAAATTCAAATTTTCAAAGAATACGTCGCAATCTTGCCGTCGTTTTTGCGACACATTTTTTGTTTGGCATAGCTTCTCTATACGTAATAGTAACAACTCACTGCCTTCTACTCACTAAATGAATATTTTTCATATGAGTCTACTTAATTATTGTAGTAGAACATACTTAGTTTTACTTGTCAGAAATTATTGTTATAATTTCTTTTTTAATGCTGTATTTAAATAAGATTGAATAAGATGTAAGTAGTAGTGTACTAATAATGTTATGTGCAATACGTGTTATAATATAAAAAATTTTAAATTTTAATTTAGGTACTTACTTAATGTTTTTAATGTTAAATATTTATACGCTACATCATAGCATATTTTGGAGCACCTTTCTTTACATTTTAAAACATCTGATGTACTTACCCAAATATTCCCAAATAAACGTTTTGAGTTTTGAGTTTGAGTTTGAATAATAAATATCAAACTGTTTTAACCACAAACTGAGAATATAACCACAAAGTACAATATATAGGAAGAGGTTTTAACGTAAGTTTGTGTTATAAATAAAACTTGTATTTTTTGTAATGAACTGTCATGTTTTTCGTTTTAATAGTTTTTAGCAGCCAGTACCTATTTTTATTAGATTAATAGAAAATCCTATATTTTACTAAGCAAGCAATTTTATTTCCTTTATGGCTCCTGTTTTCACCGACTTCAAAAAATGAGGTAAATTCAAACATGTTTCTTTGTTGTTTTTAAAATAATTATAAATTGCAATATCAACATAAAATACAGCAGATAATTCTAAAAATAAATTATTGACTGCCAAATATCCAAGTCAAAACATCTTAATCTAACGTTATCAACTTATTCAGACATAATATGAAAGATAATTTGCTCGTTAAAACCTACATATCTGTTTGATTAAGCAAAAAAACATGTTTTTACCTTGTGTGTACACAAAACAATATCAAAATAAATATTAATGACGACGTCCACTGCTAAACATAGACTTAACCCATTAAAATTTCTGAGTGGCCGGTTGGCATTGATGCATGCGATCCGCATGTGATGTGATTCTGCGACCTTTACAAGGTCGTCTGTCCATCTAACTGGTGGACGTCCTACTCTGCTATTTTTATCGAATGATCTTTCATTTGTACTGCCTTAACATTTGACAGTTCTTTGTGATTGTGGATTATGTTATAAGTAAAAGTATAGACAAAGCTAGAAATAGGAGCAAAAAAAATACAATCTTTTTTTACATTACGTAATGCTGTGTTTTTTTTTGTTTATACACCGAAATTAGGTGCAGAATATACGTATATTATAATTACATGAATTTTAAAAGCATACTTACAGAAGTACATAAAAGCCAATCCAAAAACACCGCAATATCCATATATTCATAATGAATATTTTTTTTTATCTCGTAAAAAAACACTTACACAAAGCTCTACAGCTCGAATAATAATATTTAAACGTGTAAGAAATCTTGTTCGCGAGTATTTACCTATGCAAGATTTTAATGTTTTGTTCAGTTAACATCCAAAATATGCTTAAATTATGTAGTCACAGTAAAAATATTAGGTACAGTAACACTGCGTTAATTAATTTATTTAAAAACTTTAGTGCACAAATAAAAGTGTACAAAAGGTGGACTTAATGCTGCGTTCATGTTTAAACTTTCAAAATACTGAAATGTTTTGCTTACGGCTCGAACGTTTTTATACTGTTTAGTCTTACTGCAGTATGATACATTTTATCTTGAGTGGTTTTAGTAGCAGTTATATTTTAAGGATTATTTATTATTATATTATTTTTAGAAGTTTTGGAAGAGCACACGTTTGGATCTGCTAATGCAAATGTCAGTAAATTTTTCTGTAGTATCTCCGACTCTTCAAAGGTCATTTTATTTACCACAGAGTTTATCAATTTTTTAGGGTTCCGCAGTCCAAGGAACTCTTAGGTATAGTTTCGCTATTACCGCCTGTCCGCGGCTCAGTTGAATCACTCATTTTTGTTCGAAAACGAGTCATTTTCGTTGACTTTTAATTCATCTTCGAACGAAAATCACTCGCCATCTTGAAGCGAGTGATTCACAAATAGGATTTCAGGGATCGATGGGAAGCCATATTTACAAGATAATGTTGATAAACACATCTGTGAGGGTTTAATCATGTCTTACAGGATATGTAAAGATAAAAATGCTAAAAAAAAAACACACACACACACACACATACATACACAAAAACATGATAATTGAAATTAATTCATATTTATATCGTTTGTATTTAATATTGTTAATATTGTTGAATTAATTGCATAAGAAGATCGACGACATCAGTCACGCTCACACTTATATGTTTTTGTTTTATAAAATGTAAATCCAATGTTGGCTGTATGATTAGTATTTAAGAAGCATATAAACCTGTATTTTGAGAGCTGTGGATTTTGTTGCAATAATAATAAAAAACATAGCACAGTTAATACTGAACCGTGCGCGAGACCGACTCGCACTTGGCCGGTATTTTTATTATTACCAGTTATTAGTATGTTTGTTACCACGTCGTGTTTGAAAGAAAGAAATATTTGTTTGACTGCAATTCGCAAGATTTTTAAGAAGTTACGATACTGATCATAGTTGAAATTTACTTTCGCATTGACATTAAATAAATCTGCATTTACATAAGTCTCAAAATTTTAAACACCTTGAAAAACATCGCACTGCGAAATTGCAAACCTATTGATGTTCAGAAAAAGTCAATATTTTTTTTTATTACAAACTCATTTATTCATCTTAATAAATTAAAAAATAAATAGAAAACACGCATACCATTATCACAAGTACCTACCCCGTAAGTACACATAATAATAAATTGACAAATGGCAACACTACCACGATGCAAAACCATTACAAACTTTTACAATAAATAATTAAAAACTAATACAATATTTAACCTTTCATACCTTTAATGTTATGCAAAATGACTGATATATCTATTTATTCTTGAAAGATGAAATAAGAAACCAAAAATTGCTTACGGGCGGGACTCGAACCAGCATCTTTCTGGCTAACCGGGCCAACTGCTCTTCCAAATGAGCTACCGTGCCGTGCCGTCCGTGAGATACTGAGTTGGAAGAGCAGTTGGCCCGGTTAGCCAGAAAGATGCTGGTTCGAGTCCCGCCCGTGCGCAATTTTTGGTTTCTTATTTCATCTTTTAATAATAAAATATGACGTGTTCAAAAATATTCTAAACCATTATATCTATTTATTACAATTTATTATTTATTCTAACTTAATAAGATGCATTATTATCTATATTATTACTATTTTTTATTAAATAATTGGCGTAGTGTTTACTTGCTAGATATTTGCCCTAATATCTAATAATACAGACTTTTGCATATCACAAATTAATTGAAGTAATATCAGTTATGTATTTTGTGACAACTCTGGTAATGAGCAAGTACGTAGTTAATATTAGGCTAGTAGATTTGAGTACTTCATCGGTGGTTTTTGACAAATTCCCTGAAAAAAAGAGAATATTTAATGTTTTTTTTTGTTTTTGGGGTGCTCGTAGCGTTTTGGGGGTGATACCGAAGTTGAGCAACTTACGGCGCGGTCGTGTTTGGATGGGTGACCATTCCGGCCATATAAGTGACGTACATCACGAGCATCTCCGTGCTTCGGAAGGCACGTTGAGCAGTTGGTCCCGACTAATATGGGTTAAATTAGTCGTTAGGGCTAGTCAGAGGCCCTATGGGCGGCTTAATAAAATCTGACAGCAAGGTTGGTCGCTTGCCTTGCAAACACCCCTCCGCCAATCCGCACTGAGCCCGCGTGGTGGAGTATGGCTCATACTACCTCCTACATGAGGTAAGGCCTATGCCCAGCATTGGGATGCTTACAGGCTAACTTTGCTGTTTTTGTTATGCACTGGCTGGCCTACTGGCGCAGGCCAGAATTGACAACAAGCCTTTGAGAGTGTTAAATACTATTGCGATGTTTTTTATTACCAAAATCGGTTATCTACTATATAAAAATAAGTCGGGTTTTCCTTCCTGTCGCTATAACTCCAGAACGCACGAACCGATTTCCACGGTTTTGCATTCGTTGGAAAAGTCTTGGTTGGGCTCCGTGAGGTTTATAGCAAAGAAAATTCCCATTAAACGGGGCCGGAGCGGGGCGGGGCTGGGGGCGAAACGAAGTTCGCTGGGACCGGAGAGGAGTATATAAATATGAAGACAACTCACCCAACTACGTCTGGTAGGTCGTCCGCGTGGCATATCCACTTGTGTCCCAGGTTCAGCGCCTTGTCGTATTCGTGCAGTTTGATAGTGGCGCCCCCTGTGAGACGCGACGCCACTATCGATTTGTACAGCTGAAAATAAATAATAGAAATTGGTAGTGTCTATTTAAAAAATATATAAAATAAGTAAAATGATAAAATATTTATTTAATGTGGATCACATGTGTCTCACGTGTATCATATCTGACTCATGTCTAAAGCATTGTATGTATCATATGCGATTCATGTGTATTACACGCAACTGCTATTTTATGTCACCAATGTGTATCATGTGACTTTTGTGTATGATTTCATATGTGTTTCATATACTAGAGGTCTCAGCGAACTTGATATCTCCCCCTCCCAGGCCCCTCTTTTATGTTTATTATCTTATTCAGGGCCAAACAAATCCCAAAAATAAGGAATATCATAAAAAACTAATACAACTAGGTATATTTTATGTATATAGATGACTCAAATGTGATGCGATTCATGTGCATCATATATGACTCATTTGCATCACATATGATTCATGTGAATCCCATGTGACTCATACCTTAACCCCAACCACAAACGGCACGATGACGTCATCCTTGGCGTGTAATATCAGCACCGGTAACGCCCTCACGCGCGACAGATGCGCGTCAGATCGGAAGGAATGTTCTACCGCTGACCGGAAAGGAGACACGAATGTTGACTCGTAGTAAGGAAGCCAGGTTACTAGCTGAGAGATAAAAAGGATTGTCACTTTTCACAAATTACAAAGAGTTTTTTGATTAATACAGTCTGCTACATTATGTAGACATTATGTTACGGTTTACAATCTATTAACAGTTTACAATATCGCGAGAGAGAAAATAATCTATAGGTCGACCGCAAAACTGAGACGTTTCTGACGTCACTTTTGTCGCCTTTGTTTTCATTTCCCTCCCAATCAATGTACTCCTCATCATTGCTATGAACTAAACGATATTTTTTTTACCTAATAGAAGAATATTTTATTCATATTATAAATGTGCAGTACTTTATTTGGGAGAATAAAACAACAAAAGTGACGTCAGAAATGTCTCAGTTTCGCGGTTTACCTATAACAGTATTTATAATTGTACGGTGACATAAACAAACATATTACATAAATTGCACTTGTAAAACGCAACCGTGACTCTGCGACAGACGAGGAATCGAACCCCGTGTCTTACGCTATCCGGGCGCATGCCTATACCACTCGGCCACCGTCACAAAGGCAAGCCTGTTGAATTTTGCAAGTGTTTTCTTTAACGCGTAGGCTGCGTGACCTCATCAATGTCGCGAGATTGCTCTCACAATATCCGAAGGAAATATTTTTACAAATATTTAAGAATCGGTTAAGATTAGTGCGGAAAATAACTATAGTGACATAATTTGACTGATTGTCATTTACGGTCAAATTGGTCAAAAATGATCATTAACTGTCAAAAAATGGTCATATTCAGTCATATTGATTTCAGTAAAATTTTACATTACTTTTTTCGGCAGTGCGTACGCAATTAGAAAATTAGGTCGGTCACGTGACTTTCGCACAGGGGCCGTCCATTAATCACGTGAGGTCGTTTTTCTCATTTTTTGACCCCCCCCTCCCCCTTGATGATATTTGGTGAGGTTTGGGACCACTCCCCCCCCTCCCCCTGGATCACGTGTATTTTTTTGGATGTCTATGTAAAGGCTATTTTTGACTGGAAAAAAATATTTAACAAATGGCGTTTTTAATCGAAAAACATTTATATGTATTTGCAATAAAATTAATGAATAAATAATTAATTAATAATTATTAATTAATGTTGTCTTCGTCCCACAGAGTTGCAAGACTTTCATTTAAGGTTACAACTGGTAAAGCTTCTTTTTCACTGGCAGTTTTTATTGGCAAAGAGGTTTGTGACATATTAACTTCGGTTTCATCAAGCCACTCGGCATCATCATCCTCGCGCACTACGCAGAGAACCTCCCTCCCTCGTAGCGTGAGGATACACGTGGGTGTTTCGTGGACAGTATACTAGAAATAGCGCTTTTTGACAAAAAATAAATAAAATTAATACACGTGATGTCTAACGAGACCCCCCCCCCTCCCCCCTCGTGATGTTTCGTGATGATTTCCGTACCCCCTCCCCCCCTTTTGAGCCTAACGTGATTAATGGACGACCCCACAGTACTGTGAAACCGGTTCTTTACATATTATTTGCACACAATAAAAGTCTCGTTGAGTGTTATACAAGTTCCTTGACGGCGCGTTTGGTGTAGTGGTTAGCGCGCTCCTGAATATTTCGCCGGCCGTAGCGGGTTCGAATCCCGCAAGGGGCAAAATGTTTGTGTGATGAGCACGAACATATTTTGTACCTGAGTCATGGATGTTATATGTATTTAAGTATTTATGGGGGACGCGCCCGTCATAATCGTTGTCTGGTACTTCGTAACACAAGGAAGATAATTCCTTACCACGAAACCAGACAATTGGTGTGTTGTCTGGCGCATATTAATTTATATTTTCTTTCTTAATATATTCGAAAGGCTCACCTTTGACAGAGGATGTTTAGCCACTTCATCGGCTAGATTATTGAAAGGCGCCTCTAGTATCAGCCCTTTAGGCAAGGGCAGCGGCTTGTTGCGATCTAAAACTTTCACTGATAGTTCCTCCAGATTGCCGAGTAAGTGGGAAGATATGCCTGTACCTGAAAATCGTATAGAGATAAGTACGTTTGTGATATTATTGGAATTGTATTATATTTAAGTATGTGATGAGTAGTACTATTATATAATCTGTGATGATGATTTAGTTAAGTTTCTAAACCCGCATAACAAGTTTCGTAAGTGTATGTATGTTTGTCCACGGATTTCACGAAAACGAGAAGTGATATCGAGATGATTCTTTTTTAGTATAGTCAGATATTTTTATTTAGGGAATAGTGACATATAGAGAGATATGGATTAAAATAAAGAGAACTAATAAAGCGGATTAAGTTTTTAAATTATTTTTTAACAGCGTGTTTATCTACTGATGCCGGTCGGAAGTCCACCGATATAATAATATCTTTAGATACAAAGTCTATGTCGTCGTCCATGCCGATGGGACATGAAATAAACATCCTAATGGCTTCTCGATATTAATCACAATCGAACGTAACCAATAAACTATGAAAATAGTAAACCCAGGGCGCGATGTTAATGGATTACATTTTCACCACGACGAGAGATGCGCACTCGCAAAAATGGGGCGCCATCTTGTTTTTTGATTTGTCAAAATGACAGATGACGTCCTTCGCTTTCCGGACAGCGCTGCACTGACAGTTTTTTTTTTAATGGATATGCCGGTTTTTACATGGCCATTTGGCCATGATTCTCCTTGTAAGTAAATCTTCTAAGAAAGTCGTGTTACACCACGATAACTCGAGAACAGGTGGACCGATTTCCATGATTTTAACTTTGTTGGGTTCGCCGTGTGGTAGCTTACCTAGAGAGTGTCCCCATACGAATATGGGCGGCTTCTCTGTCCCCTTGTCGACGGTGTTGTGCAGCCACTCGTACACCACGAGCGAGTCTTCCACCACCCCGTCTTCCGAGGGACTGAGGTTCGTCGAGTCTCCGTAGCCTGGGAATTAATAATGTTTGCTATGAAAAGGAGACGTTTTCGTTTGTATGGAGAAAATGCCAACACTTTGTACATGACACTAAAATAAGCTTATGTAAAGCTTAATCATTTTTAGAATGATTTTCATCCGTAAAATCTTAATTTTTTGGGTAATATGTAACATAAACTAATTAAATCTAGCTGTGTTTCATGATGTCTAATAAATCTGTCAAATACCTGTCAGTCAATCAGCTGTTTGAACAGATTAAAAAAGATCGAAAGCGGAAAGCAAAATGACACTTGACATTGACAGATTAAGCAAAATAACATTTCACATTGACAGATTAACTTTTTTTGCACGATTCGACATGTTTTAGAGTAAGTAAAGACAAAAGAAGTTGCCAGGGTTTGTAAATGTTTATTATTTAAATTACTTAAAAATTTAAATTACATATAGTATGTCTAATTACCTGTGTTTTTGGCTATTTTTAGAGAAACCGTACATGGTCTTGGCATTTTTGTAAACATCTCCTTTATTTATGTATAGTTTAGCCTTTTCTTTATCCGCCTATCTCTTTCTCTCTCTCTCTCTCTCTTACACTTACCTCTGTAATCGAAAGCGATCGTATGAAAGTCCATCTTCTGAAAGAACCGATACAGTTGTATCCTGTGCGACGCAGCGCGGGAGTTTGAATTGCCTGTAACGAAACATTTTTAATTAATAACAAAACATTTTTATTCAATGTAATCGGGCGCATGGAGGAAGTGTTTATGTCTATAGGAAGACCGCGTAATTGAGACCTCGCCTGTGGGGCGGCGGGGTGCGGGGGGAGACGAGAGCGCGGTTAGTGAGCGGCCCGCACCCCGCGCGCGACCCACTAAGCATCCCCCCACCCCCCTGTACCCCGCATGCGAAGTCTTAATGAAGCGGTTTACCTATAGATGAGATGAGATGACAAACATTTGTTCTTAATTCATGGATCTTATAATATTTTTCAAATATTTGTGGGAGACGCCCCCGTCATAACCGTTGTCTGATGTTCGTAGCAGAAGAAAGAAAATTCCTTACTTCGAAATGGCGCATATTTATACAGGGTGTAGAATTCAGTCTGTGCAGTACTTACAGAGATGATTCTTATGTTATTTAAAAATAATTTCCACTGTTAGTACTACACATATTGAAATCTAACCCCTGTGTTGACTAGTTCGATTGTACATTTATTTATATTAATTTCTCACCATGGCAATACAGCATTATTGGCGTCTTGGAGTTTGCTAACTCTGCATCTAGTATTTTATTAAGCTCTACTTTGTCCACGTTGCTATCGAAGCTGCCTTTTAACCGCTCGTACACACTTTTTGGTAGGATGTGCCATATTCCTAGAAAAAAATAAAAATAAAGTTATAGCTTAACATTTTCATATCGCGATGAACTGATGGCCGTTGGGGTAGAAAAGTTCGAGACTGGGGACTATTTGACCAAAAGCGCAGGGTAGGACGTCCACCGACAAGATGGACTGATGACCTTGTAAAGATCGCAGGATCACACTGGATGCAGACCGCTTACAACCGGTCGATGTTGAAAACCGTGGGGGAGGCCTATGTTCAGCGGTGGACGTCCTTTGGCTGTTATTGATGATGTTGAAACATTTTCTGAGTTTTAGGCTCTAGTAGCGCCGAAAAAATAAGAAGACCATCTGTTCTTCTACCTATGGCCTATTTATTTTTGAAACAAAATATTGTATTTTCACGTCAAGTTATATTTACAGCTAATGGTAGTATTACAGCGATAGAATTTGGTCCGAATTTGTTTGCTTGACGATTAGTGTAAAATGTGTAAACGATTATTGTTTTCTTAAATGTCCAGTCGCTGGTTCCTGACCCAAGAAGTCCCGGGGTCGGGCCAAAATTTGTTTCTGGGTTTTTCTGTCTTGAAAATACTTGGAAACAGCTCGGAGTCAGGAAGTTGGTGGTGATGACACCCCCGTGCCTTGGAAAAGCACGTTAAGCCGTTGGTCCTGCGCCTGATCTCTCATCGGTCATATCGGAGCCGTCTCACCGAATTAATGAGTGTGAAGGAACAGATTATACACATCTGGGACTGTAATGAGTACGTTCCACTTAACACCCGCAACGCCATCGACCAGGACCGCTGAAACTGCCGTTCCACTAACGTAAAAAGGCCGCGGGCGTTGTAGGCGAATGTTATAAGTGGAACGCACTTCTTGAACGCTGTGTGCTAGCATTATGGTTATATTGCCAATATGTGGTCTCAAACAGTGACGTCAGGTATGACGCTCAAGATAACGGGCCTTAGGTGGAAAAATACAGAGGGTGTTACAATCGTTGCGGGCGTTTAGTGGAACGTACCCAGTATCTCTTGCGTACCTAGGGCAGGTATCTCTGTTGAGAGGGGCTGCCACCGAAAAATCGGTAGGAGAATTATAATAAAAAATGGCCAGTAATCGATGTATTCCAAACCAAGTGATAAAATAATACTAACCAATCTTGACAGTGCAGTTGTCGACTTTTGAGTGATATTGTATGCTGAGGTTGCGACCACCATCTATGCCGCTTGAAGACGGCTCCTCATAGTCTATGTAGAGAGGCCATTGGACTGAAAAATGATGAAATTTTTTTTAAGGCTAATGTTTTAATAAACTAGTGTGATTTCACCTGTGTTTTTCACTCATATAAAAAGACACTTAAGAAGAGTTACACAATGCTAGGAACATTTATTTTATTTATTTAAAATAAAAAATCAAAATCAAAATCTTTATTTCAATTTAGGTCATGAAATGACACTTATGAACGTCAAATATAAAAAAATATAAAAATAAAAGTAATATATTTATTTTATTTATTAAGAAAATGATTTCTAGCAGACTGGACTGCTAGCACATACCATTTTAGGGGGAGTGGTGCAGAACTGGCCGCTTTAGATTTAGTTTTTATTTATTTAATGTAATTTAATTCTTTTTAACTAACATAGTTTATTTAGGTATAAGTTCTACTAACGATCTATGAGTCATTGTTACTTAAAATTTTACCTCATCTTATTTAAACTTTATTGCACTGAGAGTCATACAATTGGTGGCCTTTAGTCTTAGGGAATTATCTACCAGTCAACTTAAGAATGCAGAAAGTTTAATAAGTGAATTCAGTGAAACATTTAATAAATTTATCCATTAGATTAAATAATAATGTAGTGGCTTGTTTAAATTCATATGTAATGTTTGCTTTATATTTGTGTAACTAATTCTTTCCTTAATCAGTCAGGTATCAAACGACTCCCGGGAGTCGTATAATAATGGAATTTCTATTGTGTCTCGTTCACACATACTTGACGAGTTAATATGTACAAATTATTCAATAGCTCATATTATGATTGCAAGAAAATTTGTTTATTAATCTCACAAAGAGATTATTTACAAAATATTGATGTGTTATTTTTATGATATTTTAAATCTAGTAAGATCTGGTTAAAGTACTTAATTTTAATAGGTTGTGATAAAGGATGTCTCTTTTAATCTAGCGATCAGTCTGGCTGGTTGTTTGTTTAGTAGCAAACACATTATAATTAATCTAGATATTATATCTTAGATAGAACTTCTGTGGCAGTAAACAAATGGAATATAAAAAATAAATGATTTTAATCAGATTACAAATAACATCAAACATTTATTTGAAATAAAAATTATAAGTATATACATGCAAAAACTAAGGATAAAAACTAATATTATGAACTTAAAACCTACTTAAAAATAAATCCGTGTCCATGAGGCAAAGAGGCGAGGATGCTGGCTGCGTTACCGCGTTGGATAGCAATACTTATCTGTTGAGCGAGAAACGAGCCAGCGTTATTATTGGCCAAAAGAGAATTTAATTTATGGGCAATTTTTCCAAAAAGTAATTTAGCGGATGGTCCCCATGGTCCAAAAGTTACAAATGATGTTCTAAAATTTGAAATTTCCAACAAAACCAAAAACGAAAATATCATTCTACAATTATTATTCCATTATTAACATACATTAATCATAAAATACTATGTGGTTCCGTAGTTAATGTGTAAAAAATAAATGATTCTTACCAAAATTAGCAAATATAAGGCTCCGTCTGAAAGTCTTTGAGTATTTGAATATCAACGGGACGACTGCTACGTGGAACACAAACAGCCCGGCCGTTATCGATGCACCTAGTACTAGAACCCTGTAACAAATTACTAATATTAGTACTTTGTGACAATATAAATTTTTTAGATGCATAATTAAATGGTTTTTGATGTTTTTACACCACAGTACAGGCATTATAAGTGCTTACATTAAAGCATCAAGCACATCATAATTTGACGTAATGAAAATCTATAGATATCAAAATAGGCCTATTAAATTGAAAATGTTATCGTTTAATTAAATTTTTTGCAACTGATTACTTAAATATGTAATTATTGGTTTAATAAAAATGGAGGAATAAACATCAATTTCATAGATAAGGACCTAATATTTGGTGATCATAAGTAAAGTTACCCTGTAACTGTCCCACTGCTGGGCAAAGGCCTTACCTCAAGTATGAAATGGTTTATGCATGTTATAATATTTATAAAAAAATATTATAAGTTTATTTACTCGTCAAGTATGTGTTAACGAGACACAATAGAAATTCCATTGTTATGCGGCGCCCGGCTGTCGTTTGATACCTGACTAATTAGCACAAGCATTTACAAGTACTTTTATAAATACACAATAACAACATGACAGAAAATAAAGTATGAAATAAGACCACATATCCAAATAGGTTACTGTAATATAGTAAAAAATAATACCTACCATTCTTTCTCCATTGCCTATACACAACTGACTGTACAAGATGGGGATAAAATCATAAAATGTTATAAAATGATTTTATTAAATTGACCATTTACCCTGTTTATTATTGTACTGTTTAATTTTAAGTTCATTAATTTGATAGGTAACATATGTAATTCTTCGTTGTCTCTTTTAAAATACCTATATTTTTATTTCTTTATTTATTTACTCAAGTGACATGAATCATATTTTGTTAGATAACAATGGTTTATAACTATGTAAGTAATTGAACATTTTATTTATTCATTTTTTTATAGATCTATACTAATATTATAAAGCTGAAGAGTTTGTTTGTTTGTTTGTTTGTTTGAACGCGCTAATCTCCGAAACTACTGGGTCGAATTGAATAATTCTTTTTGTGTTGGATAGTCCAGTTATCGAGGAAGGCTATAGGCTATATAACATCACGCTACGATCAATAGGAGCAAAGATATAGTGGTAAATGTGTAAAAAACGGGAGAAAGAAGTCACTATTCCACGCGGACGAAGTCGCTGGCAAAAGCTAGTTGCTCATATTAATAAACTAATAGTTTGTGGTAATTCAAGTATGTTTAAAATGCAACAAACCAAATTTTATATTCTTATTTCTAAGATAATTATCAAACGCTACACTTACCCCACAGTGTACAAAGGCACGCAGATCAATATTCCTTGCAATTCTACCATTTTTTTATGTCGAAAAAGCTGCGTAAATGAAACAGAAACGGTCTCAAACACAACTTTCAATGCAAAATACACAAAAACTGTTAGTGACAGCACGAAAACTGTGTAATTAATACAACTAATTAATAAACAAGCAACGTATTACGGAACTATCTAAACTTATTTGAAATTTTTATGCGTAAAGCTTTGATTAAAGTAAAATAGCGGAAGATAGGTGACGCGCCACTCGAACGTGGACCGCTAAAATCAGGCCCCCGTCGCCTAATTGCCTCCAGTTGCAATCGGGATTGCGTGCGCGGATGACATACGTGAGACGTGTGACGTGAGGAGAAAATAATTATTTTTTCGGGTTAAACGTAACCAAAATGCCTTCGAGTGCTTTCATACGTTGCCCAAACCATTCTAAAAGGAAAAACTAATCGCATGGAATCACATTTCACTCGTAAGTACACGAAAACTTTAATTTCTAAATTTATTTGTAAATTCAGTCTTTTTTTGACGGCCATTTTTCAGGGCGAGATAGAAATATACGATTCATTGATGTGCGACCAGTTAGGTATGATGATGACTGATGACACATAACGCAACATGTGCTGCTTGTTGAGATTGTCTACGCGGTACCGTTAGCATAAAATGACGTCATAATAAATTTATTTTATTTTACCTGATATTGACTGTTGCTTCTTTATTAATGTTTTGTAAAATGTAAACAATCAACTTCAATAATGTAAACAAAAAAAATATTATCTACTCAAGTTTGTTACAAAAATGACTGTATTAAAGTGAAGCTTTTTTTAAATTTACTCGCACCTAAACTGTATAATTGCAGGTCTCTTACGGATACATCGTTGCGTGACGTCAGCGCCATCTACTCATCATGTCAACTGCAGCGGGCCAAGTAGTAGCCTTTGTGGCAGGACACGGTTAGTTCTAAGCATGACATATTATAAGACCCTTGTTGTATACCTGTGTTCCACAATAAAGATTTATGATTATGATTATGATTATGATTATGATTAGTTATTCATTACAAAATAAATTAAACTTGGAAATCATTCATTGGAAGGAAATCATGTTTTAACAATAAATATTAAAAAATAAACTAATATTTTGTTTTATTTTTGGTAACCCTACTCACGCCAAACATCGCTCGACATTTCAAAATAAGTAAAGTAATAATAACAAGTAATTTATTAGTTTTCACAAAAAACATGGTACACAATTTCGATCCGATTTGTCTGCTGACGCTTCTTGATTCTTATTGCAAGGAGACATCAACGTGACAAGAGACATCTCAAAGCGCGCATTTGTTTCGCTCGCACTACCGTCGTAAGAAATGGGTTTGTCTCTGTCGTCAGTAGCGTAAAGTTACACAGCTGTGTGGGTCATCTTGTATGTAGTAGTGTGTAGTGCCATTTTTTAGCTGACAATAGTATGACATGCCGTATCTTCCGCTATTTTACTTTAATCAAAGGCGTAAAGACGTGCAAACTCGAACAACAGCTACATTACAGTAACAGCATTGTAAATTTCCACTAACATTTTAATCTTTAGTTTAATTCGGCAGATTAACACTGAATCGATGATTAGTTATGCTAATTTACGAAAATTGCGATAAATTCAATGAAATCCGTGTTTTTGCACCTTCGAACTTTTGACGTGACGACGGGTTGAATGACACTTGTGTGTGACATTATTACGTTGACGTTTACGGTCAAGTTTGACAGCACAGATGGGCATCTTATTGCTTTCTCACACTGTTGTACTCTTAGACCAAGAAGCTTAGATACAAACTGGAGATTGCAATACGAACAATATTTTGAAGCCAAAAAAATTGAACTCATTTGACCTTTACGGTTGTCTTCTGTCTCACTCACTCAATGAATAGTGTAGCCAGGTTCATGGAGAATATTCCCCAAGCCATTCTTTGTTTTTCTTGCAATAAATAAACCTACGAAGAAGGGCAGTGCGTAATACTTTTTCACATAAGAAATTAATGGTTATGGTTAATGAAATATTTTTAGAGCTTGCTTGTAACAAGCTGCAAAAAAATATTTTTTTATACAGCTTTTCCCCCGACTGTGTGGTAATCTTATTGACGTATTTTGGCAACACCAAAGCATATTGTCAAAACCATAACGCCACATACTCTTACTAATCTGTGATAACGCCCGGCTGTCAAAAGAATCTCTTTCACTTCGAATATTCATTTCAGGAATTTTTGAAATATATGCCGTGTTTTGGTGCAAATCATCATGAGTTGTGTGGTTCGTGGTTGTGGAAACGTCTAGCATCCAAAAAGGAGCGTGAAATTCCACAGGTATACACATTTTTTTCATATTTTCTGTGCTTCATGATAGTACTTCTATTTTAGAGATATTGAGGACTACGTTTATGTTTTTAATGTATTAAACGTAAACAATTACTAGAATATGCACTTCGTGATATATCTGACTACTCACTTTTATAAAATAATAAGCCATAATACATAAAAACTGAACTTATAAGAAATACTTTTTTGTCGTAGTAATAAGACAAGGGTAACCATATTTTACGTCGCGTGCGTTAAGAAAATTTTCACGAAAAATTATGAAATCTAATAAAATTTGTAACAATGTATTTTATCGTATAAAAGAGCTTCAAATAAACACTTTTTATTCTAATACTTTTTTTATCCCACTCATAGTTAAGCGAAAAAATGCGACCGAATTATCCAGGCGTTTTGGACTTATAAAAATTTTCAAGAAAATGTTTCAAACCTAATAAATCTGGAATCTTTGTTTATTAACGTTAACAAGGGCTTAATATAAGCACTTTTTGTTCTTATATTTTTTTCTATCCGATGCATAGTTTAGTGGGAAAATATGTGCGAATTTTATCAAAGCGTTTTGGACTTTGAAAAATTACGCTAAAATTACGAAAAGTCCCAAACGCCTTGCACACTCTTTGCTACACTCCAACCCTAAGTTCAGATCCTATCTTTGACTGGGAAAGTAATTCCTCGAAAATCTTTTATTATTCTTCATATTTATTGACTTAATTGGCTTAGCAGGTAGAAAGTAGTGCAGTAATTAACCTTTAATCCATGGGTTGGGTTTGATTACTGGTGCGCATCAATTTAGAAAAGATTTTCCTTAGGGTTAGGTAGCACTAAAGTGATGTCTCTTATGATAAAATTGTCTGATACCTCTTACACAAGGATCATAATCCCTTATTTTTCCTCAATAACTACTTTTGTTTGTAGGGGATGGTTAGCGCAACATGATTAATTTGGTGTATTATATATTGCTGTTTTATTTTAGTTTCCCGAGAGACCAAAAAATTAAAAATGCTTGGTTATGCAAAATACCATTATAAAAGGCAAATTCTATGCATCTGCCAGGATTTATAGTGCACACTTCAGACCTGATGAGCCTGAGAGACCAGGCCATCTACTCAAAACCGCAGTACCATTTTATGCCTACCAGCCGTGCAAATGTTGCAACCTATTAGTAAGTAATAATCACATCCAAAATTGTTGTTAATGAGGTTTTAATTTTTGTAGCTAGATAATATTTATATTTACTAAAGTGCTAACTTATTAACTAATTCATAAAACCATGAATGACTGATCTTCAAACTAAACAAAATTTATCAAAACTTGCTTTGTTTGTGTGGACTTCATTGTCATGGTGAATCATCATAAAGATTAATGTTGATATTCATAGTTGTTGGGAGCTTGAAATCTCGCAACTGTTCTGTGACACAAACTTAACAAATATGTGAAATTTTTACACGTCCATCATAGTTTAATCCATGACTTGGGATCTCTTAATGTTTTGGAAGGATGCCTGTGTGTGTGACAAATATTGACTTGAAATGTTTTTTTTTCCTATTTCAGGAATGTAATAATATACCTTCAAGTTCTAACACTACATATTATGCAAATGTAAGTGAAGCAAAATTGACACAGCCAACTTTAGAAAAAAGTGTTGTAAGTAAAAATTATATCAATATTACAAGATGAATTCTTATTAGTGTAAAATACTATAAATTGTTTGTCTATACTAATAAGATAAATAATAAAAAACTTTTCAACAAACTAGTTATAATATTGTTAGATGGCCGTCCCCGTTTATGTAAAGAAAAGATTTATAAGAATTAACCTCATATTCATTTTTATGATGCTTGCTTATGACAGTGTATGTTTTTTTAAATAGGTTGATGAAAATGAACCACCCTCTAAACGGCGGAGATAAAATGATGATAAAACTAATATAATGAACTTCAGAGACTACATCTAATACTGTTGAAGTCACAATGCCAATCAATGCCAGTCAATTGATTACTTTTAAATGTGTATTGAAAATGATTGTAAACTTTTATAAATAAGTAACGAATTATACGATTTGAGTACTAACATAATGTTATTTTTTATTTATAGTTTTTTAATCAACAGTATAATAATTTTGTGGGTGCGATTCCAATATCATGGATTCGCTTTTCCTTTTGAGTGAGTGAATGAAAAAAGAAAAAGAGAATAACCCGGTAGGGCAGGCCACACTGTATAAAATATTACACGGTGTATAGTAGGTATGTATCCTATTAAGATGAAACTCTAATCTCAACTACTATAACTTAGTTGAAAAATTGGCTACCTACTTAAATAAATTATTTAAAAAAATAAATGTAGTTTATTTTCTTACCACCAGTTTACTATTATTATTTTCAACTAAAGTTCTGCTGGGCACAAAAAAACAAGTCCCGCAATTTTTCCATAATCGGGGCGGGCCGCACCCAACGACCTCTATGTTACAAAATACATACAAGTCTATGGCCGCACCGCAACGCAATGTATTGCAAAATTCCTTCATTCCTATTATTATTATTTTTTCAGATAAGAGATGTTTTTTTTATCCTTAATATATTAAGTAATATCCTTAACATATTATTTATTATGTATAATAAAGTCGCTCACTTTTGATCGTAGCTTCCTTTATTATTTTATAACGTGTTGTCACCCCACTGAAAGAGACAGCAAACAACCATGACGTCATTCAAGGTCAAATTGTTTAGCTTCAGTCTTTTCTTCATAATGCAATCTCCAGTTTGTATATAAGCTTCTTGTCTTAGACGAAGTATATACATAATCTAAGGTTGTACTGAATGTGTCATTGCACAGAGTGAGACAAAAATCTATGTTAAGGAGAACGGCGCGTTCCATTACCCAAGTTTTATTAATAATAATTCCTTTTAATTTTGTTACCCTACTCTCTTACATAAAAAAGAGGATAATTAAGGTAAACCCCCATCCCAGGGTGTTGGATTACTCGTATTATACCTAAGTAAGACTACCAATATTAGGTATTCACGTTAAAAAAAATATATTAACTTAAGCCCAATTAATACATAACTTAAGTCTAAGTAATGTTGTAGCTATACCCTTGCAGGGTGTATGTGTAGTACTTTATCCCTTATTACCATCTGTATCAACATCCACACACATGTAATGCTAATAAATAAATTTGAAATTTGTTACTTAAATGATTTCTTGCATAAAGTTGGTTAAAAAGGTTTCAGTAGAAGCTACTTATACCTTCATACCTTCTCACAGTGGTGCAGCAGTGAAATACCTTATTGAGAGTATCTATAGATTCACTATAATATAAAGTAGCCTTCAAATGTTTCACTACGTATAGTTTATTGTCCGGTGTACTTTTTAAAACCAATCTTAGCTTGTAAGTCCTATTAGTAACGTCACAAAAACTACAAACCGATATAAAAATCAGTGAAACCGATACAATGATCGTCCATCATTCAATTCAAAGGATAATACAATTTATAATTTCGACACTTTTTAATAAGACTCCGATAAAAACTAGTAAAAATATTTATAATTTATTCATGTTTTACACACTTTTACACAACATACCATTGAGATAAATTTATATCAATATATCAAAGCAATAAACTATTCCGGCATAGGAGGTATTCACAGAACCAACTAGTTAGTAGTAGTAGGTAGTAGTTTAGTAGTTGGTTAGCATGCTAACAGCCACTGAATAGATAAATTCTATTCAGTGCTAACAGCGATCCTTCAAATGGCTAATCAACCAACTGTCTTCACGCTTGTCGAGTAGGTACTTAGAGTAAAAGCATTTCCTTCCTGGCGATAAAAAAAAACATTTGGGTCTACTAAGTCCTCATCCTTCCTACGAAAAGTACACTTTTATCTAGTTTTCACACTACATTAGAGTAAATTTTCTTCGTGTAGTTATCTATGTAGTAGAATTTCGGTCTCGGGACATTGAATTCCGTCTCCAATATTTATCCTTTGACCACGGCTTCCACGTTAACCTCCTTTTCGTTCTCATAGACACAGCCAAGCCTGTATCTTTATCGAAAATCTCCAGTTTAGGATTTGTAAAGCAGCGTATTTCTACCCTTTCATTTGTTCTTATTTCGTTAACGATGTTCGCTGCTTTCATAATATTATTGATTGTTGGCGCCCAAAAGTGATATTTTCCGTACAAGTTCTCATAGTCACCAATCAAATTACCGTTAAGTTTCGCTATGAAGTGAACTCTAAGTACAAATATTGTTTTTGTTGCTGATAATTTCTCGATAATCGTTTGTCCGGGTTTGATTGCCAAATTGCCACTGATGGTCTTGCCGAATTTGACGGTTTTACTTTTCAAAGACCCATCTCTCCATGTACGATTAAAACGTAGATTGCCTCCGTGGAAATTTATGTTCATGTCGTACAAAATATCTTCATCGGGCATACCATCATCAGACCAGATAGAGTGGACAGTATCATCAACATTTTGAAACAAAGATATCTTTTCAATTTTGGAATCGTCTGTGGAATTGTTGATAACTTCGTTCATTCTCAGTATCACCTCTTTGTTTATGATTTCTCCGACGTCAATTTTTTCGATTTGCAGGTGTCTTGTGAGCTCAGGCCATTTAAACTTGTGAAAAAGGTTGCCGTAGGTTGTTGGATCTTTTAAGAAAATGCCATCGGGAACTTTTCCGAGCTCCACTCTGAATCCTCGATTAAGATTTGGCATTGAGATATTAAACATATCAACTTCATGATCAGTCACTATTTTGTCATCCCAACCGGAGTAACGCACCATGGAATCGTATTCACTCGATCCTGCAGTTATGTTGATCTTAATTTTAGCATGACACAATAACGGGAGCAGAAGTAATGAAATTTTCTGAAACATGTTTTATCCTTACTTATTTTAAAATATTTTTACAACAAGAGGAAATATTATTATTTATTTGTATTGATTTGTTCCACACTGTTTAACAGACTGATACATGATATTGATAAATGACTTCAAATACATGTAAATCGCAAATAAAGACGAGATAAGGTATCGATGATATTTTTAGCGTCATCTTCATCCGTTTAATTGTGACCTAACTATAATTCGAATCTGTAAACTTTTAAAAAGCGTCACTGCCGTTTTATCGTAAAATAGTATCTAATAAATAGTCTAACGTTTAATTATTTACATCTCAAGAAATTAGAAGTACTTTTAAGTTTACCTCTGCGCTATGATTTTGATCTAAAATAAGTTTGAAATACTGAAGAAGTTTACATAATACGAGTACATATTATTATGAATTAATGTATGCGGGAAAATAATTGAATATAAAGATGTTTGTTACTTCTTCAAACAAAAACTACTGAACAGATATTGATGAAACTTTGCAAAAATATCGTTCATAAACTAAAATAATACATTGGCACATATTATTCATAAACATTAACGCGGGGAAAGCCGCAGGGAGCTGATAGTCCTACTACTATTATAAAGGCGAAAGTTTGTAAGTATGGATGTATGGATGTATGGATGTATGGATGTATGGATGTATGGATGTATGGATGTATGGATGTTTGTTACTCTTTCACGTAAAAACTACTGAATGGATTTGAATGAAACTTTACCACAATATAGCTTATACATCAGAATAACATATAGGCTACAATTTTTGAGGTTTCTAATGTGAGGTCGTAAAAAAACACATTTTTTGCGCTACTAGACGAAACGAACCTGAAGTCCACGCGAACGAAGTCGCGGGCAAAAGCTAGTCATTAATATTACGAGCATCACTGACCTTATTCCATCTGTATCAGAGTAAGGTCAAGACTATTGATATGAATAATATTATAGTTAAAAACTACTTCTGTCTCCCTAGTTTGTCTGTTTGCTATTGTGGGAATTTTTTATTTCTAAATTTTCATTTGGTCCAGTTCGAAATTGATCCTGTTAGCCCATTTTGAGAGCACTGGACATTTTGCGAATTGGACATAATGCCCAACCGCTAAAGTGTGCAGGCGCAGCGCGAGATTTCATACAATATTTCGAACGCCAACGGTCGAAACATGCTTGCGGGGGAAAACGTTTTGCTACCCGTAAACCTTTATGGAATGAGACAAATTTGGTCTCTTTTTGTATGGAAGCTTGCGCGCACACGATCCTCTTAAATTATGAGTAGTTACTCTACCTAGGTACCTACCTGCAACAGGGTAAATAGTATCAGTACCTAGTTAATCTGAAGTACATACCAATAAAGCATTAACACTCAAAAAAATATAATAAACAAAAAGACCAGCGGTTATAATTTTTATAGAGTAGTTACTTGGTTTTACATACATTGATACCCGAAATTCTGAGAATTGTTTTCAAATCACATCAGTGCGTATTTCGCATAGGCACAGATAATTTAATACTAGTGTACACATGGTATACCTACTTAAAAATACGTAGTCAGTTTTTTTCTTGCTACGCGATCTTAATTTGTGTATTCATTTGGATCAAATCGTTAAACAACAATCTATTTTATCTACTTTTGCACGAAGAAGATTTATGTAAAGTGCGAATCAAGAAACATGAAGTTGTTGTGGTTTTTCTTATTCATCTATCTGAAAGTAATTAATGCAAAAATATCCATACTCGTTGTGGCCAACAAAAACAGTGAAGTGGAAATAGATTATTCCGGGGTGAATACTAATTTGGTGACAGAAAATGAGATCAACATGTTTAGAATTAACTCAAGGAATCTCAGTAACGCACTGAAAAAATACTATGGTGAAAATACTAGTAATGCTTACTTGAAAAGTCCGACACCATGGGGTGATTTGTACAAGAAATACAATTGGGAGCAAGTGTCAAGAGTCCTGTCGATAAAATCGGCAAGATTGAAGAGCATAAGCAAGAAACCAGTGGTTGTAATGACGCAGGACTTCGAGAACTTGTCGAATAAGACGATAAAAGTGAACACCGGTATAAGCCAATCAGTTGAGAACACATTTTCGACTTCTTGGTCCACATCGAAAGAAGTGACTGTCAGTCAGGAGATCGAGTACGATGTAAATGTGATTTTTGCTAAGATTTCTGGTTCTACAGTGTTTTCTTATACATCCACTTGGGGTAGGACTGTTGAAGAGTCAGAAACAGTGACAATAGGATCAAGTACTGCTATGGAAACTGAATTAAGTCCTGGACAGTCGGTCACTGCGGTTTTGACAGCTAACAGAGGTTATTTAGAATTGGAAGTGGTGTATGTAGCGTCTTTGAGAGGTAATGTGGCGGTTAATTTCAAGAATGGTTATAACGGCCATCATTTCTGGGGACCTCAGATCGGAAAAGTGATGGAGGCTGGAGGTTTGAACAATGAGAAGATAACAATTGAAACTATCAATGTTGGAGTGTACATGGACTCTTCTTTAAAAGTGTATGACAAGGTCACGGGACAGCCTCTATAACAAGATAATAAATCAGATGTGCGTGTTTTGTATTGTGAATGTTTTGACGGATGTTTTTGTTACTTTCCAAATTAAATTAATACCTTCCTGTTTTTGTTTTTGTTAAACCTAAATACCTAATACATAGGTCGTATGCAGTGGTCTATGTCGTGTACTGTCGTTTACTCCAGCCTATTCGTGTGTGGTGTCTATGAATAGGTCTTTAAAAATGATATTGACGCAAATAAAACTTTGTCTTTCATACAAACACTATGAAAAACAAAGTTATTTTTGCTGTCAAAAAATATGATGATAATTTCTCTATATGGAAGTAAGTAGACCCCGAATTCAGTTTAAGGGTGGTACGGAACCCTCAGTGCGCGGGTCCGACTCGCGCTTGGCCGGTTTTTCTAATTTAGGACATTATAGTTTCTTCGGCTGGGTTCCACATCTACTTTAACTTTATTTAAACCTACATACTGTAGCTATCAGCTATGTTGTTTCTTATGAAGTTTGGAAGCTAATATATTTGACACTTGCTTGATAAAATATGGTGGTACAGTTAACTCAACTAATGGGTAACCATACATGTCGTTACCATAGCCATTGAATATTTACGATTGTGCGTGTTATGAATAAATAATACCTTGACCAAATGACACAATGGCTATTTTAATGACCATTGGTTAAAGTTTATATTCAACAGCTGGTACCAACATTCAACCATAGTTGAGTTCAATCGATCACGCAACTAGCCCTTAGTCATCTTTGGTGGATACCTGCTTAATACTTTTATTATCTATCTACCCCATTTATATAAATGGGCCAAAATAGGAGCTAATTATTTGTCTCAGGTCAAGGCGAAAGCACACTAAATAGCTCTAATCAATTTGCCAGCAACTAAAGGCCTCTATTTGCTAAAAGGAGTTACGTAACAATAGGTCTTGATACTCTGGCCTATTACACTAATGACGAGGCATAGACATGTTTAGTGTAATCGTGTGCAGGCGGCCTTATACGTTAATTATAGACGGTGACACGAATGGCGAGTGATATCAGATATTTGTCAAAGTAAAGGTTAGTTAACTAGAGATTAGTAGCTTGCTTAACAATCCATAAGCGGTCAAAATAAATGAAAAAAATTGACGCCAACGTATGTTTTATATCGTTATGTCAAAATATGCCGTCTGAATTTAGAAAGGGTTGAATTGTGGAGTAGAGCCAAGTTTATTGGTGGATTCGTAAAATTCTTCTTCAGTTGCGGTTTGGTCGACCTAAACGTCAAAACATTAGTAGAATATGAATTGGCTAATCTTCGATCAAACGATAAAGTTGAGCTGAACCACAGCTGCACCGCAACTGACTGTTAGGGTTAGAAAAATTGAAAAAGTTAGGTACACTATTGATCAGCTGTATCAACGAACACTTAAAATCTGCCATTGTAGTACTCAGTGGTAGTACTATTAGGACTTTGTTTTAGTTTCATTTTGAGTTTGTTCCGGCGTTTCTTCTCAGCACTTGCCTTGTCTGTGTTCTGTCTCAAAGCGCTGGAAGGGCCCAAAAGATAAGGAGATAATAATATGTTTCGGCCCTTTCAGGGCACATTTTTTTTTCACTGTATATTTAACGTTCATGTGTCATTTCATGACCTAAATTGAAATAAAGATTTTGAATTTTTTTAATTTTATTATATTTTATTTTTATTATTCGATTAACACAACTAGAGCTTGGCGTTTTTAGTTTAGTCCAAACCAACGGCATGCATCAAATGCAAAGACGATACTTATTATAGTAATCGAATATCGTCTCTATTCTTAGGACAATAAAACTCTATTTTGTGTTTGTACGAGAAAGAAATGTCAAAGCAAAATGATTCTTAAAATCTTCTAGATACAGACGACACGATTATTCCTTGCAAGTTCAAAAAGCTTTTGTTTCGCGATCTTAGTACTAACAAAGAGATATGCAGAAAGCTCTCTTCTTACAAGGATCACGAAATAAGTTCGAATAATGTGACCTTGTACAGATCGCAGGATTAATCTGGATGCAGACTGCTTGCTACCGGTCGCTGTGAAAAGTGAAAAACCGTGGGGGGCCTATGTTCTATCTACAGTGGACGTCCTTGGCTGATATTGATGATGATTTGTAGGTAATAACTAGGCAGTAGATACATGCCTAATGCTGAAATTAAAGGACTCTTTTTAAATAATCAAATATTACATCGCTTAGTCGCCTTTTTCTCAATATTCCTGAACTTAACTTTTTTCTGTTTACAAATTGCTTCAACTTTAATCGATGACTTTGCTGGAAAATGTCTCACTTTCCGCCTCTTTGAACTTAGCTTCATAGAGGTTTATATGTGACGTACGTACCCCTGCTTAGGTTACAAAGGAAGCTTGTCTGTTATGTAAGTATTATCCACCATCTGACTTCGCTTCGTGTTGACAATGTCAACATATTTGGTGGATGATGATAAATAAGTAACATGCGACCACTCAACATATCAAAAACAGCCCAGCCCTTATTCAGAGATCCATATCTCCATGTGATGGTGATTGATTTTATTTTATTTCTGCCTACGACATTTAATAAAACATGCCCCATTATGAGTCGGAAACTGAAATACCTAGGTACTATTTATTTATTTATTTGAAATGGGTTCGCTCTTGTCTCCAGACTAGACCAAACGTAGCTTATACAGAGACTACGATACTTACTTGCTTTTTACACTTAGTTGTAAAATGTAATTAAATACCAAATGAAAATGCTGTGTTCAGCTATAATCGAAATGCAAATTAAACGTGATATTGTATAACCAGTGTAACTTAGATTAAGTCTTGATTTGTATTTTGTTGTTGTACCTCAATAAATAAATATAAAATATACTTGCTTTTTAAATACATATTCATAGATACCGAGCCTATTTCTATTGTAATACTATGTTTTTTGTCCTTGCCCTTAATTTAGTTATTATTTTGGTAGGCGTGAAGGACAGACGACCGATCGTTCGATCTTGCTCCAAATAATTTGTGAAGTACTGAGACCTTTCTTTATAGATTCTAGATGATATTAATTGTTCAAGTCGGTAAACTGAAGGCCTGTTTCACTGATAAATAAGCACTAACCAACATTGAAGATAAGATAAGATAAGATAAGATAAGCGGATCACTTTCAGACAACCAGATAATAAGGAAAATATGGGTTTTATAGGAAGGGGTATTTTGTGCATAGAAAATGAAGAGTACTATTGAACTACTATTATAGCATTTGGAACTGACACCACGAATAAATTTCTTGCGCCATGATTTGACGCCACTTGACATCAAAGCATATTACAAACGGTTTTTATTTAG
The DNA here is from genome assembly GCA_963584085.1 of Pyrausta aurata. Classification (NCBI taxonomy): domain Eukaryota; kingdom Metazoa; phylum Arthropoda; class Insecta; order Lepidoptera; family Crambidae; genus Pyrausta; species Pyrausta aurata. Next base: position 6,857,501 of record OY757277.1, read on the forward strand.
ACATGCACATTCCAAGGAATAAAATAAATAAATATTGGACACCGATCACATACATTGCTCTGATACCAAAGTAAGTAGCTAATGCACTTGTGTTATGGAAATCAGACACAACGGTGGTACCATAACACCCAGACCCAGGACAATATAGAAAATTATGATTTCCTAGATTGACTCGACCGGGAATCTAACCCGGAACCTCGGAGCGGCGAAACCCAGCGTGCTTAGCCACTACACCACGGAGGTCGTCAATATCTTGTCATCGAATTGCGACACATTTTTTGGTTAGCAGAGCGTCTATACGTAGTAATAACACAGCTCAGCTAACCAATAAATAATTCAAATTTGGTATCAAGTGGTTTGGTATTTTCATTTCGTAAAAAGTAGTGGACATGTAGGTATATAACGCTAATGGGAACTTTTTTAGACATTGATCGAAACTATTGTACGATAAGAAAGATCTAAGCTAATTGTAGGTATAACTTGTTAGTAAACAATATAAAATAAAATATAAATATAAATATGCGCCAGACAACACACCAATTGTCTGGTTTCGTGGTAAGGAATTAATTTAATTTATATTGAACAGCTATTACTAGCATTTGGAACTGAAACCACGAACGAACACGAAATTTCTTGCGCCATGATTTGACGCCACATTGGCATCAAAGCATGGCAATTTGGCACAATGGCATTAGGGATTAAGTGCAACATTTGTACCATATTTTACTTGTGCAATAAACAAATAAACTTTTGTGAACTCACGAGAATGTCTATGTATATGCCTTCTTACCTTCATAAAATCTGAATATGCTACATCCGATGCACATCCTAATCTAACTCATCAATTCAGATTTCACAAATCCTATCGAACATCCTAACCACAAACTATTTAAGGCTCAAGGACCAAGCAATTGTCATCTCGAGCCGTGTCTATAACAAAGCTCGATTCTTTCATGTAAGTGCTAGCACACGCATGGGCCTATCAAACTATAATGGAACTTTCAATGTCCCATTCTATAACCAAACAACAAACACACGGACCTTATAACTGAAGAAATAGCGACTATTTTTGAAGATATAGTTGGTTGAGGAGCAGCAAATGATGGCTTGGTTCAAGAAGGTATTGTTGAGAGTTGGTTAGTATAAATAGGTGAGAGATTTCGGTCAGTATCATTCAATGTTTGTGGATCACACTTGCATCTACTGTATACAAGGGTAGGTAACATCACAAAGAATCTTAAATTTCAATTACTTATGAAAAACAATTCGAATTTAGTGTTTTTACATCCCCTTTTTAGTTTATTTGGTTTTGACGAATTATTAGCTATATACATTTGACTAAAATAAATTTACTTTTACAGATAATCCAATTGATCTCCTAAATTAACTACAATATGAAGGTAAGTGTCTTCAAGATAGTTTTAGATACTTCACTGTACTAATTTGTTACTCGTACTTTTTCTTCATTCTTGTATTAAAATTTATTTGTCGTTTTACTGTTTCAGGTTTTCATACCTCTACTTTGTTTGCTGTCCATTACATTTGCTGAACCACCGGTCGGGTAAGTATTCCTTTTATCCGAAATATACAAAAAAACATTGTCTTTCAAATTAAACTGGAGTAATTTGCTAACGACCACCCAATTTGCGTAAATATAACTGTATGTAGTTATATTTACTTTTAATTTAGTCAAATCTGAAGTTTTCATTCAACGTAGCTTAGGATCGCCTCTAACATCTAGCAACAGCAAAGATGTGTCCGGTTAACTGTCATTTGATGCCTTATCCAATAACTTTCACAATATTTTTACAGTGACGGCTATGCAGCAGCGCGGTCAGGACACGGCAGCCATGACAGCCACCACGACCACGACGACAGCTTCGAAATCCAACGATCTATATCCACGGACTACCCTGCCGCTAGAGGCTTTGGATCTCGCAACGCTTTGTCCCAAGAATACGGTCCACCGGCCGGCAGGTCTTCTTTGTCACAGGAGTATGGAGTCCCTGGTCTTCGGAATGCCCCATCAGACACATATGGAGCACCTAACGCACGTAGTGGTCTGAGTCAAGAATACGGCGTGCCTTCTGCGAGAATCTCCCAAGAATATGGACCTCCTACTGCCCGATCAGGAGCTCAAGATTACCCATCAGCAAGAAACAGTCCTTCTCAAGAATATGGTGTACCCAGTGCTAGATCTGGGCTGTCTCAAGAATATGGGGCGCCAGGTGCCAGGGCTGGGCTTTCACAAGAATATGGAGTACCCAACGCCAGATCAGGTCTTTCACAAGAATATGGTGTGCCCAACGCCAAATCTGGACTTTCTCAAGGCTATGCTGCTCCGAATGCCAGATCTAGTATATCTCAAGAATACGGAGTGCCTAGTCTAAGAGCTACCGATTCGTATGCATCAGCTCGTTCTCCGTCGACATCGTATGGTGCCCCTGACTTTCGTTCGACACCATCATCAGAATACGGCGTCCCCTCCGCAAGAAGTTTCGGCTCCGGTTTCAAGTCTTCTCAAAAATCCAGCTCCACTTTCCGCAGCCCCCAATTCAATCCCAATTCCATCTCCCAGCAATATGGCGCCCCTGCCCGTAGTGCGGGTTATAGTGGTTCTGCTAAGTCTTCCTTCGGATCCCACAGCTCTCAGTCTTTTGGCACCGCTAGGAGCAGTCCTTCCCAGTCCCATGGAGCACCAGCCCGTTCCCTTTCCAGCCAGTACGGCGCCCCTGCAAGGAGTTTTGACTCGTATTCTCAGGGATTTAGGTCTGTTTCCCAGTCTTACGGGGTGCCCAGCCAGCGAGCTGTGTCTGACTCCTATGCCGCTCCGGAGACCAGGGGTATTTCTCAAGAGTATGGAGCACCAGCTGCCAGGACCAATTTGAAGACTAACGCTTTTGCTTCGCCGTTCTCAGCTAGGTAAGTTTATAACGTCATTTAACTTTCCATTTATGATAAACTATTCTCTATCGGTTACCAACATTTTCAATCATTTCAAGAGGATTACATATGTATGTAACTAAGGTACTATTAGGCATTGTTACTTATATAATAATACGATCAAAGTCTTACGTGTTTGGGTGTTATTGTCCTGTATGGGTGTGTCAATTACTCTCGTTTTTCTTTTATTTGTAAAGAAAAATAACAATTTGAGTCTGAAAATAGAGGCAAACTGGCAAAGTGTCTAAATTCATATTACAACTAACCAATTCTAGCTACATTCATCTTCATCTGCCTATAATAATATCTTATCTCCAAATTACAAGTCTTCCAACCCTTTTTCCAGGTCATCCCCTTCAAGCAAGTACGGAGCACCATCTGCCCGCGACTCCATGCCATCGGAACAGTACGGAGTGCCCGAGCAGTACAACGCGCTCTCAAGCCAGGGTTATGACTACGCTAGAGACTCGCTTGACGAGCTTTTGAACCAGGTATGAATCATTTCTAAAAAAGTTTAGCCTGCGACTCCATGCCTTCAAAACAGTACGGAGTGCCCGAACAGTACAGTACGAGCAGCTCTCTCTAACCAGGGTTGTGACTATACGCTAGAAAATTGCTTGACGAGCTCTCAAACCAGGTTTGAATCAATTCTATGCATCTCTTGAAAAGCTATTTTTTTTTAAGTGTAGAAGATTCACAGTTGTCTTTTTACAAGTGCAATTTATATTATTATAGTGTTAAAGATTCTTAGCATATGTTGAAGACTAGTTACGTTATAAGAAGAGTTGGTGCCTGGGACTTTTTACTCAAAGGCATCAGATTATTTTGTAGCACTGGATAATTTGGTTCTTTTATCATTCAAAGAGTTGTAACTTCCTAAATAATTCATAATGAAACATAATCATTTGACTTTACCATGGTTGTAGACTACAACCATGGTAAACAAAACATCCTTCCATATTTTACACATTATCTAAATAAATTAGAAACATTATAAATAAAAATTATAACAAAAGCCAACTAAACTCGCGCTTAACTCCTTCAATGACAACAAAGGCAGTTGTCAAGTCGTCGAAATTAATTTAACCGGATCCGTAAGTCCGGAACTATTCCGTGTAATCTGTGTAGTCTTGAATCCAATAAGCTACTGATTTTTGAAGATGGCCAAGAAATGACCACTATATTCGGAGCTGTATGTCAGAACATTTTAACAATCTTCGTTAACAAAACCTTCCCCAGGAGCCAGCAAACTACGACTTCGCGTACAAAGTGAGCGATTACCTCTCCGGCAGTGATTTCGGGCACACGGAGACCAGGCAAGACAACAGAGCTGAGGGTTCTTACTTCGTGGTGCTGCCTGATGGGACCAAGCAGGTACGTTACACCAATTTCATTAAGCTGCAAATTCTTTAATCTTTTTAGCTACAAGGGCTAGTGGAAGACATGGAAGACAATGTCTCGCTCCATGACCAATTTCTTGAGCATATAAAGCATTTACCTTGCTTGAGCGATGATATGTGGTAATTTCTTTTTTTGTACTATTCTGATTAATGTCTGTTATGTTACCTATTGACATAAATAAATACATTTATGTTCGATGATGGATGCTAAAGTAACTGTCACCTGGCCTGCAGATAGGTACCATAGTGGTGCGTAAAAAACATCTAGCAGCACACGTGAGCACCTGTAATTCTAAGATTATTATGATTCGTTTTGTTAGAAAATCCTTACAGGTGCTTCACCCGAATCAGAATCATTTAAATTGCGAATTCAAACCTGTAAATAACTAAAATCTAAATAATTTTAAAAGAAAAGCATTTTGAAAAGTCTACCTTTTGCGTCACAATCACTGTTCACCTCTAGAGAGCATTGTAATGTTTGTTTCTGCCAGTTTTCCTTTATCCTATGCTTTAATTAAACATAGGCTTCCACTGTTGGCCCCAGCTTTAGTTCACCATTTTCAATTCCAGGTGGTGGAATACGAAGCCGACGAGCGCGGCTTCAAACCCAGGATCTCCGTTGAGCCAGCTGATGCATCAGCGCGTTCAGGAGGCTACGATGACAATGCTGCTGACCTGACCAGGTCTGGTGATGGACCTTATTAGGGAAGCAAGGACAAAAGAAGACTACCGCATTGACCAGAGGATAGAAGAGCTTAAGATAAGACCATAGACCAGAGAACGCTGCCGATCTAAATTTGGAAAGACCTAGGGCGCTATTTTTTATCACTAGCTTCAAGATGACGAGTGATTTTCGTTCGAAGATGAGTTAAAAGTCAACGAAAATAACTCGTTTTCAAACGAAAATCACTCGTGGTATTGACGCGAGTGTTTCAAAAATTAAGCTCCTGGGGTGCTATACCATTTTAGGCGGAACCATAGTATAAATATAAGAACGCGAATGAAATGTTTTCTTATTGTACATAAATTCCATGTAAAAACGACTTTGTTTACAGAAGTGAAAAGCAAAACGATAAATGATACGAAAATGGATTGACGACGAACTAAATACTCATAATTTATTGTTTTCTAGCAAATGAAAAATGTAAAAAAAATAACCTCATAGTTTGTAAGTCGCTTGTGATGTAGATTAATTTAGTGCAAATATACAATGTGATGTTTTAATTTGGTTCGCTTTCTTTGAACACCCTTCCTACATATCCAACCATAATGTTATGCATTGAGTAAGCATCTTCTAGAAATTAATAAATGTATATTTCATCAACAATTAGTTAACCAAAGGTATTTTAAGCAATTGCAAGCCCAAAAAAGAACTCACAATCTGTAGCAAGATTTAGCCTTGTTATGAAAGCCATTTAATACGACAAATAAGCACTAACCAACGAATAGTATATTATATATAACAACAACGAATAGCATATATGTATTATTTATGTATATATGTATAACTACTTTCATTTGTCGTTTTTTCACTGCACCCGTTGCTGTCTTTCTGCATGACCTAAAGGTTTGACTGGCAGAGAATGCTCTTAGCATTAAGTCCACCTTTTTACACTAAATTTTGTTCAATAAAGTCTTTAAATAAAAAATAATAATAATTCAAATATAAAAGGTCATTTTGTATGAAGTATCTGGCAGATAACGATAACCAGAACTTAGTAAGACATTGTTATACATGCCGAATTAAAAAATGTAGGCTTACTTAGTTCACAAAAAGGTCAGCCCGAAGAGAGAATAGACTGCCATATGCACTGAATAGATTATCTATTCAGTGGCCATATGCATAGATACTCAGATAAGAAGACTACCTTATACCACCTTATCAGGGTCTACCTATAATTATCATCTATTTTCATACTTTTGAACTACAAGAAACGCAAAGAGTAGCTAAGCTGTCAATCTCTTTCACCAGACCAGACTGCGTTCAAGAGAAGGATTTTTTTAAGATTAAAAATTACCAACCGTATACCATTAAATGCTAAATTACTGTTAATTAGTTAGTGTTTGCAGTGCGGTGCGGTGCTAAAGCGTCTTACTATTTTGAAAGAAAGAAAGAAAATGAATTTATTAATTTAGGACATCACAAACACACACACATTTGAACGAGTTCACAAAATATAAAATGTTACACATATGTTACACTTATAGTGTCATGTAACTGTAAGTAACCGTAATTTACTTAGTTTATCTACTCACTTAGTTTTTAAGATAAATATTGCAATACCCAACAGGGTCATTAAGTGTTAAGTTCGAAACTTATTTTTAAGACCTATTTATTGTACACTTAATGGCAATAAACGAATTTGAATTTGATAAATAATAACATACACAATCAATTTTTGCGATCTAACTACCGCGCGCAGTTGGTTTGGCACGATTTTATATGATACAAGCGGACCCAGCGAACTTTGTTTCGCCCCGGCCCCGTCCTGCCCTAGCCCCGGCCCCATCGAACGGGATAAAAAGTATCCTATGTCCTTCTCCTGGTACTAAGCTACCTCCCCGCTGTTTCGCCCCTGCCCCGTCTAGCGGGATAAAAAGTATCCTATATCCTTTGCCTGATTCTAAGCTACCTCCCCACCAACTTTCAGCCAAATCGGTTCAGCCGTTCTCGAGTTAAAGTGTTGTAACAAACACGACTTTCTTTTATATATATAGACTAACGATCCCCGCGACTGCGTCTGCTCGTTTTTAGTTTGCTTCCCCCTTCCTTAATATACTTGATTGTGGAAGGTACTTTAAGTCATGAGTAGGTTCTTCTTTTAAAATATTGCCAATGTGTTTAAAGTCACCCTGTAGAGTACCTATTTAGTGAAATGGAGTCAAAGGTAGGATTGAATTATTTATACGCCTTAAATAAGTATTTTATACTTGAAGACATAACCTCTATCAAGTTATTAGTTTTTGCATGTATTATATTTGACTTACTCAAATAAATTAAGCTTGAAAAGGTAAAAAATATTGACGCTGCTATCAGGCACTTAATTATTCCGAAATTCTATCTCCGGCTATCTCCGATTGGGGTGACGCCAACCTGGTGTCGTTTAACGCTACCAAAACACAGGCGTGCTTATTCTCCACAAAACGGAGTCCTTTCGACCTGACTCCGACTTTCCGGGATGTGCCTGTCCCCGTGACCGACCACCTGCAACTTTTAGGCATTCAGCTGTCTTCTGATTTGAACTTCGGGCAATACATTGAGGCTATAGCTCAAACAGCAGCAAGAAAGCTTGGCGTTCTCTCTAGGGTCAGGCGGTACTTCACCCCGGACCAGCTTCTTCAACTCTATCAAGCCCAGGTCCGATCTTGCATGGAGTACTGCTGCCACCTTTGGGATGGTTCGGCAAAATATCAGCTGGCTGCTTTAGACTCAATAGAAAACCGAGCAAAGAAAATTATCAGAGACGATGAACTCTTCAAAAATAAATTGGTAAGTCTAGACCATAGGCGAAGAGTAGCATGTCTGTCGGTCTTCTATAGGTTACATTTCGGAGAGTGTGCGAAGGAATTGCATGACCTAATTCCACCGGCCCCTTTTCATCTTCGTAATACAAGACGCGGGCGCGGCTTCCATCCCTATGTCGTAGAGATTCCATCAATACGCACCCAACGATTTCGGTCCACATTTCTTTTACGTACTGCTAGGGTGTGGAATTCGCTGCCGGCAGAAGTGTTCCCTGGAAACTACAATTTGGACGTTTTCAAGAAGAGAGTGAATAGGCTATTACTAGGCAGACATGGTCCATCTTAGGCTACATTGTCACTTAACATCAGGTGCAATCGTAGCCAAATGTCTGGCTATCTATTATATAAAAAAAAAAAAAAAAATACGATTATACCTCTATCTCTAATTTGTAATTCTTTTGAGAAATAAAGATCTTTATAACCATTATGTGACGTCAACTCGGTAAGAGTTTGAACCGAAGTAAAAAGTTTATATCAATGAAAATGAAAACTACATTTGAGAAGTTTCCATTAAGCGTAGTTTACCTCTGAGCAAGAATGTTTAAAATAATAATCAGGTAAATATGTCACCTTCAATGCTATTTTCATGGCAAAGTTTTAACGAAAAGGCTTGATAGAATTGGTCAAAAAATAAAATGAATCCATGATGATTCATTTTTGCTTTTTTGATCAACAAACATATTTTGATACTCAATACTTTTAGGCTAGAGGAAATAGTTCTTTTTATGCCTGAAATAAGAATGAAACACAGGAAAAAAGTTGTCGAGAGTAATTAAGTATAATAAATAAAAATAAGTATGCGCCAGACAACACACCAATTGTCATGGTTTCGAGCTAAGGAATTTTCTTCTTTGTGCTACGAATACCAGACAACGATGATGACGGGGGCGTCTCCCATAAATACTTAAATACATATACATACATGACTTAGGTACTAATGTTCGTGCCCCGTGCTTGCCCCTTGCGGGATTCAAACCCGCGACCGCCGGCATAGTCAAGAGCGCTACCTCTACACCAAACGCGTCGTCAATTATTACAATGACGGAGATTGAGAAAGAACTGACACCAGTAAGTACCCTAAAAAGCTATAAGAAAATAAATAATAAAATTACTTGCTTCACAGAAATAATGCTATCTACGCCAACCTATTTTTTATATTTGACTGTAACGAAAGTACAAAATGGTATGACATATTACCAGTAAGTAAAGTTAGCCTGTAAGCATCCAACTGCTGGGAAAAAGTATTACCTGAAATTTGCGGTTGTATGAGCCATACCTACTTCACCACGCGGGATCCAGTGCCGATTGGGCGGAGGGGTGTTTGCAAGGCAAGCGACCGACCTTGCTGTTAGATTTTTATTAAGCCATCCAAAGGGCCTCTGACAAAGCTTAACGTGCCTTCCGAAGCACGGAGATGCTCGTGATATACGTCACTTACATGGTCGGAATGGTGACCCATCCAAACACGACCGCGCCGTTCGTTGCTTAACTTTGGTATCACTACCAAAGCGCTGCCACTGCGCTACGAGCACCTCTTACCTAAGACATATTATTACTCTTACTGAGACATACCTACCTATTACCAAACTTATTAAAAGTTCTAATCGTATCGACGCTCGATACAGTGGATACATCCTCCTATTGAGAATGAATGAATGACTTTGTTCGACACAAATAAACAAAAAACACAGAAAAGTACACAAACTATTCAATCAAAAGCCCAAACCAAGGCCAATAGAACTTCGGAGTTATTCAGCTACTCCACACCCGTGACTTCCTAGGTCTCGTCACGAGGGAAGTACCATCTTCTCATTCATGATCATGGCTGAGGTCTGGTTCAGTCTAAACGTCACACGTCGCATGCGACGCATCCTTGAGAGAGATTTTGGTTGGACAGAGATGGTGTGGAGACTTCAGCGATAATATTTTTTTGGTTTGATGTGGATAGTATGTAAGATAAAGTTCGTTTACTTTTTTTTATAATCTTCATATTAATTTCAGATACTTTAAAAAGTACAATGGGCGTGTAATTTAATTCAATATTTTTGAATATACTATTGTGAGCTATAAGTAACATTATAAACCGAAAGATATGATAAGCAGAATAAAGGCGCTAAGCATCTTATCTTTTTTTTGAAAATGTAGATAACGACACAAAACTACATTACATTAATCAAATGGTGAGGAATTTTATTTGTCTTCTTACTTTATACAGATGAAAAATCTAAGAATATGATAACTCTTGATTTAAGCGAATTATAAAAAAAACAATCACAATGTATAATTCTTATTTTTCTACGAACATAACCCCTTAACTTCATCATCGTCACCAACCAAAGACATCTACCGAATTGCCTAATCACATAATACTAGCGATAGTAGTACTAGTAAAGAAAAGGAGAAACGACTTTTCAGTAGGCCTCCGCCACAGTTTTAATTTTTATACTCACAAACAAATCTAGCGCAAAGCGACTCCACCGCATCTCTGTGCTAAGCTCTCAGCACCTTGAAAGCTCATCTTTTATTCTCTAATGAGCGTCAATTTTTCATCCCCTACCCATACAAGTACCATACAAGACGAAGACGAAGTATAAAAGCTACATGAATGGGGTCGACAGTATCATTCGAATTGTGTCAACATCTGTGTCATTTGGATTACGAGATGAAGGTATTTAGAACTGCGTTTGTGATTTAAAATAAGATACAAATAATTTTATAGAAGGAAATAACCAATATAATTTTAATATCCTGTGCTAGAAAGCATGTTTAATAAAACAACAGATTTGTTTTACAATGACTGAATAAGTTCCCATTATCTTTAACCTTTAAGAAGACTTTTTGATATATTTAACGGACTGATTCGGGATTCTAAGTATTATTTTTGTACTACTCTGCTAAATGCAAAATAAGCGAATTTATAAAGTGCCTATGTGCCTACCTAATACCGAATTATTAGAGCACTTTTATGCTAACATCGCCTTTAATCATCCCAGTTACTAATTAACTAATTATTTTCCTGTTACAGGTCTTGGTAGCAGTTTCCATCTTCGTAGCCTTGGCTTTGGCTGAACCACCTCCATCAAACAGGTATATTCACATTTTCAAAGTCAAAAATGTTTTATGCAATGTCATGAACTTCATGACTATTTATCACTAACCACTGGCAAGTACTATATATATTCTGTGCCACTGGGTAAGGCTGCGTTTCCACCAGAGATGTGCGATGGAAATGTGTCTACGAGGATGTGTAGCGGAGCTGTGAAAATGCGCATTAATGTGTGGTGCGAGGATGGGTTGCGAAGCTGTGAAATGTGTCGACGGGGTGCGGTGTATGCGCAAACCTTCTCAACACACATCCCTCGCACACATTTATTTATTTATTTATTTACTACATCCCTCGTACACCTCCCTCGCACACATTCCTCGCTTATTTTGTATGCGCAAAAATCTAGCTCCGCTGAGCCGTTTCCACCAGAGCTGTGCTGACCGAGGCGAGGTAAATGAAGCGATTCTATTGGTTCTTTACAAACACATCCCTCGCTACGCATCCTCGCACATCTCTAGTGGAAACGCAGCCTAATCTGGGTAAACTAGGAAAATCCCTGAAAATGATTGCCAGAATTGAAGTGGCATTTAGACATTTTGAGACTGTAACCGTGTGTTGATTATTTTGTTTTCTATAATATGTCATCAGACTATACATTTTTATTGAAAAATAGTCCTTTTTCCAACAGCATAAGTAAGCACAGTGTAGTTTGAGGAGTTGTCGTCCGTACAGCCAATCATACATGAGGTATAGGTACAATTAAGAAGATAAGTTCTTAGGATTTACTGCATTACACTTATTATCTTTTCAGCTATCTCCCTCCTCCTACCAATGGAGACTTCAATCAAGGTCCTCAAGGGCCACCGCAGGTCATCGCGGCGAGGGCACTAGGCCAGGGGCGTGGGCCCCAGTCTGCCAGGGCCGCACCTCATGCGGGGCCACACGCGGGGGCCCACTCTGGTGCTGCCAACGGATTTGCCAGGTATTTTTTAAAATAGCTGTCACTATCGATAAATCCAGCAATACAGATTCAATAAGCAGTTTGGGTTGAAGAGAAGACCGTGCCAAAAAGTATCATGCTCATGATATAGCGATGGTTAATGGAACAAAATGAGAGGTCTTTCAATCTTTTGATTGGCATATCATTATAGTAATTACCTATCGTAATCATCATCAAAAACTACAACCGTCGCTTTGTATGTTGAATGCTCAGTAAAAGTCATTTGCTGGAACTATATCTAAAACTAGACATTTGACTTAAAGTAGATTTTTGTTTTTATAGTGTTTTGTCACTATACAATCTTAATGATATAGGCATACGCCCGGATTGCGTAAGACACGGGGTTCATTTCCTCGTCTGTCACAGAGTCACGGTTGCTTTTTACAAGTGAAATTTGTATCATTTGACTTAATTTAGGAGCAGTCCACTAGCACATGGAAACCATGGTGGTCAAGGCAGATTTGCAGCCAAGCCCGAATCTGGATACGACAGGAACGCCAGTCCTTTCGGCAGGAATGCCTTGGAAGAATCATCTGTGAGTGTGATATTTTTTATTTGAATCAAACCTCAAAAAAGATACCGGCGTCTCCATGCAAAAAAAAAAACCTGTAAAATACAGAAGGAAAAGGCCCTTACATTACTAACCTTAAGCTTTGAAAATACTGTACAGACTTAGTATAAGTACTGATTTTATATATCACGGTCAATTTCAACGTTTGAATTGGCCAAAGTTTATCCATTAATAAATCTTAGTTTTTAGTGTGGATAATCATTGTTGACGATGATACTCTATTTTTTGAGTTTTGAAAAGATAGAAAACAAGTCTGCCCATAAATTTGAACGTTTTACATAACCCTCAAATAGTTGATACTTATACGAATTCTGTACAGGAGCCAGCAAACTACAACTTTGGGTACATGGTGAACGACTTCCAGGAGGGAACCGACTTTGGGCACCATGAGGAAAGGCAGGAGGAGAGGGCTCAGGGAGAATACCATGTCGTGCTGCCTGACGGGAGGAAACAGGTGAGGGAGGAAATCTATCAGCTTGAAGCAAAAATTCTAAGGATAGGTGCTTTGCTCAACACTATCATCTTGAAATCATCGCAATCATTTAGATTTAGACCGTTTAGAGCAATCAATTCAGAGAAACTCCTTCCACCATATAGATCACTTTAGTTACCGACTAAGAGCCTTGTCCTTTTGGGTCATCATCATCAAAATTGAGAGCTAGGCTCTTGTCGGTAGAGTTTTCTCCATAAAAACTCCAAATAAGAGAATCTTCAAATCGTTGAAAAAAAAATAACCTAAGCCATTGATTTTCCAGACTGTGAGCTACGAAGCCGACGAGCGCGGTTTCAAGCCACACATCTCATACGAAGAGTCTGAAGGTGACCTTTCCCGCTCCGGCCCTGGAGGCTACGACTCAAACGCCAACAACCTTCGTTCAGCAGATGTTGGCAGCCAAGGATACCCCAGCTCTGGCCATGGCAACGGCTTTTCCGGCGCTAATAACCATGGCAACGATTTCTCTGGCGCGAATCACCATGGCAACGGCTTTGCAAATGGTGGACGCAGCCATGACAGCAAAAAAGGCGCGCGTTCGGGCTACTGACTCAATTTCGAGTTTATGACAATATTTTTCTTTGTAATCTTTTGTTTAGTTTAATTTTTTAGATATTTATTGTAATTGGATGCACAAGCAAGTACAAAATTAGTTGTAAGTTGCAAGCACAAGTGATAAAATACAAAAATACTTTTATTAGGTATTTTCTTTCGATGAATTTACTTTGAAAATAAGTTTATTGTTTAATGTAAAATAAACGTGAATTATTGGAACACCTAGTTTTTTTATTCCTTAGTTAGGTACCTGGTTTACAAAGTTAACCTGGATAAATTAAGGAAGCTTTAAATAAAGTTGTTGAATTAATTCAGTAATATAATTAGTCAGTTTAGTACCTAGGTCGGAATCACGTGCAAATACTCAACTATAATGAACAATTCCAAGTATAATTATAATAATAGGCAAACAAATTAAATATTCAATCCATACAAAAGTACACAACACCAATTTGTACTCAAACAAGCGAAAAATCGTCCAATATTTGATATTAGCTTTACCTTGGAAACTTAATATGGAGTAAAATCTATATTGACGTCATTTCCGGAAATATAATAGAACATCTAAGAAAAAAATAATTTCAAACTAAAATTTTTGTTTGAAAAAATGTTTTTTTGTTTCTTAACCTAAAATGCGCACATACATCTGGCAAACTTGCCTTTATTTCCTAGCAAAGCATATTTCATAGAGTCATTTTATGGTATACGTAATCATCATCATCACCTTCCAGTCACTACTGAACTGAACCAAAGTCAACAGCTGACGTCAACACCACAAACCTTCCTTCCTCCACAAACCACCACAAAGCTTAGGTTGGTGCCGTTGGTCCGTGATTTGAACACAAGACTCCTTCGACAGAAACCAAAAACAAATAAATCTAGACTAACTGTGTTCGACGTTAAGCTTGAATTTCAGAATAGCTTGACGGTTCTAAAGGCACTGCTCAATGTTGAAGTAAAAGAAAATCGTCAAACTATAGGTACCTTATCGTTCTCGATGACAGCATTTGTCGTTTGCTTAGTGAATCGACGTACAGTAAATGATATTATTCATACAAATCCTGACCTTGTGATCCGCAACTCACATCCTTACACCTTTTTAGCATTAATTGCACACGATCTTATTTTAATTATTGAGCAAATATTTGTCCAAAGCTAGGCCTTGATTTTGGTATCATTGATCGAGGATCATATAAATGGCTCGGATGCTTGAAAAATCATCATTCGATTTGAATTTCCGAAGATCTCACAGCAATATGAAGGTGATTATCAGATTGATTATTATGATAACCCATCATTTTCACTAGTTAAATAAGTTGCACTAATTAGTCATCGTACATCATTATCGTTTTTTTTTTATAATAGATAGCCAGACATTTGGCTACGATTGCACCTGATGTTAAGTGACAATGTAGCCTAAGATGGACCATGTCTGCCTAGTAACAGCCTATTCACTCTCTTCTTGAAAACGTCCAAAGTGTAGTTGCCAGGGAACACTTCTGCCGGCAGCGAATGAGACAATAACTGATTAGTTTACTGAAAGTTGTAAAGTTTAATAAAGATAAAGCCTCTTTCACTATTGACAAACAAGCACTAAGCAAATCCAAAGATGGAACGTCATTTCGTATGAAGTATTGACACATGACGTTAATCAGAACTTATAAGGACATTGTGAAACGGACCTTAAGACTCAATATTAATTTTTTTTTTAAACAAGATCCTTAACTTTGATTTTTCCTTTTTTCTATTTCTCAGGTCCTTTTAGCGGTAGTTTTGGCCCTTGGGTCTGTATCAGCTATAGGATCAGGCCCGTACCTGCCCAGCGGCTGGAGGCCTCAGGGCCCGGCTTTCAGCCTACCTTCAGAAGCAAGGGTATGTTGTCTAAGAAAGCTTCTACATAAATATGTTTGGTTTGTGTAAACAATTTCGTCTTTTGCATGACAAATCTTATTTAAGTTTTTTAAAACCATAGCAGTTCATCATCAAATTAAGGAGCCCTTATCGGTGGAACTTATTCCATAATAATTCCAAATTAACTTAATTATCCCTATATTGTTCAAATTTTTACGATTTTTTTTACCGCCAACAGCTCCCCTCAGCAAACCCTCTCGCAGATGTAGTGTTCCAAGGATCGGAAGCGTCAGGATCTGACTTCCTTCAAGAGTATGGGCCTCCGAAACTCCAGGCCCTTCCCAAGGAGGTCAGGGACCAGGCCTTCCTGGTGGAAGCCAAGTTTGGTGACGAAGAGGTCGTGGTAGAAGCGGCTACTGAAGGTATGAAATTGTACAAACACTTATCTAAGACAGGTATACTTTAATCAGTAAATAATTATCCTTGTGTAAACATTATTTTGGAGAATTTGCACTTTTCCAATTGTCTCTTCAATTGACTCTTCTATATTTATAAATATCATGAAATCACTGATAAATTTTTGATGTGCCTTAAAAATAATAATATTATTTATTAATTTATATTGACTTTATTGCACAACCCAAAATTTGTATAAAAGATGAACTTAACGTTAACTTAACCTCATGGCATTCTCTACCTATCATATTTTTGGGCTAATTAGAATTTATTGCTGTTGATGGCATCTCTGTATATTAGTTATAATGTAAATTGCACTTGTAAAAAGCAACCGTGACTCTGTGACAGACGAGGAATCGAACCCCGTGTTGTCGTTACGCTATCCGGGCGTATGCCTATACCACTCGGCCACCGTCACATTAACAAGACTGTTGAATTTTGCAAGCGTTAACTGTGACTCTGTTATAATAAATGTTACTGACTTTGAAACAGCTATCACCGAGCTACGATCAGCATTAGTAGAAGAGTCCCTTCCAACAACCGAATCTCAAACTGAATTAGTTGAAGTTTCAACACCTGCTGAAGTAATAGTTCAGGGCAAATCATTAGACCTTGAGGAAGAACCTGTTGCTGAGGAAATCGAAGGATCCACTCAAGGTGATGTAACCACTGAAGCTACAGTTTTTGGACAAGTCAATGCTAAAATACAAGCAGGGAAAGAAATAGTGGAAGAGGAAAAGAATATTGCTGAGGTCACCGACAGTTTGGAAAAGGAGGCGGTTGAACAGGTAATTATTTAATGTCGCATTTTAAAGCGATGGCTACACCAGAGGTCCCGGGTTCGATTCCCGGGTCGTGCCAAAAATATGTTCCTGGGATTTTCTGTTCAGAAATTCTCAGGGAAGCCTGGAGTTTGGAAGTTGGCGGTGTTTCACCCCCGTGCCTCGGAAAGCACGCAAAGCCGTTGGTCCTGAGCCTGAAGGCCTACTACGAAAAACAAAATCCGTCAATACGATAGTCGTTTTGCGGATCCGAAGCATTTCGTAGTAAGGATTTCATACTAAAATGTTTCGGATCCGAAAGACGATAATCGTTATGACGTATTTCGTTTTTCGTAGTAGACCTCCTGATCTCTTCGTTTCGTTGTTATTAAGTGCTTATATGATTAAAACAACATTTTTTTAAGTTACGTTAATGTTGATGTTATAATATGTTCCAGGCGCAAGTATCTCAAGATCTAACTGCAAGCAAATCAGTGGAACTCAAATCAGGGTAAGTTGGCAAAAGGTTGAAGTAATTATTTTGGTTGAAATTGCAACAATTTATTTTATCCGTGTGTATGGAGTTTCGACGAGTAACTATTAGATGCTTCGGAGTTTAGAGAGAGCATCCTATTTACTATCAAATTAATGTTTTTCATCAATGTATTTTTCTATGAAGTAGATTATATATTTTTATAACCTACTTACTATTTTTTTGCATAAATAAATGAATAAATTATGCATGCATTTTTAGGAAAAATAAACAAGTTCGCAGGGTTATCAGTACCTACCTAATTAATTAGAATATTTTAATTTACACTCGCCAAAAGTAAGTTACAATCATGGAAAACTCAGTCTAATCTATTGATTATATGACGTGGATCGTGGGTATAACAAAAACTTATTCTAAAATACTTACATTAAAATAACCTATTAAAAAAAACATATTTAAAATAATAATAAAAAACTCTCTCAACAGGTTAAACCAATTTTGTTATGTTGCAGGACCCTGGCGGCAGTGCCGGAAGGATTCCTGGAGTATGGACCCCCCGGATTTCAAGAATATGGCCCCCCTGGCTTCAAGGAATACGGACCCCCTAAGGAGGGTGCCATTCTAAGGAATGATGAAGTAAGAACCTTCTAGTAACAATTTATTCACCTATGCCCTTGCGGTTACATGTTATAGGTACACATATGTATACAGGGTGTCCCATTTTAGCACTTCATGTTGACAAAAAAAAATAATGTAAAAAATATGATTTGCAGTTGAACATAAGAACTGAGGAACTAATCGAAAACAACGAGACAAGAAGAAGACGCTTCTCTCCTAAATTCAGGTAAAAATAATATAACCTGGTTATCAAGAATGGACCTGTCATTGTCTGCTGCTTTTACTGATGTTTTCTATTCAATATTATTACTATTTTTAATTGTAACTATTTAATTGATTTTTTTGCACTAGTGTTACTTTGTAGTTTACTTGCCAATGATGTGTAATTAATGTGTATACCTATAATTGGCATATGTAAAAGAATAATACCTTAATTATTAGTTACTAATGTTTTCTATGTATGCAGTTGGTGTACCATATTTTATAAAATAAAATGAAATAAAAATGACACTGCGTGGTAAGAAAAATTTGCAAAAATTAACAGGGGCCCAATTTTTTCGTCACTCTCGTCAAAATGGTGTGTGATATTCATTAAATAATATTCTATTTTCGAATGAAAATTAGTAAAATTCGAAATCACACGCCATATTCAAGCGAGAGACTCAAAAATAGAGTCCCTGTATTGAAACGAAACGGACGAACACAGTGAAGCGGGAGTCGGTAGGGGCGTGACATGCATGACATGTCCATTCTGACGATAACCGGGTAATATGTTTTTATTATCATCATCATTATTTCGAAAATCTATTAAATGATTTATATGCGGGTCTCTTCTAAAGCAACTCATAAGCATAAACTACTATTCTTTTGTCTTGATTTTGCTTGAATACCTCTCGTTTTAGCTTTCCTGAGGTTTGTGTTCGAACCCACGTAAAACAGGGTTCTCAGAATCTTTATCGAAGCTCTTTGCTAAGCAAACATACAAACAGCCTATCACCCCAAACGCATTCACGCTTGATGACGCGTTTGGTGTATGGGTTAGCGCTCCTGACTATTACGCCGGCCGTCGCGGAATCGAATCCCGCAAGGGGCAAATGTTTGTGTGATGAGCACGAACATTTGTACCTTTGTCATGGATGTTATATGTATTTAAGTATTTATGGGAAACGCCCCCGTCATAATCGTTGTCTGGTACTTCGTAACACAAGGAAGAATATTCCTTTCCACGAAACCAGACAATTGGTGTGTTGTCTGGCGCATATTTATTTATTTATTATTAAACTTTTTCCGTTCGGTTGGTTAAAAATTACCAAAAGAAATGGACGAATTGTGCCTAATATTTAGTTCCTAACCATTTAAACTAGTATTATTATGTATTTTTCAGATCTACGAAGAAACATTAACACAATGGAGTCGCTTCGGACGTTTTAATTTAAACTTTTGCAGTATTATTGAGGCATACAACCGCTGTAGTAGCTTATTGTATATTTTAAATGTAAAGAAGTAATAAAAAAATTGTATTATACAGTTTGTCTACTTTTTACATTCATTAATCGTAAAATTTTATTTCATACTAGTATTTTAGTGCTATGTATGGTATGGGATCCCGTAAATGTTTTTTTTTTGTATGGGAATCGTAAAGTGGTTAACAGTATGGATACACCTACTAACCAAGTTTCAACTCTGTTTCAATGCTAATAGTTTCCGAAAAAAATGGCTGTGACATACGGACGGAAAGACAGACAAACTTGACGACACTTAAGGGTTCCGTTTTTTTCCATTCGGCTACGGAACCCTAAAAATATGTCATCCTAGTCACAATTTTGTCATCGAGTTGCGTGCGACTCATTTTTTTTGCCTGGCATAGCTTCTCTATACGTACGTAGTAATAACAACTATCATATACAGTCCCCCTAGCCGATTTCGACTACGGTGGCCAGTCACAAGGACCAACCGACTGCGCGGGACATATTATAGTGCACAAGTGTGTGCGCAAACACAGGTGCACTCTCTATTCCTTTCACTCTCATAGCCCGATGGGACAGCAATCTGACACGACCGGAGAGAGATCAGGCGCAGAACCAACGGCTTTACGTGCTTTCCGAGGCACGGGGGTGAAACCGCCAACTTCCAAACTCCGGGCTTTAAAATGCGACCCTCTAACCGCTGCGCCACCGAGGCAGTTACAACTATCAAACAAGTCGGTGGCTAATCGCAGATAAATAAAACTACTTATGTTTGATTGCATGCTATATTGCAGTTTATTCTCCCTCCATAGCATTGTAGGCTTCCTTAGTTAAATAAACATTAAGTAGGCACATCATTTTTATTATAATTAAATACAAGTATGAGTAGGAATTAAGAAAACTATTATAAAATACGGGTGTTTTTGCAAAGGGGTGCCAAATTTTTGAAGTGAATGAGACCATCAATATGAACAACTTTTACTATGGTTCAAACCTTAATTTTTTTCTGCCTCTCTAAAATTTTATTTAACACGTTCCGGGACACTACTCCAGACACAATAGATGTTTTATTGTTTTCACGCCTGTAGGCGTTCACTGTCCCGGAACGTGTTAAGATTTCGACCATGACACAATAGTAGAAGTTCTTCATATTGATGGTCTCAATCACCTCCAAAAACCTTTGGCACTTGCAAACACCTCCTGTATTTATCCTGTATTTATTCCAAAACTTTCCAATAGCGCGTTCAATAAAATATCAACGCGTATTTCTATAAGTAGACTATGTAAAGAACATCAAAGAAAAAATCCAATTCGTAATACTGCCAGTGTAAGTTACAAACTTCATCGCCATCATCTTCATTATCAGCCATGGCCAATGTTCAGCAATGGACGTCCTCCACTGCTGAACATTGGCCTCTCTTAAAAGTTTTTTCACAGCGACACACAGTTACAAAATAACTTACATAAAAACCGCTTAAATATAATGTTTTAAACCTTTTTGGCGTCTAATAAATTGACTAGAAGTAGGCAGATAGTTTATTTATGCATTATACATATATAATTGGTAAAGTTATAGAT
The DNA here is from genome assembly GCA_963584085.1 of Pyrausta aurata. NCBI lineage: Eukaryota > Metazoa > Arthropoda > Insecta > Lepidoptera > Crambidae > Pyrausta > Pyrausta aurata. The sequence goes on from OY757277.1 coordinate 6,878,257, forward strand.
ATTTTCATCATATTTTGCGCCCCAGTCTGTTTCTCATTATCATCACCATTCTTGTCAAATGTCTCGATCACTTTTGTTCCATTTCCAAATCATTTGTTATTATATCTGCTAGAATATTCTGAAAGCAAAATAATTGGTATGAGTAGGTATGTACCTAACGTTCGGTTTTGTTCAGGGGGCCTATTTTTGAATCACTCGCGTCGATAAGTATTACGAGTGATTTTCGTTGGAAAACGAGTTATTTTCGTTGACTTTTAAATTCATCTTCGAACGAAAATCACTCGCCATCTTGAAGCGCGTGATTAAAAAATAGAGTTCCAGGGCTCCAGGGACCCTATTATTGAATCACTCGCTTGATTCCGAGTGATTTTCGATCACAAAACCAATTAACCCTTCAGGACTAGCAAAATGTTATTTTGCAAATCACCGCAACTCGCGTTTTGTCCTCGAGAACAAAGGGTGAAAAAAGACAAAAGTCGCGACAAAAGACGAGACAAAAGACGAGACAAAAGAGCCGACCCGACGATGACCCGATATCGGGTCCTTAGGCCACAGAGCGACTATTTGAATACCTGGCAAGCAGCCAGGGGGGGTCGTTCGGGGTCCAGGGTATTTTTGAATCACTCGCTTCGGAATGGCGAGTGATTTTCGTTCGACAACGAGCTTTTTTCTATGACTTTTCATTCGTTATCGAACGAAAATCACTCGCCATCTTGAAGCGAGTGATTCAAAAATAGGGCCCCAGTCGTTAAAAGTCAAAGAAAATTACGGGAAATATTGACGCGAGTACTAACAAAATCGAGCAATCTTTTTCTAAATCACTATCGTGTGGATTTTATCTGGTTCGCTATGTAATTTTCTTTGATTGATGTTCGACTTTCGAATGAAAAACATTTGAAATCCACACGGCAAAGTTATAAAAAATGATAAATAGTTACCAGCACTTTCTCATCAGCCATGGCAGCGTAAAATCCCTTCTTAAAGTTCCGTTTTGGTTTGCAATGTGGATTTTGTTCATGACATTTCGGGGTTCCTTCAGTTTTCGATTTCAAATCTTCACCCGGTTCAAGTGGTGCCGAGTTTGGAAGATGGTCAAGTCTTTTCAGTTCCGAGGGTATCAGGTCTAGGTAGCGGTATTCGGTCGGATCTAGCCTCATGTAGTATGATGCTGTTGGTTTTTGAAACCTGCAATTGTCAAGATAGAGATTGTTTAGGTAACTCGGACCCAGCCTCGTCCCGCCCAGGCTCGTAATTCTAAAAGTTAAGCGGTCCCAGCGAAAATTCCCCCGGCCCCGTCCGTTCCCATGCATGATTCGCCGAAATGATTTTGACACTTACGGGCCCTATTTTTGAATCGCTCTCGTCAATATTATGATTGATTTTCGATAGAAAACAAGTGATTTACATTGACTTTTAATTCATCTTCGAACGAAAATTGAAAAAAGTGATAAAAAAAATAGAGCTCCGGAATTAAAAGTCAACGAAAATAAATCGTTTTCGAAAGAAAATCACTCGTAATATTGTCACGAGTGATTTAAAAATAGAGCTCCTGACATATTAGTCGATCAAGCAGATGGAGTTTGTCATTTTGATCCCGAAAACAGAAAATAAACCGCTAGGAACCGCTATATAAAGGAAACTGGCGTTGTAACAACATAAAACAAATTGATAAATAGTAGGTACTCACAATAAAATCACTGTTAAACACAGGAGCGGTTTTATAGGGCACATTATGGTTGTTTTTGTTAATAGTGTAAGATGAAGTGTGACGGAAAAATGGCTTGGCCCCGTTTTATAGCCGGCTCGACATAAAAATGATAATTTTATTCATTAGAACAAATTACTCTTTCTAAATAGATAATCTGGAGCTTATAATTTGACAGGGAATAATAGGGCATAAGTAAATTGGATTTTGGCATGCCTTGACACTGTGACGAGTACTTTTACACGTAGGTACCTATATTAACTGTTATATTTAAAATTCTATAATATTAAACCAAAAATCCCACACGAGTTAGATTTGAACACGCGACCTCTGGCAAACCGCTAGAAAAAAATAACACTGAGTGTTAAAAGTATTGAAATCATGAAATTCTACGAACCACCGCTTGTTTGTGTGTTGACAGGTGTTTCAAAACAACTACACCGTGCTCTTTTAACCGTCTTACACCCGAAGCCCACGTAATGTAACCATCTTAATAAACCTCTAGGACATGTTATTTTTTTTATTACACTCCACATAATTTTGGTGTAAAAAATATCTAATAGTAATGTTACGTATTGTATCATCCTGTTCATAATGTTTACATTTTCAACAATGCATTCCTTGACCTTGCCGCCTCCACGCGTTCCGCCCCGTAGCCAATCTAAGACAGTCCACGTGGATCTCTAACCAATCATGCGCTAGCGCAATCCTTTGTGACGCCCACCGCCTCGCCCCTTTCTATTCGCGCGTAAAATAAGGTCAGTAGTGCTAGACAGCCGAGTGAATGACCCGCGCGTAGTGCTCGTTACAGGATGTTTCGTACTAAATTGTGCTGATATCTTCTTTAATGTCTTAGGCTTTGAAATCTTAATAATAACCAAGTTTTATTTAACGAATGACATGTAGTTATTGGATACTTTAAGTGGCCTTCGGCTGTAAGACGGTTAAAAAAGCACGGTGTATAAGGGTTCCGTTTTTTTCCATTCGGCTACTGAACCCTAAAAACGATTGTCACGTTTAAATTTATGCCAATGATGATGGATAACTTTTAATAATAGGTACTTACATATTTCGAACATTAATTATGATTAATTATTAATATTAATATTAAGAAATTATTTATGATAAAGTGGGTCTCAGAAATTGTAACAAAAGGGCTAATAAACACACTTTACTATTTGCTTTACTCAAATAACCTAAATAACGCAGTATAGTGTAGTAATAAATAAATCATATTTCATAAGGTCACGTCCTCGGGGGCCAATCCTCATTAAGCATTTCTTATTACTTTTTTGAAGAAAAAGCATTTTTTCCTCTTTAAGGGTCATGATTTCTATGTATTTAGATTAGATTTCTTCCCTCAATTGGCCCCCAGGCGCGGAAGTCTCGACGTAGTTTCCTGTAAAACCAGGAGCCCTATTTTTGAATCACTCGCGTCAAAATGGCGAGTGAGTTTCGTTCGACGTAGTGTCAAAAGTCATAGAAAAAAAATCGTTTTCGAACGAAAATCACACGCCATATCCAAGCGAGTGATTCAAAAATAGGGGCCCAGCACTGTGCTGGAAGTCTGAAGTGTGCACAAGTCTGAAGCAAGATTTTTGACATTTCGCGTAGACAATTTCAATATTCTGATTTTCTGCTGCATCGAATATCCCTTTAACTTACGTAGCTAAATCTTTAATAAATCTTAAACAATATTTGTATTTTTTTAAGCTTTATTCAAGCATTCTTTTCAACCATTAGATACACGAAAATACCAATTTCGTCTCAGCATTTTACGGTTTTACATACAGGGAACTATGTCGAGACTTCCGCGCCAGTAGGCTTACTACGAAAAACGAAATCCGTAAATACGGTTGTCGTTATTCGGATCCGAATGATTTTTAGTATGGAATCCTTAATGATTCGATTCCACAAAACGATAATCGAATAAACCGGTTAAGTGCGTGTCGGATCCGCGCACTGAGGGTTCCGTGCCACCCTTAACTGAATTCAGTTTGTATGAAAGACAAAGTTATATTTGCGGATGATAAAAATGTGCAATATCTCAAAAACTACTGGTTCGATCTCCTTCAAACCAATTTTCGTTGCAAGTTTTTGTTGAGGTCTACATCATACATTTTTTTCAAAATTTTCACTTTCTTAGTTCAAAAGTTAGATGGGGGGGGACGCCCATTTTACCACTTTGGAAGCGTCTATATCTCAAACCTTACACTTTTAGAAAAAATGGTTTTAGGAACCTCAACATCATTTTAAAGACCTATCCATAGACACCCGACACGCATAGGTTTGAGTAAAAAAAAATTTTCAGGTTTTAGTTTCATGTATGGGAGCCCCCCCTTAAATATTATTTTTTCTTAATTTTTGTATCTGAATCGGAAAGCGGTGAACAAAATACACCTACCTACCAAGTTTCAGCTATGTGATGCTTATAGTTTCAGAATGGCTGTGACATACGGACGGACAGACAGACAGACAGACAGACAGACAGACAGACAGACAGACAGACAGACTTGACGAAACTATAAGGGTTCCGTTTTTTGCCATTCGGCTACGGAACCCTAAAAATCATAATCTGTTTGATGTCGTGCAGCGCCACCTGATGGCCTCGTTTCTAAGTTTGTATCTCTACTCGTCACTAGATGGCAGTCATTTAAAATTCACTAGCGCCATCTATGCGCCAGTAGAATAATATTTGTTCTCACTTACAATATACTTCCAGAACAGATTAAGAGATGACGCTAAAATAGAACCATCAAATGGTGACATCGAATCGCGCCATCTATAAGGCAGTAGAATTATATTTGTAGTTTGTACTTACTTGAATTTTAGTTTTAGAAGAGATACGCTAAAACAGTTAGCGCCATCTAATGGCTTTTCAAATAGTTTCCCAGATAGTTTATTTACTTTAGGAACTTATCTTATCCTTATCTATAACTTAGCAATTACCAGAAAACAGACCCATAACATTTTCTATTAAAAGGAATCACCGTGCTTTGTAGTACATAATAATATATAACAGTTTTTATGTTATTCTAAATGTTATTTTTGTTGCTATTTTACAAGAAGTGAAGTGAAACCGCACGCAACCACTAAAATCTTCTTCGTAAAAATTAGATATTGCTTTTCGGTTGTCGTGCCATCTATAGTTTTATGGTAAGACTAACTAGTCACTTTCACTATGCTTCACAAGCAAGAATTAAAACCACAGATTAGTAAGAGTATGTTTGAAACTCTAGTAGCAAAAATCGTCATGATCTTAGAACAACGACGTATTTGACAAAAATCCAAAAATCGTTTTATTGCATTTTTGGTATATAAACACCGAAAATTTTATTACCAATTAAGAAAAAAAATGTTTTTCTTAATATATCCGGAGTTACGCAGTAGGTACAATGACGTTTCTGATAAATGTCCGTAGTAAAACGACGTATGTACGCATATGTCATGCGGACGTCTGACGGATCCGCGCAAGTGACATTGTTCGTTGGACTAGCCTGCAAAGTACCAGGAACTCCAAGAAATGACTCGAATTCAATTTAATGTGTTTTAGACACGTTTACAAGACAAAAATGCTAAAAACAAATTCAACAGTCGGTTTTTATCATACGTCACTTTTCTATGGCATAAGAATAAATTGATTGAAAGATAACAAGTTTTGCTTAAACGCAATATAAGTACTTAATATAGCTTTTGTTATTGTTTTTTATTTATTTTTAAAATTAATAAATAATCGTGACATATGTAGCCATACTGCATTTTTAGGGTTCCGTAGCCGAATGGCAAAAAACGGAACCCTTATAGTTTCGTCAAGTCTGTCTGTCTGTCTGTCTGTCTGTCTGTCTGTCTGTCTGTCTGTCTGTGTGTCTGTCTGTCTGTCTGTCTGTCTGTCTGTCTGTCCGTCCGTATGTCACAGCCACTTTATTCTGAAACTATTAGCATTACACACCTGAAACTTAGTAGGTAGGTGTATCTTGTTCACCGCTTTCCGATTCAGATACAAAAAGTAAGAAAAAATTATATTTAAGGGGGGGCTCCCATACATAAAACTAAAACCTAAATTTTTTTTTTTACTCAAACCTATTCATGTGTGGTGTCTATGGATAGGTCTTTTAAAATGATGTTGAGGTTTCTAAAACCATTTTTTCTTAAAGTCTAAGGTTTGAGATATAGACGCTTCCAAAGTGGTAAAATGGGCGTCCCCCCACATCTAACTTTTGAACTAAGAAAGTGAAAATTTTGAAAAAAATATATGATGTAGATCTCAACAAAAACTTGCAACGAAAATTAGTTTGAAGGAGATCGAACCAGTAGTTTTTGAGATATTGCACATTTTTATCAACCGCAAATATAACTTTGTTTTTCATACAAACACTATGAAAAACAAAGTTATTTTTGTTGTCGCAATATATTGTGATGTTTTCGTTTAGTGACTGTAAGTGGACCCTGAATTCAGTTAAGGGTGGCACGGAATCCTCAGTGCGCGGGTCCGACACGCACTTAACCGGTTTTTTCTGTGTACATGACGCTGGCGGATGATCACATACGACGATATACTGTGGATATGTTATCGTATTTTAGTGTCGTAAGTGCACTTGTATCCATGTTCTTCGAGCACTGAATAACTTACGACATTGTACCTTTGAAAAAAATGGCAGTGTATAAATATTTTTACCAAAATTTATTGTTATTGTAATATTGTGGCATGTTTAAAGAAACTTTACTAATTAAAATAATATTATTTTGTCTATTTGACTCGTAAAAAAAGTTTTTGGTAATGTATTTGCTAACCAATTCTGCAAGGAGAACACCGAAATATAAAACGAATAGTTAAATTTTATGCCTGACGAAAGTTGCTTTTATGTTTTCTTTGTTTTTGTAAGGATGTCTACTCTAATTTTTATGATTTGTTTTGTACTGAACATACCCAGTAGTTCGTGATAATAGTAACACATCGTCAGTTCACACGTCGTCAACGGGAAATCACCTAATGTCTTAAGAATCTATTTATTTTATAAAAGATTATTGCATAAATAATGTTGTTCAAAGGTGACCTTAATGCTAAAAGAGAACATTTTTTTTTTGACATCCTGTATGTTTTCAAAATTATCTTAGTCTTACTCTTCATGATATGCCATACCTACCAATATATGATTTTTATGTTGTAAGTAAGTAAGAAAATTATAACCATCTTTAAGATTTTACCAAAGCTTTTGATTCTAGGGTGATTTACTTTTATCAGGTTATTGGAACGGAGACTTTCCGTTAAGACGATTGTAATTTTCTTCTTAAAGTAGCAAGTTAATCTATACCTACTTATACATATACTAAAGCTGGAAAGTTTGTTTGAAAGCGCTTATCTCAGGAACTACTTGTCAGATGAGAAAAAGTATTATTGTGTTAATAGAGAATATTATACCTATTTATAGAGAAAGCCTATAACACATCACGATATTACGGGAGGAAAGGAAGTGAAATTGAAAAGCGTGGAAGCGTTGGACTGCTGCAAATATAATTAAACCAATAGTTATTAAAATTGTTCCGCCACTGATTCAACTTTCTGCACTCCCAGGTGGATGATTGGTCGAGAATGCCCTAAGGCATTAAATCCGCCAATTTTACAACTCACAGTCCTACAAAATATTAATAAATAAATAAGTTATAACGGTAAATGTTTTAATCAAATCATAAATAAATAAGACTAAGAAATCCATTGACTTACCCTGTTTGTCTAGCTGTAGTATGGCCTAAAATCATTGTTGAATAATACTATAACTATCTGAAACTACTAAAAAGCAAAATACATTAATAAAAAAAATAGTTTCCGAGTTTTATTTATAAAATAACAGTAAATATTATTCAAATACGACAAAATATTTAATGCAAAGTCCATAGAAAATAGACGTTTTGTATCATCTGACATTAGAATATCCGCAGAAAAACGTCGTATCTTACCATGAGTCACATTTTAATCCGAAGTAAAATGACGTATGTGATTTTTCTCAAAAACCAGCAAATATAGGCTTATGATACCTATTCCATACTATAAAAGACCTTTTACAATTGACACATGCAAATTTGTATTGCACTAGGTTATATGCAAAAAAAGTTATTTAAAAATAACCGTTCAAAATATTTCAAATGGCCGCCCTGTAAAGTTTGACGAAATGCACATACGCCTTTGTTCTACGATCACGACGAAATATTAATTTTCCTTAAATAAGGAACACTCCAACGAGTGTTACCAGACTCTGTAAATGGTTTCCCATTTTTGTGTTTTACCGATCGAGATCTACAATACAAAAACAGATTTTTTTTCTTATCTTAACAGTTTCTTAATACAGTGGAGCGTCGATTATCCGAACGTCGCTTAACCGAACGACCGCTTATCCGAACGTCAACGGCGCGGGTCAATGCCCACCCCCACCTCCGACCGCGCGGCGCGGGTTTCGAAAATTCAAGATTTTTTAAAGTGTTAATTGTAATTACATAGTAAAGATTAGTTTTACTACAAATTGTCTGCACTTTTTTTTGTTTATTTCCTATTTGTCATTAAAGATATTCATAAATGTAAATAATATGGTTTTCATTTACCTGAACGTAAATTCGTATGGCTGAATCAATATACATTACATACATAATTAATTAGTTCGATTATCCGAAAATACCGGTTTTCCGAACACCCATGTCCCCCAATTAGTTCGGATAATCGACGCTCTACTGTATTTATTATCTTTGACATAATAATAAGAGAGATAACGAATGGAATAATGATGTTCACATTGTAAGCTTGATGGATTCCGTACATTCAACAGAATTATACTAAAGTGATATGTATTTTTGAAAGAAAGACTACAATAATTTTGAAAAGTCAATCAAACTTAACTGATAATAACTGAATTTGAAATTGAATCCATTGCCCCATTTTATAATACCTATTTAGTATATTTTATTGATATTACGTGAAAAAGAGCACCCAATTTTGTGGACTTTTGCTACTAGTAAGCAACACACACCTTCTCTGGGCAAAAATACTTTGGTCCAATGGCCTCACTTCCTATTATTCTCAATTTAAAAAAAAGATCAGTCAACGATCGGTTTTGTTAGGACAGGAGCGTGTGTCTCGTTTGTGTTTGTTTTGTTTACGCTAATTATTTTATGAAACTGTCTTTTGTTTACATTTCTAACCAGTTCCAAGAAAACTATTAAATTCTTCATAATCATTAGTGTTTTAGTGTTCAGTGCTCTTCTAGTTTGTAACAGAAAAACGTTGCCAATTTCGGACAAATCATCTCGTGATCACAACTTTTGATTGTTTTTTTTACGGATTTACTTGGAAATTGTGTGTTTCAAATTGTTCTCAGGCATAGAAAGCTCATTTAGAAGATTCAGGTGCGTTACCCTCTGTTTATTCAAAGTTTTATGCATAGTTTCCCCACATTTTTTGTCTTGGTTTCTTAATTTTACCTTGTTAGGTTGTGCCATTGCGAAATTTTTTCTCTAGACGGAGATTGGCCTCGATGCCAGTTAATTTATATGTATGTGATTTTATCAGCTGTATTGTAATAATTATCGGCGATCTTGTACCCACCCCTCTAAGGCAAGTCTGTAATCCACATCATTCTTCGTTATTTTTCAAATTCTCTTAACATGAATCATACAATAATTTTGTATGTATTTTCGCAGCATGTGACAAGATTTCAAATCAACAAGAGTCAATTGTAGTGAGCCCAAAACAGTCGAATTCAGCACTGGACGAAAATGTCACCCCTATTAATGTAGCCAATGGAGAATGTTGTGAAGAAATAAGTAAAGTTTCAGTCACATAACCTATTTTAATGTAAAAGTTAAATAAATTATTGTAAAATCATTGAAACCAGTATTCAACAAGGACTCAACTTGAGAACTTATTTAGCATGCTAACCGGTCTGGTACTTTCATTTGTCTTCCTGAAAGTGACATGTATAAAACATAGCTTCCCCCGATTTGCATTTCAAATCATCATTGTTCCACAAAAACTGTTCATTGGCATTAAAATTACATGTTTTTGCAAGTTGTATGTTGGAGTTTTAACATTTTATTATGTGTTTATTTCATTTATGGTTAAAGATCTTTTAATTAAATCTGTGAAATGGGTTAATTCTACAATGATTTCTAGTTAAAGCTGACATTTTTTTTTTAATGTTTTTATTATAAAAAGTTTTGTCACTTAACAAACTTATCATGTATATATGCATGATATAGGCATGTATCCGGATAGCATAAGACACGGGGATCATTCCTTGTCTGACACAGATGCTTTTACAAGACGTGCAAGAATGAGAATTGAATAAAGCATAATATAATATTATCACTTAACAGAGTATTATTGGAATTTGGAAAAGGTTGTCTACAATAGAAAATTGTATGAAGAATCAAGTGTTCCACTTTACGAAGCACTATCTATATCTTTATTCCACAAGCAGATGTGACTGCAACCATATTAACTGTTGTAGTTATTAAAATCTGATAGCTATATTCCTGTCCTGTCAGTATGTAATAACATACCAAGAACTGAGAAGCTTGTGTTGGTAAGAAAGATAGTGTCTAGTCTAGCATAAGAAGAAATATCTTTAAACAAACAGTGTAGGCGAGTGATACAGTAATGTGATGAGTCACGCTTTACTATCATGCTTCACAATTTATTATTGACTACAACATTGACTCCTAGTCCACTATACATTTTCTGTAAGACTGAATGGTCGGTTAGAAATTTAGGATTTAGTTAAAAAACAATACATTTTTGCAATAATAAACCCTAAATCCATGCTAATATTTTAAATGTGACCTTCTGTCTGATATCTCTGACAAAACTGATGAATCGATTTTGAGTTTTTATTCCATAAATTGTTTGAGGAGGTGGAAGTTTGTCCAAAAAAACTATTATATTTGCCTAGATAGAGCCATGTAGACTGTTTTACTATCGCCGCTACCGCTAAGTCAATATAAGGCATTGAAAATAATATTAGAAACTATATGTAGTTAGTTAGTAAGCTAAGCATAAAGACTTGGTGACCACTACCAAAAAGTTCTCGACCGTTTTTCGACAACCTTTCATTAATTATTAAACTTTTTAATCTTGGACCACACAACCACTAGCATATCGGATTATGTGAAGCTAAGCCCGCATACTGTTGGTGACTCGTAAGATGTGAATCACACGCAGACTACTGTGGCCATTAGAGTACAAACAGCAGTCAAAAAGTGTTTAACGTCATAATTCTATTCTTTCTTTTAATTCTTTTCTTTCTAGTTATTATAATTTCTTTACCCAAAGAGTCTGGAAGAGATCGCATATATGTAGAAAGAATAGAAAGAAAGAAAATACTTTTATTCGACCGGGAAGAAAATAAAATTAAAATACATGCAAAACTAGACCCAGGTCGAAAAGGCACCATCCAGGCTCAGACAAGGCTCAGCATAAGTCGTGGCAGCGGAACGCATACCACACACTATAGTGATAAGACCGCCTAAATAAATATTACATTAAATTTTTGTGAAATATGTGCAATAAAGAGCTATCTTAACTTTAACGGTTGCAATTAAAATTTATATCAATAAAATAAACTTTTCCACTTTACTTTAAAGATATCTTTTACATAAAAAAGCTAGATTAACAAAACATCATTAGAATAATTTTTTAACAGACTTTTGTCTCGTAATAGGCGAGCGTTAATTGTCAAGATGGCTTGATAACTTTTTTAGCCATCCTGTTTGATATTTAACTATTTAAACGCGATTGCTTAAAAATTGCGTATTACTTATTGTCACTGTCTACCATTCTACTCACTGGAGGCTATTTATTTACGTTTTATCATCAAGGCAGCTTACAGAATGAATGCAAAACCTTAGTATTAGATATTTACAAATCAGAAACCAGTAAAAACTTTGCGTCTATCAAACATAGTAGTCTGTACAATCTGCTTCGTAACAACGGCAATTGACGACGATTTTGATGACCCTAACACGTGTCGAATCTGGGACACTTCTGGGATGCAACTGCTGGACTATCGAATGAAGGTTTTATGGCATCTGTAGTCTCCAACATAAACTGGTGCACTCTTCCTGGTTTTCTTTGATACGATTAAAATTTTACTCACGTTAAGAAAAAGTGGAACGCCACTTGCGTAGATTAACTAATTAATCACAAAAATCAGTTTATTTGCTTAGAGGCCATGAATTCTGAATGTAGGGATCCTAGATTTTTTTATGTACTTTGTTATTGGTCCTTTAATATCCAACAATCTAATACTAATAACTGAAAAGTAAGTAGGTATTTGGGAAAATTATGAATCATTCTATATACAAATTACAAAACAAACTAAATATTACACCACTACGAAAGTAATCAACACATTTAGTTGTAATAAAAACAAACAGCAGTCTTTGTTTCGAATTAATTGATAAGACGTTAACGTAAACACATTAACCAAACCGCATTTTAATGATTGAACCAAAACAATAGCATTCTACGACATTATAGTTTTAAAGCGCACTTGGGTAGCCTACCTAGATATAATATTACTCTTAATACCCAATCAAAAGCCATTCCTGAGGCCTTACTCTGGACACAAAACCCGAACCAATGGTTATAGCCATCCCTGTCACTCATACCAGGCCGTGTACATGCGTGTGACAGGGATGGCTATATTCATTGGATCGGGTTTTGTGTCCAGCAGAGTAAGGGGGCTGATATACTATATCTTCAGCCTCCTGCCTGCCAGTACTGATGTTGCTGCATTTCGTTGGTGTTGGGTTCACCAGCCAGCGGATTGCTTATTTAATGTCGGCGTTAATCGACTATCACAGTCACTGGATTATAGGTAGACCGCAAAATTGGGACCTCTCCTGCGGGGCACAGGGGCGCGGGGGGAGGCGAGAGCGGGTGATGTGAGAGGCGTGGGCGGGTGTATCCGCGCCGCCCGCATCTCTTAGGCCACCCGCTCTTGTCTCCCCCCGCGCCCTTGTGCCCCGCAGGCGAAGTCTCAATGAAGCGGTTTACCTATAGTTAGGGCTGCGCTGTAGGCTTCTAGCAGGGTCACAGGTGGCGGATAGTGGACGGCCACCAGATAAGGTGGTTAGCAGCGAATATGTTGAATAAGCAGTCCCCGACCTAACAGCGGCAGGATTATCATAATTTTGACTTAAGGCCCCAATACACCACGTCTAAGGCATAGGGCTAGGCTGTTTGTTTTTACACTGCTAGATAAGTGTCTTCTTACAAATCTTTACTAACAACTAAACAGTACAACTGCCAATCAACCAGTCAACTCCTCATCAGAATGATAGGACATTATTTATAGCCACTATCGCAAACATCTAAAGTCCATGTTTCAAGAACAATATATTCCTAAATGGACTCGGGAAGTTATCTCTAGAAAGTTAATGGACCAATCACTATTATCGGCCGTAAAGCAAATCTAGGCTATTGTTTTAATAGACAACAGACTAGAAATAGACTAAAGATAGGCGAGGGCTAGGATAAAAAGAAATTGGAATGCCTTCCTGGAAATAGTCTTATTTTTCAAATAGTTTTTTTTTCGTAAAGGTTGTAGATTTGATGCTAATAGTACTTATGAATCTTACAATATTCTTCTATGGATTTGGGATGAATGACTTAGCTACTTACGAGTATTTACGTATCATGCATGCATGAGCTTTGCGTATGAGTTACGGCATGCTTTTAAACTGCTCTGCTTATTTGACACTTTAAGAATAAGCTAAACGTCACGGAGCTAAACGATATGAAACTCAATCTACTAGTGATTCTACTATTGACTTTGCCTCAAAAAATAAAAACTATTTTTTTTATGGCTAAGCAGATATTTGACCACGATCACAACTAATGTAAAGTTGTAGGGTACCCAAACATTTCCAAAATGGTATCAAGGTTTCCAATTTCATAATTGGTGCCCATATTTCATCGAATCGATGCCGTATACCCAAAAATAATGTTGCGTAGTCCGCTTTTTTGGCGAAACCAATTTAGAATCGCATTGTATTAAAATACTGTTATTGATATCAAAAGATCTCCGAAACAAATCCAGCGGTAATATTTAAATTGTTTCGCGTTTTTACCATCCATCACGAAAGAGGTAGCATTGCATTTTGTGCCATAACTAATTTAGAATAGATAGAAGTCATGCGTAGCTTAATTTAGTGCTCACGCTCAGCGTCTGTTAAATAAGAAACTTAAAAAGAATTTCTTTAGTAAATAAGTCATTATTACGTATTATGTTTCGCCAGCTTCTTTTTCTAGGTGACCAGACGTAGGCTAGCGTACCATCCCCATGTTGTTGACATTCCATGACCCTAGACCTCATCCACACCTAACATCAGGTGCGATCGAGGTCAAATATCTGCATAGCCGAGAACATAAAAAAAGACTAAATACTAGTAACTAAAAAACAAAATACAAAGAAAAAATATTATTAAGACCTTAAAAATATAATATTTCAAAATGAAATAAATGTTTACATAAGTATGCTTTTGGTGACGCGTTTGGTGTATTGGTTTGCGCTCCTGACTGTTACGCCGGCCGTCGCGGGTTCGAATCCCGCAGGGGGCAAATGTTTGTGTGATGAGCACAAACATTTGTACTTAAGGCTGCTGTCACCTACCTTCTAACAAAGTTCAAGTGCAGTTTTCTTCCCAAAAATGACTTAACTGACAACTTTTTTTGACTGATTTGTGTAGAAATAAGCTATCTACATAAGATGTAAGCTCTGAATTTTTGATTCAATCTTTAAAATGCCTGTAATTTGCAATCACAGAAGCCAAATTGACGGTTTTTCTGGTGCACTTTTCTAAATCAGTTGTTGACATCAGCTATCGAAATAACATAAACTTGAAGGGAATTACGTTCGTCTACAAGGTGTAGACTCTGTTTTTTTTATTTATTGCTCTGGTTATTCCAAATGAAGACAAAATTAAAACCATGTTTTGGCATAAAATACGCATCTACAGGCAGGCGATTATCTCTGAGATACATTGCACTTATTGTGTGTTATTTGTTAAAACAATGTTATAGAGGTTCCTATCTTTGACTTAGCATCTAAATTCTTGATTTTATCTTGTGCACTATATTCAAAATATCTTACTAAAGTAACCTATAAATTTGAGATTTGGAGCTGTCACGGACGTTCATCTTCGATCGAAATTTGACAGACAGCGCCGAGCGCTCGGAGGGGAAGGGTGTGTCGCTCGTTGTCTTCGTTGCTACTCTTTTATTTCGTGTATGATACTAATTCCAAATTTGAAAATATCACGCTTTGCACAATTTTTATACGGCGACCAATTCGCTTTGAGGCTTTATGCAACAGGCATAAAGCCATAGTGCATTTGGATCGTCGATGGTCTCTAATTATAACAAAAAAGTATTCGTTCTTTTGTATCGATTAGTAGTTGTATTTAAATGATTAATCAATGTTATGTAAACTTGCATAGAAAGAAATCCTTATTAATACTATAAACAAGAAAGATTTATATGTATGGCGACTATTTCAAGAGGTTCATGAGTTATAACGAAGATCTTTCATCATATACAATTTGTATTTTCGAAACTTGATCAAACAAAATGTGCAGATACTAGGACCAAAATTATCGACAAAAATAATAATAATAAAAATTGTCTACAAAATAAAATTGTGGTATATGATGAGAAAACTGTTTCTATCAACAAACAGTTAAATGTCAATTTTAGACAAATACTGAATTAATAAGGCCAAGAATAGGCAATAGTATCAATTCTATTGCATATGTATGGGGTTGCAAATAATAACCTTATTTATATAAAATAAAGTAATATCAGTAACACTACTTTATAGTTCAACAACGGTAGACCGATTATCATGATATTTACTTTGTTGAATTGGTATTTACCTCTTACCCCTTAAGTTATTATAAAACAGGGCTGGGGCGCGCCGAGGCTGGATATGAAGCAAAGTTTTCTGTGGTCGAAGTTTATTTTTTCACTAAAAAGTCTAAAACTCTTCAAAGGACTCCAATTTAGGCAAACCATTTCTTTTTGAAGTCAGTGCCATCGCATGGGCTCTCTCAAGTTCCATCTTAAGCGACATCTATCTGGGCATCGACTCCAAAAAGAAATGGTTTGCCTAAAATGGAGTCCTTTCAAGAGTTTATTTAAGACTTTTTAATGTGTTTTGTTTTTGAAGTCGGTTTTATTGAAATAGTATGGTGGTGAAGTGACCATTAACCCAACAAAATTGAAGACAAATAAGGGCTTTTGTTTTAAGTATTTGACTTTGAGTAGTAAACAAGTAAGTTTATAAATTTTCTTACATCATTCGTGCTTTGGATTTTGAATAAGAATAAACGGACGACAAAAATTAAAAGGTCAGTTTTTCTTAATAAAGACCTTATATAGGCGTTATTTAGTTCCACAACCTTTGATACGCACTTGTACGTACATACCATTGGCCATTGGCGTCAATTCCATACTGTGTGGGACTTGTTCATGGCATTAATTCCATACGCTAGTAACAGTGTTTCAATGGTTTAAACCTAAATAAATAGGGCAATATTTTGCTATTTAACATTACTTTTCTTTCTACCACAATCTACAACCACAACCTAACTATAAACTTGTATAGTAAAACGGTTGTTTAAATAGAAGCGTTTCATGTGATGTGTATGTAGTTAATATGAACCTGTATTCAAATTGTACGCAAATGCCATGAAGTTCCATGGTTCTATTCAAGTCCATATTCATATAATATTTCATTATTGAAAAATGTATATGGACAAAATGATATAATACCGGTGTAAACCAAATAATTAAATAAAAATTATCTTGTTTATCATCTGTTATACATGAAATACTTGAAATCTTGATCGAAATTTTCTTAACTACATTTTCTGAATGTTAGCTATAATAACTTGTGACATATTTCATATATCAAAATACAAATCATATCAAAGAACAGTGTTACACTAAAAAGCATTTATGTGTAAATAAATCCTCATAGCATCCAGCTGGTATGACACGTGGTAGATCAAGCCCAGAACCAATGGCATCATCCACCAATAACCCTTATTCCCCGTTTCTCGTGAAGTTTACATTCGTAAAAAAATACCTACTCTGAGAAGTCACGATTTGGGTGAAGACATAAAGAGGCAGATAACCGGTACCAACCTGTACCGACTGACTAGTGATGTGCCAAGTCATCTATTTTTAATCTCGAAATATTTAAGAAATTCGTTACAACAATCCAAATAAGGACCGACTGACTGACACTAGAAAATTGTTTTAACTCGTAAAGTATGTGTGAATGAGACACAATAGAAATTCCATTATTATGCGACTCCCGGCAGTCGTTTGATACCTGACTGATTAAAACAAGATTCAAATCAAGACTTGAGTCGGAAAAGTCTCTATAAAGCATTTCAATTCCATGAAATAGCCAACACGGCACAACACTGGTTAGTCGTTGCAGGTCAGTGCGTGTTACCCGCCTCTATATGTCTTCACCCTTTGGATGCATTTCGTTTTTTCTATGCTGTAAGTTTTTTACGTTATTATAACTGTACGTTTGTGTTTAAATCTGTGAATTTAGTTATATACTTATCAAAAGGAAAATGTTCGCGAACGGAATTGACGCGAGCCCTGATTCCGAACTGTATTCACTGTATTCGTAATAGGTATTTCAAATACAAAAAAACTGGTATAACATTAATTTATCACATCGATTTTTTAAGACCATCATTTTCTGTGTTCATCATACGCATAGCCTACTACCTAGAGATAAAGTATCAAAATTGTTTAATTACAGTTAACATTTTTTTGTGTCCCGGACATATAAAATCGCACACACACATTGATAAATTAGGTAAAATCTGAGAATCTCCAAACTGTCATATGGCTCTTAAGTCATGGATGTTATATGTATTTAAAAGTATTTATGGGAGACGCCCCCGTCATTTTCGTTGTCTGGTACTTCGTACGTAACACAAGGAAGAAAATTCCTTACAACGAAACCAGATTATTGGTGTGTTGTCTGGCGCATATGAGAAGGATTCTGCAGAACCTTATAACCAGTTGACAGTTTTTCAACCATTGTTTTGTATTAGATGTTTTTTTTTAGATATACTCAAAAGAGCACGAAAGTCAACGATCGATGTTGAAACGAGTGGCACCAGTCATGATGACGAAATGACGTGATCACAGACAAATGAAAATTGATTTTACGGATTATTTTTACACGATTAAATGTCTCAGAGGCCCCTACTTTTACAGATCAAGTAGCGACCGATGACCGAAAAATCGCAAAAAAAACCGGCCAAGTGCGAGTCGGACTCGCGCACTGAGGGTTCCGTGCCAAATTTAACTGAATTAGGGATTCTTACTTCCACTTAGCCAAAATACCACAATATGTATTTGGTTGGCCGCAAATTTAACTTTGTTTTTCATAGTGTTTGTATGAAAGACAAAGTTATATTTGCGGTTGATAAAAATGTACTATATCTCAAAAACTTTTCGCTCAAACCAATTTTCGTTGAAAGTTTATGTTGAGATCTACATTACATATTTTCAAAATTTTCACTTCCTTAGTTCAAAAGTTAGATGGGGGGGACGCCCATTTTACCACTTTGGAAGCGTCTTATATCTCAAACGTTAGACTTTTAGAAAAAATGGTTTTAGAAACCTCAATGTCATTTTGAAAGACCTATCCATAGACACCCCACACGTATAGGTTTGAGTAAAAAAATTTTTTTGGTTTTAGTTTCATGTATGAGAGCCCCCCTATAATATAATTTTTTCAATTTTTTTTTACCTGAATCGGAAAGCGGTAAAGAGGATACACCTACCTACCAAGTTTCAGCGGTGTGATGCTAATAGTTTTAGAATAAAGTGGCTGTGACATACGGACGGACAGACAGACAGACAGACAGACTTGACGAAACTATAAGGGTTCCGTTTTTTGCCATTCGGCTACGGAACCCTGATTAAAATGACAAATGCTAACAATATAGCATAAATTACGTTTGGTGAAATAACAAAATTTCAAAATGCTTTTCTAGTCTCCCTACATAATTCAGCTGTATCTCAGCGTTTTTGATAAATTATTATGGTCACGATTCACGACACTAAACCCAAATTACTTTTGATCACCACATGCCCTATTTATCCCATTCTAGACACATAAAAGCTGTACCACTAATTAATTAATACAGGCGCCTAGAATCCTGGTTTATTTAGGCCTCTATTGCGCGATGTTCTCAATTTGCAGACACAAAGTTTAGTAAAGCACATGCAAGTCAAGTTACAACATAATATTTCTATAGTTTTATTTTTGTTTGTATAGTGTTTTGTCACCATACAAACTTAATAATATAAATTGCACTTGTAAAAAGACAACTGTGAACCTGTGACAGACGAGGAATTGAACCCCGTATCTTACGCAATCCGGGCGTATGCCTATACCACTCGGCCACCGTCACATTAACAGGCCTGTTGAATTTTGCAATAAATAAAACAATATTTCTATTATAAAATGGTTTTGCACTAAAGTAAACCAATTTTAGAAAAGAGAGAAATGCTTTCAGTGTTTGTTATTTTTATAATCGAACAAATAAGAGATTGATATTTCCAAATGCTTATTAGAATAGTAGATGCTTGTTAGTATATCAGAAAAAATATCAGGAGAATAATTATTATTTTTAATATATGTCATTATTTCAGTTACTTTGCTAGGGTTGTATTATATGGTATAGGGTTATAATATATATTATAGTTCGACAATTATGTGGGGCTTTGAATGGCATTTGACTGATGTCCTCTTGATAATATGAATTCATTCTTTCGTCTTGCGTTTGTTTATATCATGTTTACTATACTAAGACACAGGCTGACTGATGTCATCGCTGTTTGCGGTACACTTTGCAATTCACATGAGTTTAAATGACACGGGCATATAACTTCTGTAGGTTTGAAGTTGAGAAGAAATGTAAGCCCGAACGTACTAGCATTTTTCAATTATTTTGTCTTTCAGATATACAGCGTGTGGCTTATAACAGGAGCAAAAATTTTAATCAACGATTCTACAGAGTATACGTAGTTGCCTTGATCTGATCATTGTGCTGTAAAATTCTATAATTCAGAAATATAGTAGGTAATCCAAAGTTATAATCCCTAATCAAAATGGCTAACGAGTTGTAGTAAATGACAATGCCAAGTTCTATGACTGGGCACATTTCGTTCGATACATTGCTGGTTCGATTTATTTTGTTAGAAAATAACAATTAATTTATATTTTATTATTTAAAAAAAAATCCATTTAGAATTGATTACTGGTAACTTATAGGGTCTATATTTTTACTCCTATTACAACACCCTGTGTAACTCTTTGACCATCTTAGCACGTAATAATCGCCAATTTAACTTGGTTTTGGAATATCAGTTTTGAACTATGTCAATCTAAAAACCCCAATTGCATCTAAATCTATTCTAAAAAGTACTGAAGGACTATTACGATATTCGTTTTGCGTATCTGAAGCATTTTGTAGTACATACTTAAAATGTTTCGAACCCGCAAAAGGATTATCGTTTTTCGTAGTAGGTCTCCATGTCAACTAGGTACATAACTTTCGCTAGCGTAATATGTTGTAATATAGATACTTACTAAACTTATGTATTTTCAATTCAATATTGAAGCAAATTAAAGAAAGAAAGAAAGAAAACATGTTTATTCAGTATCATCATTACAAATAGAGAGATACTTATATTTAAATACACATAAAGAAGATACTGAAAGGGTGGGCCACTCAGCATGTGTCGTAGCATTTTAGGAATGCCACGACGCTGGTCTTCCGTGGACACCAAGACAGAGAGCACTACATTAAAGTAAATTACATGTAAAAATAAATTACAAGTAAAAGCTTATTTAAAATCCGAAGCAAGTCGATAAAGCCCTTCCTTTTGCGTAATTTTAATGGAAATATTACATAAATATTTAATAATAGTGGAATACGTTCATTCATCGATTTCCTTATTATCTAACGTGTAGAAGCCTATGATTATAGAAAATAAACACGATCAATATGGATTTGTATCATAATAAAGAAAGTTCTAGTCGTGGTCATAATAAATATGTATTCGCGTTGTAAGGTAATGTGGTAACGTTTAATGTGAATGAATCAGAAGACATCACTATCCCAACAATATTATCAATGCGAAAGTGTGTTGTACTTACGATCCGTTTTGATAAACGGCTGAACCGACTTTGATTACTGTTAAAATGAAATGTACAATGTGTATTTTCGAAACTTGATCAATTTTTTTTCAGATAAGAAATGCATTTTTTTTAGTTTTTTGATATTTATGTATTTTTTATCTAGATAAACTGCATAGATTTTAAAAGAGACTACCTTGAAAAAAATTACACTTTTCAATAAAAAGAAACGACAAAAAAATTAAAAGTTTTTTTTAAATATGGCTGACAAAAAAATATCTTGTCGATAATTTTGGGTCTAGTATTCGCACATTTCGTTTGATCAAATTTCGAAAATACACATTTTATTTGGACCATGAAGAAAATGGAAATGTAAATACATATTGTTAAAAGGGGATGAAGTTAATATCTTTGAATTCGGGACAATATAGCTGACTTTAGAGATCTTTCGAACTTTTTTCGTATCTATTATATCTCATACGGAGCTTCGATTCGAAGCCACCGTCATCAAAAAAATAACTTAGCAACAGAAAATAGTCTTTCTCAATCATCCATCACTCAACATGTCATTGAGATTAAAAAGGCAATGTCCATTCGATATGCCCATTTTCACTTTCATCGCAGTATGTCTGTTGAATCATGTTGGTCAAATGACTAATACAAAAACAAACTACAACATATTCTATACTTAGCCTAACACGTTTGGAGCATAGAGGTGTTATTGGTCGGGGACTATAGTCCAACGGAATCCGTCTGGGTGTTCTATATATAGTTAGTCAGATAGAAAACTAACCTATCGCGGTTCAGGATTGTATGGAGATTCGGATGTTGTATAGAGTTAG
The DNA here is from genome assembly GCA_963584085.1 of Pyrausta aurata. Taxonomy (NCBI): domain Eukaryota; kingdom Metazoa; phylum Arthropoda; class Insecta; order Lepidoptera; family Crambidae; genus Pyrausta; species Pyrausta aurata. Next base: position 6,900,033 of record OY757277.1, read on the forward strand.
GCTATCAGCGCCATCTAGCCGTTCCGGAGCCGAGTTCAGTTGTCATGTGCATCGCCACACACGTTTCAGTTTTGACTGTAAAAAATGCCTGTAGGCATCCCACTGCTGGGCAAAGGCCTTACCTCAAATGTGAGGTAGTATGAGCCATACTCCACCACGCGGGCTCAGTGCGAATTTTTGATTGAGATAAGATTTTCTTAAGTGTCTGTTTATGATTAGACTGCTAACAATGTTTTCTTAACAGAACTGGTTATTTCGCATGAGGTACAATTAAAACGCCAATGCGGCCGTTTTTAAATGAATATCGAGCAAAGTTGTATATTTAAATTAAGTTCAACCGGTTATGCCACCCGGCTTTCCTGTTCGCGAATTTAAAAATTCGGTATGTGACCTTTTTGATAAAGTTGTAAGAACCCGCTATTACCATAGTTATTACCTTAAATAAATAAAGAGAAAATATCAAAATATTTTTGACAGCAAAAAAACTTTGTTTTTCATAAAGTTATATTTTTGGTTTGAAAATGTGCTATATCTCAAAATCTACCAGTTTGATCTCGTTCAAACCAATTTTCGTTGAAAGTTATTGTTCAGACCTACATCATGTATTAAAAAAAAACAACTGCATAACATGCAGTTTACCATTTTAATTTAACAAAAACCGGTAAGTGCGTGTCGGACCCGCGCACTGAGGGTTCCGTGCCACCCTTAACTGAATTCAGGGTCCACTTACTTTCACTTAACGAAAACATCACAATATATTGCGACGGCAAAAATAACTTTGTTTTTCATAGTGTTTGTATGAAAGACAAAGTTAGTTGTTTAAATGTTTTTGTCTACATCGTATATTTTTTTCAAAATTTTCACTTTCTTAGTTCAAAAGTTAGATGGGGGGGACGCCCATTTTACCACTTTGGAAGCGTCTATATCTCAAACCTTACACTTTTAGCAAAAAAGGTTTTAGAAACCTCAACATCATTTTAAAAGACCTATCCATAGACACACCACACGCACTGATTTGAGTTAAAAAAAAACCGGTTAAGTGCGTGTCGGACCCGCGCACTGAGGGTTCCGTGCCACCCTTAACTGAATTCAGGGTCCACTTACTTTCACTTAACGAAAACATCACAATATATTGCGACAGCAAAAATAACTTTGTTTTTCATAGTGTTTGTATGAAAGACAAAGTTATATTTGCGGTTGATAAAAATGTGCAATATCTCAAAAACTACTGGTTCGATCTCTTTCAAACCAATTTTCGTTGCAAGTTTTTGTTGAGATCTACATCATATATTTTTTACAAAATTTTCACTTTCTTAGTTCAAAAGTTAGAGGGGGGGGGGACGCCCATTTTACCACTTTGGAAGCGTCTATATCTCAAACCTTACACTTTAAGAAAAAATGGTTTTAGAAACCTCAACATCATTTTAAAAGACCTATCTATAGACACCCCACACGCATAGGTTTGAGTAAAAAAAAATTTTTAGGTTTTAGTTTCATGTATGGGAGCCCCCCCTTAAATATTATTTTTTCTTACTTTTTGTATCTGAATCGAAAAGCGGTGAACAAAATGCACCTACCTACAAAGTTTCAGCTATGTGATGCTTATAGTTTCAGAATAAAGTGGCTGTGACATACGGACGGACAGACAGACAGACAGACAGACAGACAGACAGACTTGACGAAACTATAAGGGTTCCGTTTTTTGCCATTCGGCTACGGAACCCTAAAAATTAGGTTTTAGTTTCATGTATGGGAGCCCCCCCTAAAATATTATTTTTTCTTACTTTTTGAATCTGAATCGGAAATCGGTAAACAGAATACAACTACCTACCAAGTTTCAGCTATGTGATGCTTATAATTTCAGAATAAAGTGACTGTGACATACGGACGGACAGACAGACAGACTTGACGAAACTATAAGGGTTCCGTTTTTTGCCATTCGGCTACGGAACCCTAATACACTAAAATTCATCAATCCCTATTAGATTTTGCTTTTAACCTGACTTTAAATCACAGTTTTACCTCTGTATGTTTGTATGTATATACATAAACTGCTAAAAGTTAGAGTTAGCCTTCGAGATAGTAAACCTTTGGGTAAAAACCACAAAAAGTAACATATGTTCGTGTAACAAAGCTCTACGAATAACCAGAGATCAAAGAAGTAGCTCTTCTCAGTTAAGCTCCGGATACGATGTGATGAAAACTAATATCATTCGTTTCAAGGGTTTATGTGGTCAGCAAAGAATAATATCCCGTGTTTATTATTGTACTATTTATATATTCTATAGTAAAACCCGTCATCAGCAGCTAAAGGGTGAAATATGTTTTCTTATCTGCATTGAAAATGCACAAAATGCCTTGAAAACTTTAATAATTTTATTTACTCCGTGTAGATACGTTCTGCAACAAAAATGTAAGGTTATGGAAGCTAAAATAATTTTTGACTGTGTTTTAAACATAAAATTAATATTCCTATCGGAAATGGATAATATTTTTTTATGGTTCTAAACAAGGCAAAGGTATCAATGATTATTGAAAATTATCTGTGAAAAAAATCAAAGATGATTCGAGTTTTATTAACTTTCAACATCCAACGAACTACTTTTACTAGCGTTTAGGGAATTCGAACAAATCCCGTGCCACATGCATTGACGCCACTTGGTTCAACTCATACAAACCAATTTTGTATTTCATATTCGATAAGTATTCGAAATTGAAATTTCAAGGAAAACGTCACAATCTATTCGTCGTATTTGCGATACATTTTTTGCTTGGCATAGCTTCTCTATACGTAGTAGTAACAACTCAATGCTTACATGCCACAATTTTAACCCATAGCACAGAATATATAATAGTTCTACATCACCATAGTTCTCAATCAATAAGCAAACATGTGACCTAAACATTACTGAAAATTCCTGGAACAATCTCTAGACAGCTATAAAAATAAACATCGTCTACATTCTATCGGTGTGATGTTTCAATTGCTTCTAGCAAATGCATGCTTGCTCATATGCCGTAGCCAATCTAAAATTAAATTGTAAATAGAGTTGTTACATCGATCTACTGGTTGTAGTAACGTGAATATACTTGTATATACGTTTAAGTTTATAAAGGTCTTGGGGAATTAGAAATTCCCTTTTTTAATACGAAGCATCTGATGGTGCTAGTTGTTTTTAAATCCCCAAAATAAAACGGTGTTATTTTAATAAGTTTGTAGAAGTTTTACTCGTAAAAAATTGTTTAGGTTTCTTTGCGCTGTATTTACGAAGATTTACTTACGAGCACTCGGCAAAAAAATATCTAAATCACCAAACCGAGACGTAATTTTATGGTAATAGTAACATTTGCGTTAACTAATACCACAGCAATTAATATAATAATTAATTTGTGCTACTTTTATCCGTCGCAATTTTCCGACTTTTTAAGATGATTATGGATCTTCACCAAATACAGACAAATGATTGTATCGATCATAAATATGCTCTCAAGGTCTTTATTCAGATAGTGTAACGTTTTTCTTTAATAGCAATTGATTTAATTTAGCCATTCGTTGCCAATGTTGCTGATATGACGCAGCATATAGTCCATCAGTATAAAACCACAAATTTTCTGGCTCTCAATTCTTGGAATTATATTTTGATCGAAATATATTCCATGAATACGGAACATGGGGACTTTTTGGACCATTTTTCACCACTGCATCTTCTGTTTAGCCATTATCTACAGTTTTGCTGTAAAATCCACCGTTCCTTCTTAACACGTTCCGGGACACTACTCCAGACACAATAGATGTTTTATTGTTTTCACGCCTGTAGGCGGGCACTGTCCCGGAACGTGTTAAGTTTCTCAAGCTATGTTATCCAAGGAGAAAGCTGACCTTTAGAACGAAAGGAAGAAAATACGTTTAATGGTTTTATATCACAAACACACACATACACAATATTACGCATAAGAATCACACAAAATGCCTAGATAGAAAAAAATACACAGAAAGAAAAGAGGAAAAAAAATGATTGTCCATGTCTAATGGAGTCTACAGTAAAAAAAAATATACTCATTCAGAAGAGTGTCATTGTGATATTTGAGATTGACTTTCCTCATCTCGCAACAAATCACTATCGCAAATGGAATACCCATCCCGAATTAAAGCACACAGCTAAACCCATTAACTGATTTCCGCGAATTGCCTCACACGTTACGCAATGCGCAAGCGCCGGTAAAGACCTCCGGTTACGGTTCATAGCCACATTGTTTTCGTGTATGCTATGGATATTTGTTATTTTGAACTTTGTGACCTAGTAACATGACCTTTTATAGATTAAAATAGAAAAAGATAGAGTTACGAGTAAGATCATTATATAAGAATCGCCTTCGTGATATGCTTAAACAATCTCGTGGAGATTTCACGCGATTATTTTAGATACCTAAGTATGGAAAATACCAACCATAGATTTTCGTATTATTGAATTAGTTGGAAATTGAAGGCGTATTGCGTAATCAGTTTTACCAGGCAGTTTCATTTTCACTCAACTAAAAGAGTCGCCAAATTGGCATTGAGATGCAACTTGAAAAAAATTGAAAGTATTTTTATTTCACTCGTGTAGTTTTGTTCCACGGTAATCTGCTTAGTAAATTACACGAAATCGCAATACGATTATGCTAATCTGTTCAAAGCAGAGCTGCATTACTCAGGCACATTGCAGTACGCACCCTAACTGAATTCCCCGATTTCTTACATGTTCATAATAATATGTTATCTCTTGATCAAAGATAGAATTACTGATGTAATTGGCCTCTCCGAGGATGGTTAACTCATCCAGCCAATAGCAAAACTTGACTGCAAATGTTACTTGACCAATAACTTAATCGGTGCTAAAAAAGTTATTGTTTAATAGTCTACAATATGATAACTATGGACCACAGAACATAAAGTTTTTTATGTTCTGTGCTATGGACAGAGACATGACAAGAAATATACAGTACTGATGTGCCAACAGAAACCATTTGTTATGCAAGTACTTTCAACGCAAAGTCCTACGTTTTGTGGTGGACGCTTTCTATTTCCCGTGAAATTTATGGTTGACCGCAATTTTGACAAAGACACTTTTTCAGCACGAAAACACCGCGACTAAAAAAAAATTGAGTTTCGTTCCGTAACATGGTAATCATGTCTAACATACAATTACTTTACTATCTTAATGTACAGATCTTTCTAGATTTTTCCCGAAGTAGATTCCGAACGGAATTCTTATGATGGGGCCTAATTTAATAAAATTAAATCTTCGTCTTAGTTTTATTTTTTTCTTGTATGTTATTAATAAAGTACTTTTTTACTAAAAAAATAAACCTTTTTTAAATATTACAAGAAGCTTAAACATTGAGCCACCGCGAAATTGGAGGCTAAATTCATCTAAATCATTTTGCTCCTGAATGTCTGGCAGACTGATTGATGATGATGATTTTTGACGATCATATCATATCCATTCGCTCTTAACTCGTCAAGTATGTGTAAACGAGACACAATAAAAATTCCATTGTTATGCGACTCTCGGCATTCGTTTGATACCTGACTGATTAAACTGGCAAATAAATAACAGCTGTCTAGCTGCGATGTCGCCTACATAGTCAGTAGCGCTACTATCTTGTATTAGATTCTTAAGTCTTCGGGATAGAGATCAAAATATCAATTTGATATGCATGTGACTGTACCAGTGATGATTTACGGTCAAACATCAAATCTGGCTTCCGTTACGTCATGAGAATGAATATGAGCGAATCGCTAATGGTATACACGATTACTAAGTTCCTTCTCAAATTGTGTTGAAATACGCAAACTATTTTTTATCAAGGTAACTATTACATTACTCAAAAAACTATTGTACATTTATTAATTCAGAAACATCCATTCAGTATTTCTAAAATTTTATGTTCTATTTCATGCCTTAGACCACTTTCCCAACGCTGTGCTATGTAGGTAATATCAACGGCCTTATCATGTTAGGTTAGCCTATCAACAGCATCCTAATCACGATAACTTTTTCCAGTTCAGTCGGTATCAGTTTATAAATAAACACCGGTAAACATCTTGCTGTTATCAGCATGGAGATTTCGTCACCTTTCGAGGTGTTACTCAAGGGTCTATGCTGGGTCCATTTTTGTTTGTAGTCACGTAACTCTAACCCCAGGTTAAAATGTACTTCGTTGCCTCCTAAATATTTAAAAACTTGTTAAATGCTCTATGCTAAATTTTCAATTACTTACTATGATTATAAGATAACGGTAAACATTTTATGCTTCCATCATATTTGATCTTAAAAATTCAGATTTCAAATAGTACTATCGTATAGGAAAATATTCGTTACTCTTAGTTAAAATATGAATTAATCCAAATTATACAGCACTTAATTAATCCGTAATGTGCACAGATTCCATGAAAACAAACGGGTTAGAAATATTGTGATAATAATTAATGCTATGTCAGCCTTCCGGGAATCTCAAACCGATTATAATAGAATGCCTACCCTAAGCAGTACTTCTAGCGTGCTAAATACCAATCCCGAGAAACTATAGACAATTATAAATTCTAGCTGCGTTGCATAGAAAATCCATAGATTAACTCACGCCTGCGGGGACTTTGAAGTGTCATTTTACCATATCCGGTCGTTCTTGACACTAATGAAGATGTAGGATTGGACTAAAGACAAGCTTTGCTAATCTTTTATGTAGGCCGTGGTCATATTCTGAAGTCATAATGGCAGAAAAATCAAAACCACTGTGGTCTAAAGACGATGACGGTATTTTGGTCCAAAGCATTCGCGTCAATTTATGGCCAGAAATTCTGAGCACTTTAGTCTTTGAAACATACCAAAGATCTGAATGTTTTACTCCGCAATGATGTGATTACCCTTGTCTTCCTACTGCTACTTTCTGTGACTTGAATTAACCAATCGTCAATTAAGATAGTGATGAGATTTACAGAGCTTAGGGACACACACAATGCCTCTTCAAGATAACTGGCCCATCCATCAGTTAAACTTCCAAAACTGGTCGTAGTAACCTATCTTCCAAATCCAGGGATTAATTTTAGGCCCACTTCATATTCATAAGATTCCATACAAGATAAGATAAACTACTGTTAGTAAGTGATCTCGCTCGCATTGCGGCGTTACATGCATACCATACATAATGCATAAATTGTCAAAATTACCCATATTGTGATCGTACGTCTCACTTTCTAATAATGTGGTTATCGTCCAAGTTAAGAATTCAAGCGAAAAGATGCAATCAAAACTAGTGTTAAGTGTGAAAGCAATCTATGTAAGTAAGTCATCTAACAAAATGATAGCACAAGTAGGTAATATTACTTTTAGCACATAGATAGAATGATGTTTTTTTCTGGGAAGCTATTAATTCTTATCAATTAGTACTTCTTTGAATCAGCTCATCGTAACTACATCTATTGATCCCAATTCACGTGTGATCGTGATTAGATCATCGAATTTTCAAATTCGCATGCAGATTCCTGTTTACTACTTATTATGATTGATCTTTCGTTGATGCTACATGACCACGTCCAATGGAATTTCAATTGGAAGGTTGTGATGTAAAAGCGTTCTCAATTTAAACCGTTGTAACAGTTTTCTTACGCCACACGTCAAATTCCATCGAATTTGATGACTCCGCACTCTATTGTTCGAAGTACTCATACGCATGTATGATGTCCAAATTACCATGCATTAGATATTCGACATATTGAATGGTTCCGTAAGTTTTTAATGTCGTTGAATCATTCCCTAATGGCCCTATGACAGGCTGAATTTATTTTTTGTGCAAAAATATTTAACTCAATTATTAAAACGCAACCGTTAACAGCAATGGAGCTAGGAGCAATAAATCATCAGCTAACTGTCAAAAGTGATCAAACTCTATAAACATTATCTATGGACAAGCTCTAATTAATAGCGTGACTCTAGTTTATTTTCCACAGGGAAGAGATAACTTTGATTTATTTCCTCAACTTATACGATAGCCGATCGTTAAGGTTCCATCTTCAGTTTACAGGACCTTAAATCAGCGCGAGAAATTGCCACTGTCTCTGCAACTGGATTTATGGGGCCAGTTACCCTGTTTCACGCGTGCATGGGATAGGGGTGTCAACTTCTCACCGACTTAAAAAAGAAGCTTCCTTCTTAATACAGTTTTATCTATGTTGTTGTTTTTTACTGTCCCACTGCTGAGCAAAAGCCTCCTCCAATCGCCAAGCTTTTCCAGCGGTTTCTGTCTGCCTACAGTTTACGCTGGGTATATAGTGTGTTTTTAGCATGAACCAATATCTTGATAGCAATAAATGAGCTAAGTTATCCATGTCATGAAATAAAATTTGTGAATAAGAATTTTGGTAACAGAGTCAGCAGTTACATTTGCTCTTATGGTATTATCGCCAATCTGTACCTTTTCAGGTGTATTCATATCACACTTAAATCTATTATTATTCAAATTTCCATGTTGGTTAAGAAAGATACTTCCACAGATGATTGACCCTAAAAACTAGCAAGCAATATAAGTTGGCAGCCCTAATCGCACACCATTCGATACCATAAACACTATGACCCGATTACCCGTGATTCCAGGAATCGTAACCAAATCAGCTATGACACCAGATTCGTTGGAACTAGCGATAAACACTTTTTGTATGTATGCAGTAGTCTGAAATTTGACCACGCATAAAGACAACAAATGATAATGTCAAGCAGAAGTTATAGCTATAGATTATGGTAAAGATAAATAAAGGTCAGTTTTTTGATCCGTAGTAATGGTTAAGATAAGTTACGTTACCAGCGGTTGAATATTTATTGACCAATGGTCATTAAAATAGCCATTCTGACATTTAGTTAAGGTAATTTTTCTTCAAAACACAGACAATCGTAAATATTCAACAACTGGAAATGTAACTCTGCCATTACTATCGACGAAAAAACTGGGCCTAAGAGGACGTAAAAGAGCTATGACTACTTAATCTTTTAAATATTCAATATCATATTAACTAGCATCTAAAGTAGTAAATACATTATTATTAACTACTTCTCTACATTAAAAGATAATTTAACAATCAGCTTCATTGACATACAGCTGAATGATTGTAATGACGATATAATGACAAAATTTAACTATACAGAAGCCGGTAATATTTAAAGGACATTCTCAGACTTGCAGAGATTTCATTATTCTTGGTTGAGAAATAAGTTTTTGCCAAGAAAAATGTTTAAAGTTCAAGACTCATTACTTACCCAGAATTCCTAAATGTTGTGTAGGCGTGTTGTAGGCTGTAAGGTAGAATGTTTGTTTTTTTTTTGCATTCCGCTAATAAAAGCATGCAGAACCGGCTTTCTTTATAAGGCGACCGGTGCAAGATCGCTTGCAGCGCTGATTCAAATGCTCAATTTGTATCAACTTTTAACGTAGAGTCATATAAAACAAGAGTTTTCTCACTAGTACGAGTTGTATGAATCGCATCGAATATAACGAATTTTTATCCCTTTCCCAAACTGTCCTTTAAACCCTGAAAATGTACCAGTAGAAGGCTCGACTGGGATTTTCCACAAAATTTTAAGCGTCGTCACTATTGTACGTGATTGCCTAGACTCCTAATTTTGTATTGTAGTTTTATATCTTCGTCTTCTTTCAATCTGTTACTCATCAACTCCTCAGCATTTAGCATTACCAATTAATATTCATCAGTGATACTATCAACTGCTCAAGGCCGCATAAATAGTAAAACTGGTTTCTTTATCATCGATCTTAGGCACGGGGCAGGGGTCAACAAAAAGTAATTAAATCGATACTTAATCAAAAGGTGTCGGAATTGACTTAACAATTTCTTAACGAGTCGTCGACAAAGGAGGCCTTGTGTCTTTCATCTCGCGTTTAATGAAGTACACTTATGAGTACATACTTGATTAACCCGTCATTTATTTTGACTAGAAAAATACATCTAATCAACTCCAATGCAATGTCAGTACCTTCAGTTCCTGTATTTTCCCGATGGCTTATGGATTGTGACCTAATTGTCTTCAAATCTTATTGCTTTGCTACAACTTTGGTTGCTTTGGTTTCCAGAGATTTGGAGATTGATCTCGCTGATAACATGTTGTCGAATCTGATAATGGGCTATAAAAGAAATAGTTTAACTCATTTTCTTCCTCAATGATCCCATTCTTACTTCCGTTGTCTGTCTACCTTTTAACATTAATTTATTAATTCTTATTCCTTATATTTGTATCAGATCGGGAAATGTTGATTTCGCCTTAATATTGACACTTCTGGTTAGTCTTCTCGACTTCCTATAGTCTTAATGAGGTGTTGTTTACCTTCACACGATGGTGATGATAATAGTTGGAACGCTGATGACTCTTACGACTAGTGTAATCCTGTGACTTCGTTCACTATTTATATCTGCGTTTAGAGGTTTTATCAGGCAAGAGAAAGGTTTAAAAGAAACATTCTAAGCAGAATTGCACGTTCCGAAATGGCGGAATGGTAATCAGTTTTCAGTTTTTTTTATTTTGAGTTTGACAGATAAATAATGAAGCCGTTGACTCATTATTATAACCTGATAAATCATTGAACCCTAATATGTTTTGTCATATTTGTTTATGGTTAAAGTAACTTGCTTCAACTAAATTGTAATATCTCCTATATAGTTATTAATTAATATTTCTATTTATTTTTATTTTTTTTTTATTTAAAGACTTTATTGCACAAATCATAGTGTACAAAGGTGGACTTAATGCTAAAAGCATTCTCTGCCAGTCAAACCTTTAGGTCATGCAGAGAGATTGCAATGGGTGCAGCGAAAATGATAAACAGATAAGAAATAAAAAAGCAACAATTAACTAAAATGTATAGTAAAAAAATAAACCTACATAAACTACTGCAATAACATATAGTCTATAAACATACTTAAACTTACACAAAATACATAAATTATATATAAATATACATATATACAAATATTATGCAATTATCTATTCTTTGAGGAATTGTCGGACTTTGCTCTTGAACGATAACTTCGACTCGGTCCTCCTGACATCCAAAGGCAGAGAGTTCCACAGTCGTGTTGCCGTCACTGTAAACGACTTGGAGACGTACGTGGATCGGTGAGCCAGCGTGCCAAGCCGGAGATTGTTGGAAGAACGGAGAGATCGATCGTGAGTTTGGTATAAAAACGGGAACATATCTTTAAGATAAGAAGGTGAAGAGGGGTTATAAAGAATAGCATGTAGGATGCAAAGGATTCGAGAGTGTCTACGCTGGCGGATAGTGAGCCAGTTAAGCTGTGCTCTAAAACTGGAGACATGGTCGTACTTGCGGAGGCCGAAGATAAATCTGATGCAATTGTTGAGGAGACGTTCAAGCTTATCGATAAGGGCTTCAGTGAGGTTAGTACAGCAGGAGTCTGCGTAGTCAATTAAAGGAATAACAAGAGTTTGCATAAGTAAAAGCTTCGTCTTAAATGGGAGAAAGAATTTTAAGCGGTAGAGACTTCTCAGACAGATGATCACCTTACGGCTGACCTCAGCTACGTGAACAGTCCAGCTAAGCCTGGAGTCAATAATCAGGCCCAAGTTCTTGACACTAGTAGAGTAAGGTATTGTAGTATCTTCGTACACTATTGGATCCAGATCCATGAGATTAAATCTAGAGACAAGTCCCGGACTGCCTACAATTATAGCCTGACACTTTGAAGGGTTAACAGAGATTCCGAAATTGTGTGACCAGGATGAAATATAATTTAAATTATCGTTCATGAGTTGAATTGCAGCAGATAGTTCAGCAACATCAGTTTGCACATACAGTTGCAAATCATCAGCATACAGATGATACGAGCAGCGAAGGTTGAGGGTGATGAGATTTATGAAAATAGAAAAGAGCAAGGGAGAAATTATGCCACCCTGTGGCACACCAGATGATAAGTTGTACCAGTCAGAAATGGCGTTAGGAGTCTTAATTCTTTGCTGGCGACCACGCAAATACGATGAAAACCATTCTAGTGCTGGAGGAGATACTTTTAAGTAAGAAAGTACAGCTAGAAGGAGGTCATAGTCCACAGCATTGAAGGCATTAGAGAAGTCTATTAAAACAAGAAGTGTGACTTTAGAGGAATCCATCCCATCTCGTACATCTTCTGTTACCTTCAGCAGAGCAGTGGTAGTACTATGGCCTGCACGAAATCCAGACTGAAAGGGATTCAGTAAGTTGTTCTGAGAAAGATGGGAGGATAGCTGTTTAAGCACACACGACTCCATAATTTTAGAGAGAAATGGCAGAATGGAAATGGGCCGGTATTGGCTCGGTGAAGTGGGATTACGGACCTTGGGGAGTGGACAGACGAGAGCTTTACGCCAAATATCAGGATAAGTGCCAGAGTCTAATGACCAATTAACTATATGCGTGAGAAAAGGTAAAATGATTTTGAGCAATGGCACAATCATCAGACGGCTAATGCCATCCACTCCAACCGCTTTAGATGTGATTGCAAAAATGGTCTTGCTGATCTCGGTTTCAGAGACAGGGGTAAACAAAAAAGGAGTAATGTCAGGAGTTGGTAGTGAAGCTATGTATGCTAAAGCCTTGGCTTTGGTGAGAGCGTCAAGAGCAGGAAGGTCCGTAAAATGCCGGTTGATGTCGTTAAGATCCAAAGGAATATGGATGTCGTCAGACTTTGATCTGCCGACCCCTAGAGAGTTGAGAAATTTCCAGACGTTTGAAGATGAGGACTTATGGATCTCAGTATGTATATGATGACGTTTTGCTGCACGTATCATCTGGTTGCAACGGTTACGCGCCGATTTATACTTGGCCCAGTTCTCGTCAGATCTATTGCCTTTAAAAGTACGAAAGGCCTTATTGCGTCTAGACATTGCCAATTGGATATTTTTCGTCAACCAAGGAGCCGGCGGTCGCCTAATGCGGACTGTGTGCACAGGTGCGTGCCTATCGAATAAACTAATTATATTGTTACACAGCAGCTCCACCTTAACATCGACCGTGCCAGCAGACACTATAGGATTCCAGTCTATCGTAGCAGCATCCTTCAACAGGTTTTCATTGTTGATACGCGAGTAGCTTCGCACCTGAGCTGTCCGTGCCTTATTTCTGGGAGGTCGAATACGGTAAGCTAAGTACAACAGATCATGTCTAGAGAAACCTGGGGCCAACAACTGACCATGACCCAGCACAAACTGCTCAGACGAAGTCAGCACGTGATCGATCCAGGTATCACGAGTACCAATATTATGATGCGTGGGAAGAAACGGAAGGTGCTGGAGGCCAGTGGAATTCAGCAAATTAAGAAATTTTTCGGAACGAGATGGATCTCCAGAAGGTTCCGTATTAAAGTCACCCATGATAATGTGGTGAATGTAATCTGCGCAAAGTGGTTCGAGAGCGGCTTCTAGCTGGTTGAAGTAGTCAATTCCTGGAGGGCAATACACCACCCCGAGAATAGCTTTGACTCCACTTAAACATATCTCAATAAATAGGTACTCTGCTGCCGCAGAATAGACAGCTGGAGATGAAAGAACAATTTTAAAAGGAATATCTGATTTTAAGTAGATAGCCACACCACCACTGCCCTTACCAACTCGGTCATTCCTGATGAGCACGAAACCAGGCAGGCTGTACGCGACTGAAGGCAAGGATGGTTTGAGCCAAGACTCAGAAACTAAAACGGCGTGGATAACGTCCGACGAGAAGCTATCCAACAGCTCACTATGGTGCTTTGGGATACTCTGAGCGTTAATGTGGCATATGTTTAGAGATTTTTGATACCCCACAAAACAGTTTTTGAGCTGAATGCTGAGCGTGTCAATGTCGGACGTCACGGAGTCGAACGAGTCATCATTACAAGAATAGAACGAAACAGATGAACTTGTCGAGTTAAGAGACATAATTGCACAATTTTAACTGAATTTAATAATATAAATATATAATAAATATAAATAATATAAAAAAATACTATTTGTTTAAATAATGAAATCAAGGGCTAATCCCTTATGTTTACTCTCTGCATCACCCACCAGCTATGCATTGCAAAAGAAACAAAACTAACAACAACAGAGTAATTACTTACACTTTTAAAAAATCACATCAATTGACAGGAAAGATAAAGTACAACAAGTTATGCCCCGTGCATAATTCGGAACAAACAGGTTAAAAACAGTAATGGACGTAATGGTCCAAAGCGAAAGACAAGGCAAGAGAGAAAAAAAAAAAAAGTACTTTGACAGTGACATTAGTGATGACTTATGTCAGATCAACTTGCGAAAGATTTACGTGTTTACAAACTGCAGAGATACCTTCATAAAAATTTATAAAATTGTAAAAATTAAAAGGAGAATTTCTAACTAGATAGATCAGTAAAATTGATTACAAAACAGACTCATTTTTTCACTGCGGAGGCCTGTTTTCGAGTTGCCACCTTAGACGACGCACTCGAAGTAGTGGGCTGAGGAGTGGGTCGTGTTGATACCTGCTGCGCCGAAGACGGAGATGCCTGCGAACTGACGGTGCTTGCGGGTTTCGGGAACTTAGAGATGAGCTCTTGTAGATCTTCGAGTGTATTCACTTTCCGCCTAGTACCATCAGAGACCTTGACCATGATAACACCGTCAGAGGTCCAGCATTCACGCATGCCGAAGTGCGAGCGGGCTTTAACGAAAGCTGTCTGCCTGTTTCGGGTCAAAAATTCACACACCGATATCGATGAACCCTTGAGCAGAGTCTTCCGTTTCCAGATTAATGACTTGGAGGCATACAAGGTGAAACGAACAAGCACAGGTCTGCACCGCTTTCCCGGCTTATCACCAAGTCGGTGACACAGTGCTATTTGTGAGGCATCAAAGTCATCCAATTTCAGCTTAGTCTTGATGATATCGACTACTGCATCTGTGACGCTATCCGTGTTCTCTGGTACCCCGCTGAAAAGGAGAGCATCGCGACGGTGGCGCATTTCCAAGGCATCAACGGTGTTCACGCAGTCTGTGATTTGCTGCCTCATACTCTTCAGGAGGCCCCACACAAGATCTCGGAAGGAATAGAAGTCGCTTGCAATCTTCGGCAGGGAGTCTGGAGCTGCGGAGGCTGCCTTCAGTTGCGCCTCGAAGTCTGCCATACGCCTTGATAACTGTGCCTCCATTTCCGCCTGGGATGACTGAAGGTCAGCGAGTTGTGACATTGCAGTGTTGAATATAAAAGTGACGACTGTGATGTGATTTTATGTGAGAAAGTACAGCTGGTAGATGAGGGCAGGTTGGTGCTATTTCATTTGAAATAAATACACTTTAAACTATTTTAAATAATAAAATAGACGAGAGACACAATTTTGATGCTACTTCTTTGACATCTACCCTCCCATTTCAGTTCATTTCTACACCCTAATTTGTTTATGACTCGTGCGATTTCACTTTCATCTATCTAAGTATTACGTTTCATTGTCCGAAATACAATCTAGTTATAATCCGCTAAGAAATATTAGGTTGAACAACAGTGGGTGTTAAATTTGCCTTAAACCTTTTCTCAATCCATATTCGGGGTCTCGTGGGCAGATCCTTAACCAATAATGATATGGATATTTCAATCTTTCATTACCCACCCATAATTCAACCCAAGGTCTTGTCAAGGAAATATGACGCCATTTTTGGAGTGAAATCATATCTCGTTATCGGTCACATCTTAAATTATAGTAGCCATGACTTGAAAATCTTGTAATTGCAACCTTTTGTTTTAATTTGTAGTTTAAACTGCCAGTATGATTAAAATGAGCACAGATTGTGTACTTGGGACTGCATCATACTCCTCTGCAAATGGTAGAACGAAGGATAAAACATGAACTATAAGATCACTTACTTCTGATATAAAACTGTTTTCTTTTCACTTTTTCACTGCTCCATTTCACTGTAAAATGAGAAGTTAGTTCTGGGTGCTCTATATTCACGAATTCGGCAATGATTTCTAAGTTTCTTCTGTTCTACTTATTTAGATTATGCACTTGCCTAAGTTTTACAGAATTCGATATTACCTGCAACATCCTCTATATTCATTATATCAAAGGAATTCTTTACGAGCATGTTAATCCTCAATTGAAACTAACAGTGCAGTAAACATAGCGGTTTATGAATTACGGTCAGTCGTTTCTCAGAGACCATACATCTATAGGCAGCCCACATCTTCGGCTCATAAAGTTTGGTTTCGCAGCGCACCATAAAACAGAGAATACAGCCTCACCATTGCTTTTATAGACCCCCAGTTTCCGGGTGTTTTTGATATAGTTTCGTCAGATGTTAAGATATCTGATGTACCTTTTAATGGACGCCTCCCAATTGTGGTTAAGAGTTCTCCCAAATTCTTGGTACTGACTACACCTATTTATTTATTTTTGACGTTCATAAGTGTCATTTTATTACCTAAATTGAAATACAGATTTTGAATTTAACGATAAGTTAGACAGACGAACCTTGTAAAGATCGCAAGATCACACTGGATGCAGACCGCTTGGAACCGGTCACTGCGGAAAACCGTGGGGGAAGCCTATGTTCAGCATTGGAAGTCCTTTGGCTGATAATGATGATGATAACAAAGTAGTTATTGACGTTGCAAAACTTTCTAATTAAAATTATTGTAAACTAGCGGTCCCAGCGAACTTCGTTTCGCCCCCAGCCCCGTCCCACCCCGGCCCCGTTTTATGGAAATGAATGATTAAGTATTCATTACACATATCGAGTTTTCATTGTTTTTAAAATGTATTCTGCTATTCGGGACGGAAACAAATCCAACAAATCAAAAACCATGGCAATCGGTCCAGCCGTTCTCGAGTTATAAGTGTTGTAACAAACACGACTTTATTTTATTTATATATATAGATTTTTCGTCCTGTGGATAATTATTAGGTCGTCAGACTGTTCATGTTTGATTTGTATTGGCTTCTCTTGTCGCTACCTGATCATTACTCAACATTGACCCACAAATAGACCCACGAGTACCTGAGGTCATGCTGCCTACGGTTGGCATTAGTAATTAATTAATTTGTTTCAAACAATAGCTTGGAAACGAGAGCAATATCATTCTCACGGAGACTTATTATAAGACAATATTGATGTACTAAATTTAAAATGTTAATAACATTACGTTTGTTATGTTGAAAATACTCAACTTAGGTCCTGGTTAACAGGAGATAAAGACAGTTTTTTGATACACATAATAGGAAAAATCTGTGCATACATACCTTTGACGTTCCGGCTGTGATTCAAGCCACCGCGATCTAGATAATTTTCATATCTATTGGTCATCGATTAATGATAACGACACGATTATGGCACAGGCACAGTGCAGTATGCAACGTATACAAGTATAATAATGTGCAGCCAACATTTCTTAATATTTTTTGTCGATCCGTTCCATTTAAATAAGGACATACTTTTGATAGTATTTTAGGAAAGTAAATTCTGATTTCACTTGTCAACCTCTTGTTATTAAGTGTAGAGTTGGCTGCTTTTAGAGCCAAGTATATGACAGAAAATAAAACATAAAATAACACTATTGTCAAAGCCAAAATACCCATTTACGGCTTTACGGATAAGAACCGCTGAAGACCATGTGTGGAGGCAAAATTTTGACATTCTCCTCACGTCTCACCTACAGTAGTCACAGTGTTGTGGTACAAGTAACAGTCATCAAGAAGGTAAACTCTTATGTGGAACTGATTCAGCTTACGAACGAACCAATTGATGTGATATGATAATTTATTTATTTCAAGTAGATCCCATATAATGTTATTAAAAAATTTGCTATGATTACTGTTGGAGGTCCCACAAAAACGCGCCATGAATATTTGAACGGAAGATTTCGTTAGAAGATGAAACCGAAAAAATACAGGATAGGCATCGGTCGACAACATTTAAATACCCACATTTACTAAATACTGAGAATCAGTATGCTCAAGTGGCAATAGGCAAAGCCCCCATGACGCGAAGAACTGATGGCCGTTGGGGCAGAAAGTTCTAGATTGGATACCCTTTGACCTAAGACGCAGCGTACCTTGTGAAGATCGCAGGATCAAACTGGATGCAGATTGCTTGTGGTGATCGGAAAGCTGTGGGGCCTATGTTCAGCAGTAGACGTTCTTTGGCTGATAATGATGATGATGACTAAAGACGGCGATAGCAATGTTAAAAAAGCCGACCACAATAGATTATACTAAATAGAAGAAGAAAGTAAACAATTGAATAAACAAACGCTAATCCTCAACCTTGTACCAAACTATACTAACTCGAGGACAATAGAAAACTGTCGTATCGACTTCAGAAGTCATTTGAATTGCAAATACGAACAAGTCAAGATAATACTGAACGGGATTTAGGCTACCTATACTTGTGAATTGGTAAAAACAGGTATTCTAGAGTTTTAGCACATCAAATTTGCTAACGACTAAATTTAACAAATATACCGTGACTTGGTAAAATGGGAAAAAGTAGCACAAATGATTACAATACACTTTCAATTTGTTAGAGAAGCCAAAACTTGTACTTTATCAACAAAGCGATTGTAATTTAATAAGAACAACACGAGAAAGTGTTGATTGTGGTGTTGATAGACTACTTACATTGCAAAAGTCTTGTCTAAGAGTGAATTTCATTGAATAAATTAATCCTACTACTGTTATAAAGGCGAAAGTTTGTAAGTATGGATGTATGGATGTATGGATGTTTGTTACTCTTTCACGTAAAAACTACTGAATGGATTTGAATGAAACTTTACCACAATATAGCTTATACATCAGAATAACATATAGGCTACAATTTAGGGCTCTGCAGTGCTTAGTTACCGTATTTCTTACTTATTACTAGACTAGACGGGACGAACCTGAAGTCCACACGAACGAAGTCGCGGGCAAAAGCTAGTGTTGCATATTCTTAAGTAAATTATTATTAGCAGCTAAAGAACGTCCACTACTTAACATAGGTTTTCCCTACGTCTCTCAACAGTAACAGATCCTCAGTTTTTACAGTAAATAATCGTGATACAGTATGCAATTTCCTTAAAAAAAGTAAAGAAAAGATAAAATAATTCTTGCAACCACCAATCACAAAATCAACCTACCTATGACGTGATGATTTGTTATGCAAATATAGTGGTACTCGTCTGAACATTCATTCTGAATTTGGCCTTGCATGACTCAGCCTTTTTTAGGTTTTTAGTCCAATGTGCACATCTCGATGACGCTATAAATGATCTAAATGCTACCGCAAATGGAAAGGAAAAGCATGGAAACCGTCTAAAGATTGATTTTAATTATAGTGATGCAAGTCAATCTAATGAAGATAATGAAATCTTTAAACCGGAAGATATAGAAAGACAATTGAGACATAAATTTCCGATAATGTACGAGGAATGCTCATGAATGTTGGATTAGATTGTCAATCATTGGTTGGACATAGATTCAGTCAAGCCAGAACTCCTACATATGGATGATCTATACACGATATCGATCGATCGATACATAAATTACTATAGTAAAAAAAACAAATGAAGTATTAACTTCGCAATCACCTGTCAGTGAATCGCCACGTGTTGATGCACACGATAAAATAGCAACAGATACAAATATACTTACAAGCATAAAAACAGGCAATTTGTTTAATTATTCACTGCACGCACAGAACGCCTTGTTAGTGCAATCGTTTGGCCACGCAAATTAGAACGGAGTGAGAAATTATTTAACGCCTTATGCAATGTTTGCCATGGATGTAACACCAGCGGACTGCGTCTGTGCGTTTTGATTTTACTCCGTCCTCGTAGGTCGCAGCGTGATGTTGTATTATATCCTATAACCTTCCCCGATAAATGAGCTATCTAACACAAAAATAGTTTTTAAAATCGGACCAGTAGTTTCTGAGATTAGCGCGTTCAAACAAACTCTTCAGCTCTTAATGTTAGTATAGTTGACCTTACGTTCTTAGCGTAGGCTTCTATGGAGAAAG
Organism: Pyrausta aurata; assembly: GCA_963584085.1. Taxonomy (NCBI): domain Eukaryota; kingdom Metazoa; phylum Arthropoda; class Insecta; order Lepidoptera; family Crambidae; genus Pyrausta; species Pyrausta aurata. The sequence goes on from OY757277.1 coordinate 6,920,072, forward strand.
GTTGGTAGCCATATTCCGTAACTCCGGACGGATCTACAGTTAGATCTTTCATAATGTTGCGTCATAAATCAATTAGCAAGTATAAGAGTAGGTATGCACTGTTGAAGACGTTCTTTGATAAAACCAAATATTGTGGCAACTAATAGGACTCTTTAACTATCAAATTTTAATTTACCTCATGTGTTCAGTTCAGATCTAGCTAGCTAGTTTGCAGTCTCATCTCATTACATCGGTACTTATAAAATCTGTTGTTTGACTGCCTCGGTGGCGCAGTGGTTAGAAGGTCGCATTTTGAAGCGACGGCTGCTCCAGAGATCCCGAGTTCGATCCCCAGGTCGGGCAAATAATATGTACCTGAGTTTTTCTGTTCAGAAATTCTCAGGGAAACCCGGAGTTTGGAAGCGGTGTTTCACCTCCTTGCGGAAAGCACGTAAAGTCGTCGGTCCTGCGCCTGATCTCTCTCCGGTCGTGTCAGATTGCAGTCCCATCGGGCTATGAGAGTGAAAGGAATAGAGAGTGCACCTGTGTTTGCGAACACACTTGTGCACTATAATATGTTCCGCGCAGTCGATTAGTCGTTGTGAGTGGCCACCATAGTCGAAATCGGCTAGGGGGACTATTATAGAATCTGTACAATGACTATCACTTATTAAGTTTCTTCGACTGTTGACACAATTTTGACACGAATTTCATCAGAAGCAAAATTTTGGTCGATTACCTTAGAGTTCTCACAGTGGTTGTGTTAATGAACTTTGGTAAATAATAGCTCCAACACTCATTGAGTCTCATTGTCAACTACTAACCACAAAACAAACCCACAGCATTATTGACCTAAAATGATTGCAGTATTTGTCTTGCTATCACATTGGGGTCAACCGCCAATCTATTTTGATTCGTCTAACAAAGATTTATGCTGACTGTACTGTATTGGATTTATGTCAGTATAATTGGTGAAGATTGACGCACCCTAATGTTGGTAACGTTGTTAGTATGGTTTCTAAATATGGTTTTATTGCCTTATCGATTGAGGGATCAATAAAATCATTTGAATCAGTTCCTTGTTTTGTTGGTCCATCATAACGATCAATGCTTTTCTGCTACAAATGCCAACGGAAATAATTTTAAAGAAAATAGGCTATTAAAGCCTATATTAATGATTAAATTAATCCCTTTTTGTGGAAATAAGTAAATTTCTCATTGCAAGGTTTCCCAATAAAATTTTCGGTCAAAGCATTAAACTAAACACAACAACAAATTTTGTGCTCCATGTGTTGACGACACAGTCATCAACTCTTGTATAAATTCATAAATCGAAATTCAAATTTCAAAGAAAACGTCACAATCTTGTCGTCGTATTTGCGACACATTTTTTGCTTGGCATAGCTCCTCTATACGTAGTAGTAACAACTGCCTGGATCGAAGAAGCAAAGTTCCACTTTAGTGTTTAAAAACATGAATGGTTAGCCATAAAACAAATCGAAGTCCTTTGAAAACTTTGTATTTACTAAATATCAATGTACAATGTTTGCAAGACCCATAAACATGAACATAAACATCGTAATACTCAAACGACGACTGTTATGCAACATCTTTATGTACTGTGGTAACTGTATGTTTGCCATGAGTTCACGTATGAAGTTATGAAGTTGGTGCTTGCTCGGTAGGAACGGAAATTTTGTATGGATTTTACTCCTCATCAATTTTACTGTTACTGTTGATAATTCGAGAGCTACCTTCTTGGTTAGCTCTAGCTAGGTCTTGTTACATTCAATTACCAGACATTTTTGCAAACTCATTTGGATTGGTTTATCTAAATATTTATTCATATATTTAAGTATCTTTGGCACGTAAATAATTGTTACTGCTATGTTACGTAAAAACATAAACAATGAATCAAATAGTCCATGTAAGTTTATTGTATTCAATAATAGAAAGCGGGAAAGCTCGCAATTTCAATGACATCGGCTGTAGTTGAATTTCTTTACTATCAAGTACTTTCTTTTTCAATTAAATCATGGCATTTGTTACATACCTCCATAGACCCCTAGCTATAACTCGTCAGAGTTACATAATAACATCAGCAAGAGTTTGTAGCGCTAAGTTGCCAACTATTTGTTAATTTCAACATACTAGAACTCAAGGTCCCGATTTGTCTGTGGGATTGAACTAATTATGCCCTCTATAGTATTGAAGTTGTCGATGAGTATGTCTTCCTGGGACAAATGAATTAGGTAGGTCCAACTTTGAGAAAGCCAATCGATGAATCCAAATCGGCTGGGCAGATTTCGAGAAAATGCGCAAGAGTGCTTCTCGTCTCATTTGCCTCAGTGTCTGAAGACGAAAGTCTTCAACCAGTGTTGATGTGTTTTTTGGGTTGTACACCACTTTAGTTGTTACTAAATAAAAGGGATTGGCAGTAATTTGACGATCGTTTTAGTTAAAATTAAAATGTACCACCGAGCCTTTGCTTCAAACTACTTTTCATCAGTATTGTAACGTGCGTTCCGAGGTCATTACATTTGACATTATCGTATGTAAACAAACGGTATTTTAGTTCGCCGGCTGCGTATGCGCAGATATTCTTGTTTCAAAGAAGTTTAGGAATGCTAAAAAGTTTAGATATTTAAATTGAATTATCGTATGTAAATCACCACATCAATGTTTTTAGTCAAGTTAAGGTATTTAGTACTATGATCAATTTTAGTTCGTAATATCATTGTATTGTATGTCTTTTAGGCTTTATCTTGTATCTAGAAATTTTAAATTTTACATTGGAATCTTTTAATCTTAGATTAGTTCGTGCTAATTAATAAGTCACCTATTTTGACGACGCTGTTGCGTATGGTATTCAAAAGTGCTATTGTGAAAGTAATAGCAATCTATCGCGAATCTTCAGGTTTCTATTAAATTTAAACACTTAAATTTTGATTTGGTTAAAATTGCATTTGTTCCTTATGTCTTAGTGATGTATCCATCGTATTTAGAAGCTATATTTACTTAATCTATTTCTGTACGATGCGCCTGTGACGAAATATAGGAACTTGGCATGTGGGTTGACGGTTTATTTATTGGATATCAAAGACGCTTTCTTCTCGCCACGTGAAGACGGAATACTCTTTTTAGATGTTGCAAAATTAACATCCGGTATTCTTAATCTGTGCCGTTATAAATATAAGGCAACGTATGGCAATATTTTCGTCCAATTTTTCATGCTTTCAAGTTTAATAAATACAAAGAAGCAAAACTACCAAATTCAGTCCACTGAATAAGGAACTTTTTTTTTATATAGATTGTACGACATTTTGTACGGTGCATTGCACATAACTGTATTTGTAACCCCGAACCATTAACGGCAGTAACTTTTATTAAAAACAATAAAACATACGCAAACACTGCTAATGCCATTGCACGTTTTATCTTTATAACGGTTACATAACTGTTACCTCCTTCCTTCCATCCTTATTCGATAATCGTGATTCGAATTTTAAAATCCAACTGTCTTTGCAGAGCGATGATCCCGGCGATGACGTCACGCTTCCTATTGGTCGCTTGGTTTCCGTGATGGCGGTTGCTAGCACCTGATTGGCGGAGCTCATCAGAGCGAGCGCTGATTGGTGGAAAATGTCTGGGCTACCCTCGAGGAATGAAGACGCTATAACCGGTGTCGATGTAAGGGAACAAGGAAGTGCTTTAAGGTAAGTAGTGGTAGTGTCACCTTAATATTCTGCCTATATACTACACTGTTAAGTGGCAGATACGGTACTAAATTTCAAGAATAGAAGTCTAGTCTACTTGTTAGATAGCCAGAAGACTCTGTAAAGGCTTAAGCGCAATACACATTGACCCCGCCGGGACGCCGACATATGTCGGCAACTTTTTGTCGGCGGTCTAGTCGGCGGCTTCACTTATTACAAGTCGGAAAATTTGGTCGGCGGCATGTCAGCGACTTGAGATGAGAAATTTATTTGGCAGTCAGTGATTGCCGCGTGTCGATACAGGTTGCCGTACCCAAGCCGCCAATATGTCGGCGGGTAGCACGCGCGGGCGCATGTTGCCGACATGATTCTTTTCATACAGGCCGCCGGGTTGTGTCGCCGGACTATGTCGGCGGCCCGGCGGGCTCAGTGTGTATTGCGCTTTAAGCATGAGCAGTAACCTCTTATAACCAGCATATATTCTATTATCTTTATGACGCAGTAGATGTCCTGCGTATGACTGAATATTACTTGCTTATGTAGCGCAGTTGTGGCAGCGCTTTTAGTAATACCGAAGTGAAGCAACTTACAGCGCGGTCGTGTTTGGATGGGTGACCATTCTGACCAAATAAGGGACGTATATTACGAGCATCTCCGTGCCTCGGAAGGCACTTTAAGCTGTTAGTCCTGGCTATATCGGTTAATATTAGACGTTACGCTTAGTCAGTGGCCCAATGGGCTTGATGTAATCTGTCAGAAAAGTTCTTCGCTTGCCTGCAAACACCCCTCTTCCAATCCGCACTGAGCACGCGTAGTTGAGTGTGGCGCATACCACTTCATACTTGAGATAAGGGGTTTGCCCAGCAGTGGGATATTTTACAGGCTTATTTTTCTTATATTAGCTTCAAATAAGCGCGATGCCTGCCACTTTCCCTTTGATTAATTTACCTGACAAAAATAGCGATGTGGAAATCTCATGCCATTTCTGCGTTGTCTTACCGATTCTTAGATAACGATGACTCATCCATCATCCATACAAAATTTTAAGCCTCCACTTATGTTTTATTGTTCAGCCAACTATAAAAATAATTACGCAAGCAACGTTTAAAACAGTTAAGACTACTGACGCGTAATGACGTATCCATCAGAGACCAGAAATTTCGCAGTTTGACCGACAGCACGGTAGCTCGATTGGAAAAAGCGTTTGCCCGGTTAGCCAGAGGTTGGGGGTTCGATTTCCGCCCATGCACAGTATTTGATTTCTTATAAAAATTAAAAATACGTTCGTATGGCTGAAGTTGAATGAAGATAAAGCTAGGTCCACTATGGTCAATTTCTACCTTGTCATTTTATCTGCCGGCTATTATTTAACCTAAAATTATTATTTTAACTAAATTAGGTTATGGAGTAGCTGCTAAGATTGTATACTGCACAATTATGGAATTTATACCAAGGATGGAGCCATGAGTACCATGATAGCCATAATAAGCTCGTAGGCGGCAAATGACATTCATTTGTATGACATTTTCTCTGATAGCTCCATTTGGGATGACCTTGAGGAAATTTGAAGTCGTGGGTTTTTTAGGATTAAGGTCAGTATAGATAGAGATTAGAGTTAGAGGAACTTGAGTAATCGGAATTGATGGAATTAGGAAATGGGTCTAGTTTTGAATGAATAATAACAATTTTGTTGAAGCTTGTAGGAGGCTCATTAACTAAAAAAATCCACATATTTTACAGCGTTGCATTATACAAGAAGTGCTTTCTGGATTACCGCAATTTTTTTGTTTTGTTTAAAGAACTTATTACTATTAAAATACATATTTAGGCGGTCCGTAAAACCAGGAAATTTGGTAAAATCAATTTTCATGCTAAAATGAATATTGGCTCATGTATTTCTTAAAAATCACGATGTCATACTGACAGCAAATGATTCGACAATAATGTTCAAGTAAAGTACAAGCAACCGTTTTGTTTTAAATGTCTGGACTATCGCTGATGATTCCCTTCAACTTGTACTCTACATTACATTAAAGTTCAAATTGCATCAACATAGATACATGCTTATTAAGCAGGCTATGTAATAGCTTCATCGTAATTCAAGTGGTAATTCGTTGTTGTAAGGTTGGAATTGGTTTGGAACGTCAAATCTTCAAGTTGGCAGATCCGGGGTGATCAGCAGAGCGAAAAATTGCTCGTCACACGCCACGGCTGTGTGTCCAGTTTGAAAATTGTTGAAATGTCTGCCCTTTACGCGAAATTATCCACCTTTTCAACGTATTTTTTTTAGTTAAAGATTTTTAAAAAGGGGCTTGATAGTGAACGGCCACCAGATATGGTGGTTATCTGCAAATATGTTGACCGAACAGCGGCTGGATTGGATTACCAGAATGTAGCGGGGAGTCCAGTGGAATCAGCATAGTAAAAGCTAAAATATTCAGTGACGATCCTGTAACATGGCAAGTAACGCCGCCATTAAATAAGCGATTCCCTGGTGTTGGGTAGCGGCAACATCAGCCCAGGCAGAAAACTGAAGATGTAGTATATTAGGAAGGGCTTTTGACAGGATAGAAAACCTCCGGTTCTTAAACTGTGGTGTAGAGGGCAAGAGGAAAACCACCACACTATATTTCCTAATTTGGAGTTTTGGAAAAAAACTCCACCGACAAGAGTTTAGCTTTTAAATTTGATCATGATGATTACATCAGCAGTAATACTAAACAGCTTTTTTTACGACAGCAAAATGCCCTACGCATACCCACTGTCCAGGGACAGACCAAGGTCTATGTGGGACTTTCCCATTGGGAATATCCACTAAAAACCAGTGGGTATTCATCCTCCGGTGCCATTTATGAGAGAGGAACTGCGGGTCATCAAACACCCTTGGCTGGCTATTAATGAGCAGCACTATTCCAAGCTAAAACACTTCATTACTCTTTCATCTATTTATGGTAAACTAAAACATGACCTGCGGAAATCTCTAGTTCTAGTTCCCTGTAAAACCACCAGGTGGCGCTCGAAAAATGCTAAGACAAAATGGTATTTTCGTGTATTAATTGATTGGGAAGAATGTTGAAATAGTCTACGCGAAATGTCAAACATAGTGCTTCAGACTTCCAGCACTGAGTTGTAGTTAGAATATCATCACCATTGGACTGGCCAGCTTTGTCATCTGAAGCTAGCACTGTATGCTTTTCGCTTACAAAATAAGCCGAATTAAAATCTGCTTTACGTCTAAAATTGAGTCAATTAATGGATTGCTCCAAAAATTTATAAAACAAGACCGTGATTACTAAACATCCTAGTGCCTATCTGGTAGTCTATCTCTATGACCTAGATGCCTAACCACTGCTACAGTCGGAAATAAAAGCGAGTCATTATTACGAGGTACCGAGGGGTAACCACCAAGCTCAAAACAACTTAGTAAAGACTAGACAAGGAAAATAATAATAGTCCCCCTAGCCAGTGCCAGTCACAACGACTAACATACTATAGTGCACAAGTGTGTGCGCAAACACAGGTGCACTCTCTATTCCTTTCACTCTCATAGCCTGATGGGACAGCAATCTGACACGACCGGAGAGAGATCAGGCGCAGGACCAACGGCTTTACCTGCTTTCCGAGGCACGGGGGTGAAACACCGCTAACTTCCAAACTCCGAGCTTCCCTGAGAATTTCTAAACAGAAAAACCCAGGTACATATTTTTGTCTCGACCCGGGAATCGAACCCAGGACCTCTGGCGCAGCCGTCGCTTTAAATTGCGACCATCTAACCGCTGCGCCACCGAGGCAGTTAACAAGGAAAATATCACCTTTAGTGAATAAACACAAACAAGAGTCATAGTAGTAGAACCTGAAAAAAAACCGGTTAAGTGCGTGTCGGACCCGCGCACTGAGGGTTCCGTGCCACCCTTAACTGAATTCAGGGTGCACTTACTTTCACTTCACGAAAACATCACAATATATTGTGACAGCAAAAATAACTTTTTTTTTCATAGTGTTTGTATGAAAGACAAAGTTATATTTGCGGTTGATAAAAATGTGCAATATCTCAAAAACTACTGGTTCGATCTCCTTCAAACCAATTTTCGTTGCAAGTTTTTGTTGAGATCTACATCATATATTTTTTTCAAAATTTTCACTTTCTTAGTTCAAAAGTTAGATGGGGGGGGACGCCCATTTTACCACTTTGGAAGCGTCTATATTTCAAACCTTACACTTTTAGAAAAAATGGTTTTAGAAACATCAACATCATTTTCAAAGACCTATCCATAGACACCCCACACGCATAGGTTTGAGTAAAAAAAAAATTTTTGGTTTTAGTTACATGTATGGGAGCCCCCCCTTAAATATTATTTTTTCTTACTTTTTGTATCTGAATCAGAAAGCTGTGAACAAGATACACCTACCTACCAAGTTTCAGCTATGTGATGCTTATAGTTTCAGAATAAAGTGGCTGTGACATACGGACGGACAGACAGACAGACAGACAGACAGACAGACAGACAGACAGACAGACTTGACGAAACTATAAGGGTTCCGTTTTTTGCCATTCGGCTACGGAACCCTAAAAAGGGTATTGGGCCGTTTCGCACCACGAGGTTATCGGACCGCGGAGCGAATAGCCTAAGAGCTGTTTCAGAATGAGGTTATTAGCGACGCAGTGGTCTATAAAATAGGTCGGTAAAAAAATCCTGGGCGATTTGCACCGCTAAACCACTGGCAGTACGAATGACCCCTTTCTGAAACAGCACTAGGGAGATTCGCACCGCGGTCCGAAAACTTTGCGGTGCGAAACGCCCCAATACCCGAAAAAAATACACTATCTTGGATATAAAAATGTTTTATCCCAGTCGTTTTCTTTCTTGCATTGAACGTCAACCGTTTTAACATAATCGAACTAGCGACTAGGGTTATCAACTTTTTGTAAGAGAAGTATTTTTTGCTGTCAACAAAATATTGTGGTATTTTGGCTAAGTAATTTAGTTAAAATTGGCACTGAACCCTCAGTGCGCAAGTCCAACTCGCACTTGGCCGGTTTAGAATTTTTGTGTACCTATCAATAACAGTGGCCATGAACACTATTTCAAAAGATAGTGAAAAGTATTAGAGACCAAAGTAGGTATTAACAATACTGTTTTAACAGTAAGTTTGGCAACCCTAATTACTTAGCGGCATTGCCACTTCGCTTTTTGTCGTCGGAACAATTGAGATTACTCTGTAGCTAATTACTATCAAGTGAAGGCCTTTAAGTTAGGCTTTGATTTTCCTTGTAGGTTTCATCTCTTTCTTGAGTTTTTGGTTACAAATAACTATTCTGTTCGTTACTTTGATTGTAGTGGCTTTATCATGCTTTTCTTTCTTTATTTACGTTTTACCATCTCAAACAATTATGAACATACTTTAATTAGTCAGGTATCATACCGTACTGTTTCGGGAGATGCGGCTTGTGCACTTGCTGGGTCCCCACCATGGGAATCTGAGGCAAAAGTACTGGCGGAGGTCTATTGTCATCGGGTGGAGGCGCGAAAGCGTGGCGACTGTTTGGCCCCCGAAGAAGTGCAAAAGATCCGAGAGCTGGCGCAGCAAGATGTACTTCAACGCTGGCAGGCAAGCCTCGAGTTCGCAGTGTACGGGCTCTGGACGATGGAGGCGCTCCGTCCTTGCCTACCTGAGTGGGTGAACCGGCGACATGGGCATCTCTCCTTTAGGCTTGTGCAGGTGCTGACTGGGCATGGATGCTTTGGTCGCTACCTTTTTAAGATCGCCAGAAGAGAGCCCAGTCCGAACTGCCACCATTGCACAGCCGAAGAAGATACCGCAAAACACACACTGGCGGAGTGTACCGCTTGGGCCCAGCAGCGTCATACACTGATTGCGGTCGTTGGCACGGACCTCTCGATGCCCAACATTATTGCCGCCATGCTTGACAGCGAAGAGGCGTGGGAAGCGGTGAGTGCCTTTTGCGAAGAAACTATCGCACTCAAGGAGGCGGCGGAACGGGCCAGGGAAGAGGATGCTCAGGCTGACCCGCGACGACGTAAGCGGTTGGGAGCCCGGCGGCGGCGCTATGACCGCTCACTGGCTCTATGTGGACCCAGCATTGGTGGGAGTGGGGACTCTCACCAACCACCTCAAAGTGATCCACCAGTTGTTAGGGGTGTCTCAAGGTTCCCGAGGCATCCCATGGGCGTAACTGCACCTAATAGTGCGGATTGCCGCTTGGATGACGGAGCGCATGCGATAAGCGATCCTTCGTCGTCCTGCCTGTCGATTCATGATGTACAACTCGACTCTGATCCATATATGCGGCATATATGGGCGTTCGCTTGAGTAGAAAAATTGGTATTCACAAACTCACATCGAATCTAGCGCTGTTCGCACCAAACGGCGTGAGTTGAAACTAATCCTGGGCGAATTATTTGACACGTTCCTATGGATTTTGACGTGTTTGGCAGCTGTCAAATCACAGCCTCCCAAAGCTGCAGACTCGATTCAGTCGATGTCACAGTAAAGTAAGGTCAAGTAGTATTTAGAAAAAAAAATTGGTGAAAGTAACCACTTTTAGCACTCTTTTATCGGATCCTTGAAGGTAATAAAAATGACAGACCGTTGAAATTAGGGTTTTTTTCTTGGAAAATATCGCAAAATTTATATGACTTATTAAGATTACGTTTCAAACGCGAAATTCGGTATTTAGGCCTTTAGATAAATAAGAAAAGCCTATCAACTTGCTACCGGAACTAATTCCAACAGCAACGGACACAAAAAGTTATGTCTTTATAGCCAATATCAACGCGACATCGACTAGGTATTTTAATAAGATGAAATAAGAAATCCAAATTTGCGCACGAGCTGGATTTGAACCAGCAACTTTTGGCTAACAAACCAGGCCAACAATTAATATGAAATTTTAGATTTCTTATTTTATCTTGTTAGAATAAAAATAACATCATAGAGATATTTTAATTTGTTTTTATTTTTTATTTTTATTTCATACATGATAGCCCTCAAAAACATAAAACATTGCACTGTGTCTACTGACTATAAACTGCACTGTGAATACATACATCACCGTATTCACAACTTCACTGTGAGATCCGTCCGTGAAAGAGTTCTGTCAAAACAAGACGCCAATACCTATTTTCAGAAAAAAATGGATTTTTACAATAAAACTAATAATATTTCGTGCAAATCTGGCCATCACTAACCTAAAAATAATGCCATATAAGAATCCGATTGAACTTGTGGTAGGTACTCTGCGTGTCGTCGAGACTCCTGCAGCCGCCACAGTAATACGAGCCGGATCTCGGAGAATAATTTTGCGAAATACAAGTTTTCTCCAAAAATACTGCCTGAGCGAGCATCAAGTTTACACGAGCAGTAATTAACAACTTTTTTTAACGGATAATCCTCGTGGTGTGGATTCCCAAAGAGAATGAAGATATGTTAATCCAACTTTTATAGTAAGGGCCTACTCTAACCAAAGGTACCGAATAGAAGGGCTAGAGCCTATACAATACTTTGGATAAGAAGTAAGCACGTGATACGTGTAATCAATCACTTTGTAAAATTCGTAGGTATATGAAATAACCTATATGTATCGTTTGCTGTTGTTTCAGATTCTATGTAGGTACAATACATTGGAATTAGAGGGAGTATAATACAAAATACAGCCCAGTGCTAAATATCGTTTCGTTTGTCTTCAATATACAGATGCCACGTCCTTACTTCCAAGATGAAAACTTTATTATTTGTGCCAACGTAAAGAGCGAAAGAGCTAGAGGAAGAACCCCACTAAAATTATTAGACTAACTGTCGGACTAAATAGAGCACTTCCTATAGGTTTGATGAAGTGATCTATATTGCTACTAACCCCAAGAAATAGAGACCAAACAAACCGCTAAGGGCAGTTGATGCATGTTGACCATGAGCTTCGTGATGCAGGATAAAATAAGTGTGAAATATTTATTGTTATAAATAACATAATAAATAATAGCCATTTATCCAAACATTTTTTTAATTTTATACAGGTACTTAGATGTAGGAACTGCATTAACTACAGCACGTGCCAAATGCTGTTTTTCTTTTCCACAAGTTTTCCACTGTTTATCTGGTTTATGCACGTTCCTTTTGTTCCATTTGTTTTCACTTTGAGATCATTAGTATTCGAGCTACTAAAGGACTTATACAATGCAATTTATTCATGCTAATTTAAATGAATATGGAGTACCAAATGATGAGCAAATAAAGTATCACTCTGATTTGAGCGAGTGCAGCGCGTAGTAAGTAAGTAGTACACGCAAGGACGCGTAGCCCGCCCCCGCACCACGCGCTTAGCCCTCTCAAATTTCCGAAACAGTAATCAAGACATGATTTTAAACATTGTTTATTAAAGACATGATTGAAATATTTTTTTTACTATTTGTAGGCTAAACTGAGCAGGCTTGACCTGGAAGTCGTGCTGGATTTAAAAGACACTGATCAATTAATTTTTTGATGAGAGATTTTTAGTTTTCTTTGGTACAGATCAAAACCTCATTTTTCATACCTTTTTTTAATTACTCTATGGTTAAATACACCTGTCATTTGCTCTCACACACCTTCTCGACTCACCTCGCCCTCGCCTTGTGATGTCACGGTTATGCATGCAAAAACTAACTTTACGGATTTACGTTTAAAACACTTTTTACTGTAATGCATTTTTCCGATTCATAACATCGACTGAGTCGAGTTGAAATACATACGTGACATTGTCAAATAAATTATTACGTCAAAAGCTATTTTCAAGCATATTTAATTTTCGGCTGTAAATTCATCATATTATTTCTTCAACTCTAGCCAGCACAAACCAAAAAATAATATCCTTGAAGTTGCCAATCGAGTAAATCATTCTCCGTCGTCAAGACGCTAAGGGAGTACTTGCTGAGCATATTGTGCTAGGTACTATGTATGTCCGTTGAACTCTTCGAAATGATTTCATACATTTTGTGGATTTTAAAGTTGAAATACTTATTGAGAGAGTGACAACTTGATTTGTGATAAATATAAATATGCGCCAGACAACACACCAATTGTCTGGTTTCGTGGTAAGGAATATTATCTTCCTTGTGTTACGAAGTACCAGATAACGATTATGACGGAGCGTCTCCCATAAATACTTAAATACATATAACATCCATGAAGTGATCTGTATTGCAACCAACGACTGCCAGAAATAAGGGAACCTAACAAACCGGGCAGGTTAAGCATGGTGGAAGATCATGATTTTCATGATAAAGGATCAGCCACATAAGAGAGAGGGATAGCGTGAATGCTTAGGCATATCATATCTATTATAAATAATATATTTATTCTAATGTAACAATAATTTTATTTGTTCTGTTTTAAGTTTAAATACTTTATATTTTTTTTTATGTTCGGTGGTCTTTGTAAATAAACATATTTTTATTTGATTGACAGTGTCAAAATTTGATTTTATTGAGTGTTTCAATTTCAAAAATCACGGTTCTGTTTTCACAAGCCAAATTACCTATGGTTATTACCTATGGTGTATCCACATTCCACACCGCCCGGCGGCATGTGCTGGCGGTCGTGCCGGCGGCCACACCGCTTATGCTTTATACATATTATTTTTGACGAAGCATAAATACAGTTCATGACGTATACCGCCGGCAAAGCCGATTTGGATGTGTGGATGCACCATTACAATTTATGTGGGCAAATGGGACGTTTTAGTTGTGATTTACAACTTTTGTAAATTACGTGATTATTGGTCTCTCTCTACCCGGTCTCATTTCCAATGTTCATAAATTATACTAGATTTTTGGAGTTTTTAATAAATTATACTTAAATTAATTTTCAGTTCAAGTTCAGAGGCCTTACTCTCGACACAAAATCCGATCCAATGGTTATAGCCATCCCTGTCACTCATCAAAGGCCGTGTATGCGTGTGACAGGGATGGGTATATTCATTGGATCGCGTTTTGTGTCCAGAGTAAGGGGGCAGGTTTTTCAGATGAGCAATTAAAACCTTATTTTACTTTTTATTTCAATTTTTTGCTCTATGGTTTGACAAAACTTCGTATACTAAGTTGAAGTATGTATGTTTGTTTGTTGTAAATAATAAAGACCAATTTTATCTTTACGCAAAAAGTATACAGCTAAAGATGACTTTCTACATATGTATTTAGAAACAATAACAAATAAAATAATATACCTGCGAGTGCTGCTACATTGATGGCAGTACAAGCGTCCTTGAAAGTCACCAGTGGGTAAAACCGCGTGACATTGCTAGTTGTAATTTAATTTAGCGACGATGTTGTGAATACCACGCATCACTGGGATCTGTTCATCGCGGTTGTCAGTCTGTCCGTGATCTATTTGTGACCAGTCAGCTACGAGCTTTTCACGGCGATCTGGCCGTGAGTTTACACGTTGAATTGACCTGCAGCTTATAGCGGCTTGCGGGAACTCGCGGAGGTTTTAGTGGGTATACTTGAGGAGTGGTCATTCGTCAAGGGAGTCCCACATCACCTATTGCCGTCCCCACGGTAGTAGGTATGCGTAAAGCATTTCCTCCGCGTAAAAAAAAAAGGTATCAAACGACAGCCGGGCGCCGCATAACAATGGAATTTCTATTGTGTCTCGTTTACACATACTTGACGAGTTAAAGATCAACCGACAAATCGATGTCCACGGTTATTATTACGACGTATCTATAAGTTTCAATCACTTGCTTGAATATGGCGTGTGATTTTCGATCGAAAACGAATTAAAAATAAAAAAAATCAGCTACCTTTTTTTAATTAACTTCCGTGTGGAATTATACTAATTTTCATTGGAAAATAGGACATTAATCAATTTATACCACACGCTACCTTGACTGACTCAAAACTATGGCGTCTGATTTTCGTTCGAAGATGAATTAAAAGTTAACGAAAATAACTCAGAAAATCACTCAGAATATTTACGCGAGTGGTTCAAAAATACGAGCTCCTGGTACTTCAAGGCTTCCAATTATATCAGGTCCTTAACTCTTATAGAAATCTAAGCAAATATTTGGAATGCCAATGCAAATACAAATTCGAATTCAGACTGAATGCGAACCGGCCGTGTTTGCACGGAATGCTTAGCTTAGGCCAAGTATGTTTACATGTTTCTCCAATTAGAGATGGAATTTAATACTAGACATTATGGGATGCCCTACCGTGAATATAAATAAAATACGAAAATAAATTATTAAAGTCTTATTCACAAATAGAACAGTTCCACATATAAAACAGTTAAACGAACACAGATGGTTAAGTAAGACAGAAATAGATAAATTAAGTTTAGATTGGAAAACCGAAAATAATATTTTACAGAGATGTTGCCTGCGCGCGCGATCGTAAGAAATGAACGGTGCAAAGATTGAGCGTGCATTCGCCGTGAGATACCGATTCCGACTGCAGCGCGATGCGCTTGCTCCGGTGCCTCGTCTTGGACAAAAGGCTACGGATCGCGGGCGTCAGCAGTTTTGCTAAACTAGCTGTGCGCCCGACTTTACTCGTGAATTAAAGTTTTGATGCGATTTTATTATGAATATAAAACAAGTGATTTAAATAATGAAAATGAATTGAAGTTAAATTACAAAGCTTACAATTGAAGTTAAATTAATTATTTATAACTATTATGTATACTATAATTATATGTGTGTGCATGCCACCACACTACACCCCTCCTGAGACCGATGCTTGCTAAGGTCGATAGTAGTCCGGGAAGCGAACTGTTCTACCACTCTTGGTTTTCCTTGTGTGATTGTCCTCATGACTTGGTGTCTGAATCGGTGTTGTGGTGATGGGACGTGTGTCATCTCTGCTCGCTGCTCTCTGGTCTCTGGCTTCATGGATGTCATCTTTGGTGATGTATGCTGGCTTAACTCGATCAATGGATACTGTAACCTCTTTGTTTCTTACAGCCAGTTTTATGGTTTTCTCCCGTCGTTCCAAAACCTTGTATGGGCCTGTGTATGGGGGCTCCAACGATCGTCTGGAAGCGTCTTGACGAAGAAAGACATACTCTGCTGTGGCCAAGTCTTTGGGTACGTAGAAAGTTTTGTTGTCGTGGTGGCTAGGGAGTCCTGGAGTCAACCTCGCCATATGGAGACGAAGTCGTGAAGTAAAGCTCGTCGGGTCGTGGGGGACATTGGTTACGGGGACGAAGAACTCGCCGGGGAGTCGAAGTGGCTCTCCATATAGCAGCTCGGCGGTCGATGCTTGAAGGTCTTCTTTCCACGCGCTGCGGATGCCCAGAAGGACAAGGGGAAGAGCTTCTGTCCAGGTTGAAGAGGAATGGCACATGATGGCTGCCTTCAATTGGCGGTGGAAGCGTTCCACCATGCCATTGCAAGCAGGGTGATATGCCGTTGTGGGACGATGCTGCATACCGAGGATAGCAGCCATGGTGCGAAAGAGCTCGCACTCAAACTGCTTGCCCCTGTCGGTGGTTATCTTGGTAGGACAACCGAAGCGGGACACCCAGCCAGCGATGAAAGCGCGAGCACATGTCTCTGCGGTGATGTCAGCCAGGGGGTACGCCTCAGGCCATCGAGTGAAGCGGTCGATTGCGGTGAGACAGTACCTGTAACCAGATGAATAAGGTAATGGCCCTACTATGTCCATGTGGACATGAGAGAAGCGATGAGAAGGAATAGGAAAGTGAGAGGTGGGAGAATGGGTATGCCGGGAAATTTTGCTTATTTGGCAATCTGTGCATTCTCTGGCCCAACTTCGGCAATCTTTCTTAATTCCAGGCCAAACAAAACGATGCGATACTAGTTTGACAGTTGCCTTGATACCAGGGTGGCTCAATCTATGTAATGCGTCAAACATGGCTTTTCTGAAGTTAACTGTCAAGTATGGTCGTGGATGCTTAGTGACATCACATATTATTTCAGTCTGCGAATCTGGAGATTTCTGCTTTTTAAGGTTTAATGAAGTAGTGCCTGATCGTAGCAATTCTCGCAATTCAGGGTCAGCGCTCTGACTTCGTGCGAGAGCCTCGTAGTCCATGGGTACGGAAATGGCGTCTATTCTAGAGAACGCATCTGCAACTACGTTTTCTTTACCTTTGACGTAGCGAATATCCGTGGTAAATTGTCCTATGTAATCCAAATAGCGAAATTGCCTCGGTGAGCATTTTTCACGGTTATGCTGAAATACGTACGTCAGTGGTTTGTGATCGGTGTATATAGAGAACGGTCTGGCCTCGACCATGTGCCTGAAGTACTTGATAGCATCGTATACAGCTAGAAGTTCGCGATCATATGGACTATATTTCTTCTGTGCAGAAGTCAGGCTTCGAGAGAAGAAAGCTAGCGGTTTCCAGCCATCTCTAACTCGCTGTTGTAATGCGGCTCCTATAGCAGTATCGGAAGCATCAGTATGAATAGCTAGCTCAGCGTCCGGTGAAGGGTGGGCTAAAATAGTTGCTTGTGCAAGGCTCGCTTTGCAGTTCTCAAAAGCTTGAAGCATTTCTGGCGTAAGTGTTATGCTATCCGTACCTTTTGTCTGTGGTCCAGAAATGAGAACGTTCAGGGGTCCCTGTATCTGAGCTGCCCCCGGAACAAAGCGACGATAAAAGTTGTACATTCCGAAGAAACGACGCAACTCCTTAACTGTCTTGGGAACTGGGTAGTCCTGCAGTGCTTTTACTCTCTCCTTGGGTGGTTTCAGGCCGTCTGAGCTCACTTCATGTCCTAAAAAGGTAATGTGTGATCGACCAAACTCACACTTAGCGGTATTTATGACTATACCGTACTCATTTAAGCGCTGAAAAAGCTGCTGAAGATGCTGAAGATGCAGAGCTTCCGATTCTGAAAATACGAGAATATCGTCGAGGAATCCGTAGCAAAAAGGTAAGCCTCTGAGTGCTTCATCTATGAAACGCTGAAAGGTTTGGGCTGCGTTACGTAGCCCAAACGGCATAAACGCGTATTCGAAGAGTCCAAATGGCGTAGTGACTGCTGTTTTCATAATATCCTCTGTATTTACCGGTATTTGGTTGTATGCTTTAACGAGATCAACCTTGGAGTAAATCGTACTGCCTGTGAGCTGGTAAGCAAAATCCTGAATATGCCTGATTGGGTACTTATCGGGAATCGTTCGGGCATTTAGACCTCGGTAATCGCCGCAGGGACGCCATCCATTATCTTTCTTGGGTACGAGATGTAAGGGAGACGCCCAAGGGCTTTCTGACCTTCGAACCGTACCAGCTGACAGCATATCTTCGAACTCTTTTTGGGCTATTTTCAATTTGTCAGGCGGAAGACGTCGTGGACGAGATGTGACAGGCGGGCCTGGTGTTGTTCTGATATAGTGGACCGTTTGATGCTTAACCACTTTCTCGATACCGGCTGGCCTGGTTATGTCTGGGTACTTACGTAACAGCTCGTGGTATTTGGTGTTACCATTTACAGCTTTGACTGAGGCCACGTCCGCTGTACTCGATTCAGCTGATTGGGCTGCTGTTGAAATTGTCGTTAGGCCGTCGATCAACCTGTAGTTTTTCAGATCTACAAGTAAATTATAAAATCTGAGAAAATCTGCACCTATGATCGGCTTGGATACGTCAGCTACTACAAACCTCCATCTAAATACACGGCGAAGACCTAGGTTTAGTTGCAGGTGGATCCAGCCATACGTGTGGATACGAGAACCGTTGGCAGCGAATAATTCGTAATCCTCTCTTGGACGCGGTTCTCGGAGTGCCGAACGTGGATACACGCAGAGGTCTGATCCTGTGTCAACCAAAAAAGACATTTTAGTGGTATGGTCTTCAACAAATAGGCGGCCTGATTGTCTTGGGCAGTCGTTAGCCGCTAGTTCCGGCTGCCATTTGCGTTTAACGCCGATGGCGCAGTGTTAACGTACGAACATGGCGTAGTACATTTACGAGCTTTCGCGCCGAATCGGTCATGGTACCAGCAAAAACCGTTACTTTTTGAATTTGAATTTGACCGGCTGCGATTTCGGTTTGGTGTCGCACTTCGTCCTCGGGGGAATCTACTTCTATGACTAGAACGTACCTGCCCTTGTAATGAGGATACCTGCCGGGTCAATTCTTCAATCTGCTTGCTCATCTCACTTAAAATGTTGTTGCTCGTAGCTGGCCCGATGCTAGCCAACACTGGAGTAGGTGGTGCAATTTCATACACTTTGTCTGCCAATTCTGCAACGGTTTCTAGTGCCGTATCGGGTTGCGTAGCTATCACTGTTTGTATATTATGCGGCAATCTGCTCGACCATAATGTCCTGAGGAAGCTCTCTGGAATACTTTGACCAGCTAGTGTCTGTAGGTGTCGCAAGAATTGTGATGGCTTTCTGTCGCCTAGCTCTTCATGTACCAAAAGTTGTTTCACTTTCTTTTCTTGGGATTCTGATAGCCGTTTGATCAATTCTTTTTTAAGCTTTTCGTACTTGTCTTCTCTGGGCGGGGCCGTAATTATATCTTTTACCTCGGCAGCGTACTGATGATCCAGCTTTGAAATAACGTGGTAAAACTTCGTAGTATCCGCCGTTATACCCGAGATAAAAAATTGCCCTTCTATTTGTGCAAACCATAACGCCGGTTCTTGAGCCCAAAACGGTGGAATCTTCATGCCAACCTTGCAGACGGCTTCTTGCGATGGAATACTGCTGGCAGTAGCCGTAGAATCTGTCGTTGCAGCCGACGAATTACTCGCAGTAGTATTTTCTCCAACCATCGTGACGTTGCGATCTTGAAATTTCTAGACCGTTTTTTTTTTATTTTAAGTTCGCGGGTAGGAATCGCGCGACGCGTTTAACGGCCGAAATATGTAACGAACGTATGATTATTCGCGTGCTTCTACTTAGGGTCACCAGATATGGGATGCCCTACCGTGAATATAAATAAAATACGAAAATAAATTATTAAAGTCTTATTCACAAATAGAACAGTTCCACATATAAAACAGTTAAACGAACACAGATGGTTAAGTAAGACAGAAATAGATAAATTAAGTTTAGATTGGAAAACCGAAAATAATATTTTACAGAGATGTTGCCTGCGCGCGCGATCGTAAGAAATGAACGGTGCAAAGATTGAGCGTGCATTCGCCGTGAGATACCGATTCCGACTGCAGCGCGATGCGCTTGCTCCGGTGCCTCGTCTTGGACAAAAGGCTACGGATCGCGGGCGTCAGCAGTTTTGCTAAACTAGCTGTGCGCCCGACTTTACTCGTGAATTAAAGTTTTGATGCGATTTTATTATGAATATAAAACAAGTGATTTAAATAATGAAAATGAATTGAAGTTAAATTACAAAGCTTACAATTGAAGTTAAATTAATTATTTATAACTATTATGTATACTATAATTATATGTGTGTGCATGCCACCACAACATCTTTCCTAAGATTTGTTGAATATCAGGAAAAAACACAACACTTAACTGCTATCTTAAGACTGAACGGAAATTTGCAAGAAATCTTACGTAAATATGGCAAGGGGCCACAGGTGAAAACTAAGCCAAGTTTCTTACTCTTGTTGCATAGACACTAGATAGTATTTTAGTAGTAAGTTACTGGCCAAAAATAATAATAACAAAGTATTTTTTTACATTTTTGTGAGAATGAATTTTTAACGATAGATTTATTTTGAACGTTAATGATTATGATTGTTTTGGTTCGATGATATAAGTTAGCGACGACGTAAATTCTAAGGAAGATATTATAATCCTATGAATAAGCAGCAAACGTGTGCGTTTCACTTATCTATACCTTATTTTTTAAACATATTCATATAGGTGTTAATTCTACTCATTATCGACATCAAATTACTATTTACATCAGTAAACCTTACTTTAATTAAATGTCGTATCACATCCTTTTTTAACCGTCTACATAAAGAAAGAGGTTGTCAATTTGACAGTATGTTGTTTTGTTTTTTTTAACCCTTCAAAGTAACATTAACCCGTTAAGGCCTACGTGATACGCATCTCGTCTGCTAAGGCTTCGAGTTCTTAACCCTGGCTGTTATTGGATTACCCGGTCGAGTGGACAAGGAATTTCAATCGCATCCGTAGACATGTGCTTGACGCATGTATAGGCAGCCATAGTGGTGCAAGAGTTGAGATTGGATACCGAATCCCGAAATCTATGTATGCATAAAAGAAAGTCGTGTTAGTTACACCACTCGAGAACGGGTGGACCGATTTTCATGATTTTATTTTGTTGGATTTGTCTTGGACCGAATAAGATAATACCTAACCATAAAACAAGGCTAGTGGCGAAGTAAAGTTTGCTGGAATCGCTAGTTAGGAAGAAAAAATCAAGCCCGTAATTTAGTTTTCTTGGTTTCTTTCGTATATTGAAGTGTTGCAAGAATTCCAAAGTTTGAAAAATTTGTTTGAGTGACATTATTGTATCATCCATCAACTAACTATAGTCCTGATTCTTAAGCTCTCTGTAAGCAGTATGAGTGTACGAAATAAAACAAAATTAAGGTCGACTCAATTTTTAATTAACTTTTCTTGCAACGATTCGGAAATGATTCCCGAAATTCTATAAATAAACACATGAGAACATTCTACTAAGGAAATGTTACTCAGCATGTGAATCGTGTCCTAATTTCCACCGTCACTTCCACTTGTGCTCTTCAAAGCTCTTTTTAATTTAAGGGGTTAAGATAAGGGGGTGTATTGCGATCCAACTTAATCCGTTCAATTCTGAGGCAGTTCAATTCCCACTCAGTATAAATGAATATTATCAATATTAATATTATAATAATAGTCCAATGGTACGAATATTAATATTTATATTGTTATATTATAGTAATACTATCAATGCAATGCGAAATTGCAATAAGAATTGCTACTTTGACAGTAAGGCAGAGCGTTTTAACTGTCAAAACTGCATCGCAATAAGCACCAAGTTTTTTTTCCAATGTTATGGCTGAAAACTGTCCTTCCCAACATAACATACACCAAACGCACAAATCTTTACAAACCAAAAACGCTTCTAAACGTATGCGCTCTTTTCTTCGCTCAAAAAAAAGGCCGTACACATCGCTCTAGGTAGGTAGTGCCATCAACGCGAGCGCGCGATTTATTTTTTATTTTCTTACAAATCGGACTTATTCCTACAGGAAACAGTTACTCAAACGACATCATAGTCCGACCGTTTTATGGGCGACAAAACAAACAATTTGGCCCCGCAGCAACAATTAAGCTGAATTGATGCAACTATGAGGTCGACGAACCACACAAATGCTTATTCCTGGTTTGTGTCATAGAATAGATAGGATAGATGTGACATTTCTTATGGATTTATGCCTAAAACCATTGGCTTTGACCTGACTTGACCTTTGTTAGACAACCTCACTTGACCTTTGTTAGACAACCTCAGATTCTATGATTCGTATCATTTTTTGTTTAGTTTTGCTTATGGTAAAAGTTAATTATGATGAATATGCTTTTTTTTCTTCATTTTCTTACTTATATTTAGCTTACTCTACTTTGTGCTATAGTATTGCTATTTTTTTACATTTCAAAAGTACTAGAGAGATTTAGCTTTCAGACTTTCCATTTGAATAGTCAACAAAGTGCACAATTTGTAGGTACACGTTTCTTCAAATGATTTTTTACATACATGTTGTGATCAAAACTAATTATTTAATCTAAGTACCTATTTCTGAAGGTGCATAGCGTACACAAAAGATAAGCCTTATTGTGTGTATTACATGTCGGTACCAATAAATACACTTATTTATTATACCTAAAATAACTAAATTTAGAATCACACCACATCCACCAATAAAAATGCCTCCTTATCTCTTCTGTTTCCTATTTCTTCTTTGACGGAATGCATTGAGTGTGACGAAGGAATGATGGTTGGAATATGTATTTTACTCGCATTTTATTTGGTTTCGGCATCTAATTTTATAATAGAATCGAGTAAGCGCCGCGGTGAATCATTTGATCATATAAACTATTTTTGTAGAGAAGGAATATCTGCTGTGAAAGGGACTAACGAACTTTATTGTTATGTACTTTAAATGATAAATGTTTTAACGATTGCTGTTTCTATGAGCTTAAACAAAATTAAGCTTTAGATTAATAAAATAGAGGTTTGTGCAGATTCACTTTTGCAGGTTATTTATCATAATATATGTATAAGTTTTGTAGTTCTTTACATAAATATCGAAGGAAACCAATTGAAGTCTAAAATATAAAAGTAGTTAAGAAACCTTGTTAAATGCTTTTACAGTGACTATTTCAAAACACAGTCCCGTTTACTAGCCTCTTAAACCTTAAACCAAATACATACAACAAATAGGCGGTCTATTTCAGTTCCTAGATCCTCTTGAGACCTAACACGACGTGCTTTAAAATATGTTATCGTATTACTCGTAGGTACTTCATCAGAGCATGCTTAGTGGGTGGTCTGATTTATTAAATAGTCTTTGGCCACCGATAGAACTAATTATAGCAAGATATTAATTTTATTTCAATGACTGCCCTTTTATTGTGTGCTAAAGGAAATATTAAGCTCAAGTTTAATGATTATAAAAAGTTGCTTGCTCGTTAGAGGTTATAATAAAGCAAGCAAGTAATTAAGTACCATATGAAAGTACTTTTCTGTAATTAAATTTTCTTTTGTTTTTGTAGAAGCGTATTTTGTTGTGGAGGAATATTTTGGTGCTAATTGCTATTACATTTACTTAACACAAGCTTTAATTTAAACGAACACGATGTGTTTCTTATTGTTTGAGAATCGTTATAACATCTGTGAATTTTACTAAGTGTTTTCGAGTGACTACTAAAACGTTTTCTTATTTATTGGCTGTTAGATAGAAAACATGTCCATTTTTTAAATAAATATTTTGTACAGTTTGTTAGTACTTCATGAGTTGTCACGGAAACTTTGTGTTACGGAACCTTAGCATTTTCAACCGAACCTAATTATTCGAATGTACAAAAACGACAGATGTTGTTTTGTCATTTGCATTTTGACCTCGACCTTGGCGGGGTCACTACCGTGCCCCCACAATAATACCCCCATTTGATTGCTATCGTGTTTGGTATTATCATGAGATCTAATTGTGACACTGCCATGACTCGTATTAACGAATACTGAAAAATATCTATGATTAAATCTAACCTTCAGAATTGTAGAGAAAGCGCTAAATGTCCTTTAGGTGAGACTTAAGTATTAAATTTGTCATATTATGTGACTAATCTATCAAATTAATTTATTTACTTATTCGATATAGTGTATGGAACCGCTGGGGCGCGGCCGCTTGATTGTTTGTAATTATAGGCGCTGGGGTGACTACGGCTGGTAGTAATTGTAGAAATAAAACACGGCACGTCCATCGAGTTGCATTTGTATTGGGGAAGAGAACGAGTGTTGCCACTCCAATACAATCAAAATCTACAAAACTTAATGTTGCCATGCAACATGTTGCGGCCCGAGAAAGGCAATATCGAGAAATAGGTACTTCTTAAAATACTAATCTTATGAAAAAATACAATTACTACAATTCAAAATCTTATTTACTGTAACATACAGTTAGTAATAATAACCTAATCTAGCAATTAAGTTAAATTTAGATTTACATATTATTATCATCAATAGGCAATAAACACAACTTATTAATAGCTCGAGTATGCGTTTTTCCATTAGGAGTCCTTACTTCTACAGCTCTAACCTTTGTGTCATGCCCTGGGAATAATTTTACTACTCTAGCCATGGGCCATGACATGGAAGGTGTATTATCTTCCTTTAAAATAACTAGGTTCCCTATTTTTATATCATTACAATCATTTCTCCACTTAGGTCTATTTTGTAATAAACTAAGATATTTTTTATGCCAAGTATTCCAGAACATTTGTTTTAAGTTAGTACATAATTTCCAAAACTTTAACCTGTTTTGTGGAATATCAACCAAATTTGTTTCTGGATACATATTCAAAGGTGAACCTATGATGAAATGACCTGGTGTCAAATAACAAAAGTCGTCAGGGTCTGGCGACAGAGGGAGGAGGGGTCTCGAGTTGAGTACCGCCTCTATTTCAGTTAAAACAGTGTGTAATTGTTCATAGGTGAGTACAGTTTTATGTAATACCCGTTTTAAATGGTATTTTGTGCTCTTAACGGCACATTCCCACAGCCCGCCAAACGTCGGTGAATATTTGGGAATGAAATGAAAATCAATACCGCGCTGCGTTGCAAATCTTTGCACTTCAGCTTGGTGGCTATGGGATGTGTGCAGTGAATATAGTTCAGCTAGTTGGGTCCTTGCACATTTAAATGTACTAGCATTATCACAGTGGATTTCGCTGGGTAAGCCTCTACGCGATATCATTCTTCTTAAGCAAGCGAGAAACGTTTCTGTAGTTAAATCTGAAGCCAACTCTAAGTGAATGGCTTTCGTTGTAAAACAGACGAAAACGCAGATATAACCTTTACCAACAACTGATCGCCTCACGCGAGAAAGTTTAACATCAATAGGCCCGGCGAAATCCACGCCAACTTTTTCGAATGGTCGGCTGGTTGCAGTGACGCGCGCAGCAGGCAAGGACCCCATCAGCTGTTTGGCGACAGTGGCCTTTTGTCTGAAACATGTAATACATTTGTGAGTTATTTTCTTAACTTCTACAAGACCATTTACTATCCAGTATTTTTGGGACAGACTTGAGAGCAACAGTCTGGGCCCTGCATGCAGAAGCCTTTCATGTTCGCTCCTAATTAGCAAGTCAGTAATATAAGAGCCCTTTGGAAGTATGACAGGGTGCTTGTGATCATATGATATATCAGCGTGATGAAGCCTACCGCCCACACGCAAAAGCCCTTGTTCGTCAATGAACGGGTGCAGATTGCTTAAGCTGCCTTTAACATTTTTTGCATTATGTAATAAATCGAATTCAGCTTCAAAGAAGGCGTGTTGTTCGCGTTTTATTAAAAGCAATAGTGCATTGTTAAGTTCGCGTGCACTTAAATAGTTAGTATTAAACTTTTGTTTGTTAGGATTTGTATTATTTAAAAACCTTAGTATATAAGCCAGCAGTCTTGTCATTTTGTTGATATCCGAGAGCTCATGCAGACGCTTAAACAGATGATCAAGCCTATTTAAATCGCGACACACAACATTGGAGGAGAAAACTGAGCAGAGCTTCACATCAGGCAAATCAAGACCGGATTTCACTTCAGGAAATTCCTTAGGCAAGTCAGTGTAGCAAGAAGAAAAATCAAGCTCACCATTTTGAAGAAAGCGCGGACCATGCCACCACAAATCACAATCTATAAGTTCACCTGGTTTGACTCCACGACTTATAAGATCAGCAGGATTATCGGCTGACCTTACATAGAGCCAGTTCCAATTAGAGCAGGTTTGTCGAATTGCAATTACTCTGTTTGCAACGTATGCTATAAGCTTTGTCGGATCAGAGCTGAGCCATGCAAGTACAATCTTTGAATCACTAAATAAATGAACATTGTCTAGTTTAATCTTAGTTTTCAAAACGTCATACACTTTGAACATTAATTTGGACAGTATGAGTGCAGCATTTAATTCTAATCTTGGCACAGTCATACCTTTACTTTGAATGGGATTGATACGCGATTTTGAACAGAGCAATTGCACATTCGTCTCACCTGTTGAGTCCCGCACACGCAGGTATACACAACAGCCATAGCCCGTTGTACTCGAGGCGTCTGCAAACCCATTCAGCTGTGCAGTGTATGGTTCTGAAATGCTTATGTTTCTTTCTAAAATTATTGGTTTCATAGCAGCTAAATCGGCTGTAAATATTTGCCACTCCTGGCAAATTTCAGGCGTGGGACTGACATTCCAGTCAATTTTTTGTATCCACAGTTTTTGCATTATTGCCTTTGCTGTGACAATAATGGGACTAACGAATCCCATAGGGTCGTAGAATCTACCTATAAAGCTCAAAATATTCCTTTTGTTAACTTTGTCCATGTCAAATGGTTGCGGAGAGGATATTATGAAATGGTCATGTTTAACATTAATTGTTAGACCTAAAGCCTTCATGTTAAAGTTGTCTCGTTGTAAGTCGAGGCTATCAAAATGCTGGTCATTGCTGTCAATGCCAGATAGAACCTTAGGTTCATTGGAAGACCACTTATGAGTTTCAAAACTACCTAATAGTAGCAATTCTCGCAATTGGTTACGAGCAGTGAGCACAGTTTCGAGATCATTATGAGAAAAGAGGATATCATCGCAATACACATTATTTTCAATAATTGATGCCGCCAGAGGAAAATCTTGCTCATACCTAATAGCTAATTCTTTTAAGCAACGAGTGGCAATGTAGGTGCTACTTTTCAGACCATATGTGACAGTATCTAGTTGTATGCATTGCACTGGTTCTGATGGATTATCCCTCCATAGTATGTTTTGGAGTGTAGCGTATTGTGGATCTACTTTAATGTTACGAAACATGCGCTTTATGTCGGCAGTAAAGGTATAATTGCCTAACCGAAATAACAACATTATGTCAAACAAGTCTCGCTGGACCACTGGGCCATTGAGTTGCAAATCATTAAGTGATATTTTCTTGTTAGTTTTCATTGAGCCATCGAACACAGTTCGAAGCTTGGTTGTTTTGCTGTTTTGATTAATTACTGCATGATGAGGCAGAAAATAAATAGCTTGTTTCATTAAATCATAGGTCTCAATGTCTACATAGTGACCGTGGTTGAGTTCTAAGTATTCATGAATGAAATTTTTATATAGCATGAATAACTCAGGATTTGCATGTAGTCTCTTTTCTAAATTATAGAACCGTTTTAGAGCCAAGTGAAAAGACTCCCCGAGAACATCATTAATGTCTGGCAATGGTAACTTTAAAGGTAATGCAACCTCAAACCTATTATTTTCTAACTTGACAGAGTTCTCAAATATTTGTTCGCACTGTTCGTGTTCTGAGTTGTGTTCAACAAATACTTCTGGCACCTTTTCATTTGACCAAAATTTAGCTATTGTTTCATTTAATTGGAGTTCACATTTCAAAACTACTTTGTTGCATGTTGGAGCTAAAGAAAAATTGGGTAAAGTACCTGCAATTATGTTGCCAAAATAAGTATTGGTTATATACAACTTTGGTGTACTAGGCTGCGCAGCTGGCTGGAGTTTGCTCGCCTGACCGCGGACCGGAGTCTGCATCGGCTCGGTCGATTGCGCAATCAGAGAGGCCAGCTCGCGGGGTGCACCTTCCTGACTCGGTATCAGCGTCTGAAAAAATATGTCAGCTGCAATTAGCATATGGATTTCACTTGGTTCAAAAAACTGCTCATCGGCAAGTGTCAAGTTGTGAGGAAGTTTAAATTCTCCTATGTCTATTTTATTTTGAGGTAATTTACATGTTATTTGGTCTACTACATGACAAGTTACATTTGTTTTGAATGGAGACTTTAATGAATGGATTTCCAATGGAATGCAATATTTAATATGGCTCTTTGCATTAGAAATGCCAATAATACTGGTATCAGTTTGCTTAGGAGTTAATCCTAAGAGCTGGACAACCTTGGTGGTGACAAATGAGGCTTGAGAGCCACTGTCCAGCAAAGCTTTAATATGAAGCTCTGTACCATCTCTGGCCACTAGTTTTATTCTTGCTGTGGGGAGAAGTACATTATTATTTGAGACTGTGTTGCCTGCTAAAGAAACAGGTGGTGCGGGTGCAGGTTCATCTAAGTGTAAAAGGCTATTGTGGGCCTTTTTGCACACTGTGCATCTAAAATGAAACCGGCACTTTGTTGTGTGCGCACCAAGACAAATATTACATAGCTTATTATCTTTGACAAATTGAACTCTAACTTGGCTCGGAGAAAGTTGGAACTTTTTGCAAGAGTATAATTTGTGATTGGACTTACAGTATGTGCATGTTGCTCCTGAAGTGATGTGAGCTACCACCTTGCCGCTGCCCTGATAGACGTGATTGTGACCCTGCTCAGCGTTCTCCATGGCCAACGCACGCTTGTCCAAATAATTTAAAAAATCCTCTAAGTTGGGCTCTTCGGCGGAGTTTCGCTCTAATTGATACTCTCTGCTGGTGTAGTTATCTATTTTTCGGGAAACAATACACATTAAAATGGTGTCCCAATGGATTACCTTGTTTTCAAGTTGCCTAATTGCAGCTATTTGCTGTTTTACAAATGAGGTAAAGTCTCTTAGGTTGGCTGATGTGGCTCTTGTGATAGGCTTCATGTCTAACAAAGCTGATATATGATCATTAACAATTTTGTATTTGTTATCATAACGCTTAGCTAAGATGTTAATTGCTTCAACATAGCTGTCACCGCACACAGGCAGGTTTTTAATTAAGTCAAATGGTTCGTTTCTCAGATAACTACGTAAATAATACAGTTTTTGTACAGCTTCTAAATTAGTGTTTCTATCTATCAATGAGTTAAACATATTTATAAATGGCACATAGTCAGAGAACTTACCATCAAACACTTGAATTCTAATTTCAGGCAGGTTTTTGACCTTAGGTGATGGTTTTGGCAGGTGATTTGCGCTTGCGGTGCTCTGTAGCATATTGATGGCTCTGCCAAGAGAGGCTACAATTGAAAAGTATTGCGTCTCAACGGTTTCTACACATTCCTTATCGTCTGGGTTTAGGGCAAGTATTTCTTTATTAAGGTTATCGTACTCGTTAAATGAACCCACGGCTCGTTGTTTCTTAGCATCTAGAAGTTCTACTGCACACAAGCTTAAATCTTGTTCACTAATAAATTTTTCTAATCGCGTTATGCTGCTTTTGGCATAGCCACGCGCCGCTACTTTCGCCTTTAACGTTTCTTCTGACATTTTACTTTACCGCACCACCACCTTTGGTTTACAATTATTAATAAAAATAGTATTATTGTTTACTTAAATTAATACACGCGGGTAAAAATTTGCGCTTGCGCCACGGAATGAGAACGTGTTCGTGTCTTCGTCAAACAAAATGGCGGAGGGAGGGCACCACACACGCGGAAACAAACTAACGGAGAACTCGGAGAAGTTGGAGAACACTATAGAGAAGTTTATTCCTGTTGTGTTGGCACGCTTGCGTCACGATCGCTCCCGAAACGTCACGAACGTTGGGACTCGGCGACACGACGATTGAACGGAACGAATGAGTCGGCCCGGCGAATGATGAAGTATATGTCTTCTCGCTCGCACCTTATTGCAGGCAGCTCTTACCGTCCTTGTCTTGATCTGTCGTTGTTCGGCTTGGCTTCGGTATGGGTCGGAAATACTCGGGAATGCCGAGCCTGTAGCGCCTCCTGGCGGCGACTTTTGCAGGTTTGGAGAATTGCGACACCATACAATCACGCGAAGAATCCGAAATGGACAAAATGGCTGCTTCCTTCTAATGTTGGGGATTGCGATGGACTATCGGTACCTTTGCTATCCAGTCGTAGATCTTCTTTTCTTATATTGCGAAGGACCATGGGGCGCGGCCGCTTGATTGTGTGTAATTATAGGCGCTGGGGTGACTACGGCTGGTAGTAATTGTAGAAATAAAACACGGCACGTCCATCGAGTTGCATTTGTATTGGGGAAGAGAACGAGTGTTGCCACTCCAATACAATCAAAATCTACAAAACTTAATGTTGCCATGCAACAACCGCTGTGTTGTTAATAAATTGAAATATTAGATATTTAGTAGAATGCATGACGCTTAGTAAAATGTGTGTCTATTACAAATTTTTTTACGTTTACTTACAAGTTACGTTCCCATAATGTACGTATTATTCTTAATAGTAGCAAAGCTACAAATCGTTCATCAAAGGCTGCTACAAAGCACAAACATGTAATGAAAAAGAGTTTAACTTTGATAAAATGTCAAAAATCTGTTAAAATCCAAACTTGACAGGTACGTGTGTGTATAAGGTTACTGTGTTAAAAGTGTAACGGGGTTTTAAACAAATAAACTAGAACGAAACAACAAAGGCATGTTACATAACCTCTCAATTTCGCCTTACAAAAGATTTCTAGACAGTTTTATAATAACTGAATCACCAGCGAAAGTGTGTTAATCCAACTAGAAACCACCAATTCATGTTTGATGAATAGAATGTAGGCGTGGACGTGACTGTCTGTGAAAACAGTCATGGAATAATGTATGATCTACTATCATAGACTCATAGGATACAAATCATGATTTTACCTATTTATCTCAATCTACGAATGGTGACAAAATATGAATGGTTGAGGTTATAAAGCATAAAGCATAAAGATTACACTAAATACATTTACTTTTTGCAGTTAAAGTAAATTGCCATTTACAAGATCTAAAGGACACGGTCGTAAATTGCCCCAGAGTCGTTTTATGTTTGGTAAAAGAAAAGCATTAAGAGACTTGACAATATCATTTTGCAAAAAATATATTGAATTTTTAATACAATATTGTTAATTTACTTTGCTTTTATCTAGCGGCATATAAATCTACAAAAAAAAAATAGGACAACGATTGAACACAATTTCCTGTCCCCAACAATTGTTGTGTTTGGCAGAAAATGGCGGTTTCGAGCACTTATAAGCAAACTAGCGACCGCTTAACGAAATGGCATATTGTGTCATAATACAATGTTATATAACTGGCAGTTAGTTAAATAAGTAAGCGCTCGCAATCGCTATTTTAAGAAGGAAGATGATGTTTGCCTCCCATAGGTACTAACCTTTAAACCAACCAACCTCTTCCTAAAACTTGAAAAAAAAACTGTGACAAGGAACTTCTTTTCGTTGGCTATTGTTTGCGTCATCGTAATTAAGGTAATTTTCACGCGTTACGCACCCTAGCGGGGCAGTTTTCTATGTTTTAGTTTTGGTGGCCTAGATTGCGGGTTTTCGACACAGATGGCGCTATGATCTAGAAAGACCTGTGCAAGAGATTGACCCCACACATTTTATTTCGTTTTATGTGAAAACCCCGCTATTTACGGCTTATATTACTTTATATTATTTTAAAAGGCGAAGAAACGAACCCATAAAATTAGTTTTGGTCGTGACGCATGGATTTTTACTTTTGGGGCAAGCAATGTATGGCGCGTCGACCGTTTCCTTTAGTTTAATAAATTGAAAAGTACTACAGGTTGTTACAAATAATAAAAACGATTGTAACAGATTATGCACTGAAAAACTATTGATAGATTCCATTGTTTTCAAGACACACATACAAAAGTATATAGCTTTTATTTTTAACTACTCTAAATATTATAGTCACCTATATCACATTCAACTTCAAAACATACGGCAAGATACACAGTGGATTTGAGATGAGTCAGTTCATAGGCACGCAGTTTCTTATCAAAGAGATATGGTGGCGGCCTTACCACAATACTCGTGTGTGTGGACCTTTTTGTAAGTTTAGCTGGTTATTAATGGGTTTTAAGATGGTGCTCTATCGGTTCTTAGATGGTGCTTTTACACCCTGTATAAGAGTATTTATAAGATAAAATGTCCACGGATCCCTAAAATTCTATACAGGGTGTAAAAAAGTACGAGCCAAATTCAAGGGGGTGGTTAAGAGTCGCGTCTAGAAATCAGGAAAATTAAAAATAAAACTTGAATTTTTTTTTCTTGTTTTTATTTTATATTTTCTTGTATTCTATTCTCGATTGACAACAACCCCCTTGAATTTGGCTCGTATTTTTTTTACACCTCGTATTATTTGGATATGGGCATAGGAACTGTCTTACTAGAATCGCCATAATAAAGAAAAGGATAAAATAAATGTAACATAACGGCAGAAATTAAAGATTGTAAAAAGAGTGCATGATTCAGTAACGTGTGATAGAATTGATAATGGAATAGAGAAACACATACTACGCCTACGCCCGCTATACATAAAATAATAGGCTGATGAATATTTGCCATAGTATGGCATACATACACCGATGAATACAGACAATCGGTATTTGGTACACATAAGGTTAATGTTTCTGGTACATACAATATTAGTATAAAATATGTAAATGGTTAAATTAAATATATGGCGTATTCCTCAGCAATCAAAGCTCTGTAGGTTCAATCTATGTAGAGTTAGCCCACAATGTGCCATACTATAGATTGTAAAACAAGTATTGTGCGTTATGTCATCCCGTCACTAAATGCAAACGACCACACATTCAACACAATTCTCCGCAAATCGCTCAAGCCACAGATTCATTGCACTAGTGATGTACAACTATTGAACGTTCGATACCCGTCTACATTACGATTGTTTCGATCGCCAGTTCCGATCGTCTCTTGAAGTTAGCTAGAAGTAGCTAGGTAAACTTTGAATTAGAAAGTGTGTACTTACATGTACTTTAATTGCAATATTAATAATGTATCAATAGTTGGTAAACTAAATAAATTTCATACTTGTTCTCTAGCCTATATCCAAGATGCTAGTGGGGGCGTATTGCGATCCAACTTAATCCGTTCAATTTCCAGGCAGTTCAATTCCCACTCAGTGTAAACGAATATTATCGATATAATACTACAAAGGTATGAATATTAAAATGTTTGATGTGCTGTTTATTCATAAATATATTAATTATATTTATATTAAATATATAACAAACAAGAAAAAATTAAAACTAAGACATGCATGCAACATAAAAATAAATTAAACCGCCTTCAAAACACTGACAAAAAAATTAGAAATATTAAAATTTTTGTTGTACTCTTTATTCATTTATTAAAACAAACAAGAAAAAAATTAAAACTAAGACACACATGCAACATAAAAAAATTAAACCGCCTTCAAGACACTGCCAAAAAGTTTGAAAGTGCTATAAGGTATTATATTAGTTGCTATAAAATACTACTTAGTTAATATATCTTAAAATTGACCGCCATTTTCGGCTAGGCAAGCATTGCAAATTTTATCACTTTGCTAGGTATTTCAAAGAATATCGATATACACTATCGACATTTACACAACACTATAACCCACCTCTCGTGTTACGGTAACCCAATCTAGGCACCTGACACCAAGTCTAGATCGAGATTAGAGTTACAGTAACGTTACCTGCCGGTGCGTTTGAGTAACAGTAATAACTGTTGAGTGTTATGCGGTTATTATCGTTATGGTGCGAAGTGTGCCTTGGTTGTGGGTAAGAGGTGTCAATAATGATGAAAACCGATATAAATTAATAATACTGGGTGCGTTTTGCGATGCAACTTTGACAGTTAAGCAGCTCTGCTTTACTGTCAAAATAGCAATTCGTGTAGCAATTTCACAATAATATTGTTAATATTATTATAATATAACAACATAAATAATAATTAAAATTATCATACCATAGTATTATTATTATTATATTATTATTCAATTCAATTCAATTCATTTATTCATATAACAATAATACATTGTGTTTGAATTCATAGGATAAATAATACTAAGATAACAATAAAAAAAAATTACAATACAAATGTCAAAGCACACAATATTCGAAAGTTTATTTGTCAACATTCAATTAATCAATTATTATATTATTATAATAATAATGTTCGTTTCCACTGAGTGGAAATTGAATGGATTAAGTTGGAACGCAATACGCCCCCTGAAGACCATTTCTGTAGTTTGTCAGCTCGACCTTGCAAGTTAAGAATAGGATACATCTAAAAATATTGGCCAAAGACTAATAGGTAAAACTATGTCTCAAAGTTCTATTAGGGCCCCATAGATAAGCAGATGCTATGATGGTACATATCATTAACATCAGTATCGAAAGGAAGCCTAGAATTGTTTCAATTAATTGTAGAGTCAATAAACATCTATCTACCAAGTCATCGACAAATGGTTTTCGTTATGGTTTAATTGCTTAAAGTTCACACACTCGGCTGAATATTTTATCAGCCACTA
The DNA here is from genome assembly GCA_963584085.1 of Pyrausta aurata. NCBI lineage: Eukaryota > Metazoa > Arthropoda > Insecta > Lepidoptera > Crambidae > Pyrausta > Pyrausta aurata. Next base: position 6,954,642 of record OY757277.1, read on the forward strand.
AGCAGATAATCGCCACTTGGCGTGCTTGCCTCAATGAGAGTAAGCACACAAGCCGAATAGTTCAGTCAGTTCACTGATTCAACCACGCAACACAAAACATAATAAATAATGTATTCTTTATGCTTTTATTACAGTTTTATCTTTTCCAAATCCATGAAACGTTTCCTTCAAGAAGTTTATAATATTTTATTAGTGGACCATAATATCTGGCGGATATTCTTCTTTATTGCGTTTACGTCTGATTTTACGTATATCTACCTCTTTATTACATTTTCATCTGCACTTTTATCAACACGTGGTCTCTTATTTACTTATCTAAACCATTGCCGATAAAGAAATGCTTCTTTCCCTTTTTACATGACTTCTTTTATAGCTGACTCTACTTTTGATGTGTAACATGCACGCCTCGAAACCGTTTACCGCGTCTAGAAAATAAATTTATTATCTAAATGACATGCTTTCCTACATTTTTAGATCTCGTAAGGCAATTCTTACTGCTTTTTAAAACAAATAAGTACATTAAAGATAATATAAACCTTGTTTCATAATGATAAAAAGGCATTTGAAATTTATCGACGCATTTAACGATAAAGAGATATACACACATCTTAGATTCGCTGCACTGCTATTTTGGCGATTTATTTAGCCATCGTCGTCGTGTAGAGTAGCTTGGTGTATGCAAAGGGGACTGGCTGTATTCTACTAGCTATGTCAAAGATAATTCAATTACTGCTCCATAAGAAATGCATTAATTGCACCGAGTATTGGTTCTAGTTTTTACGGTCGTCATAAGAGCTACTCGTTAGGTACTTAACATTATCTGTGATTGGAGCGCTCTCGTTGTAAATGTGGGAGAAATGTCAGTAGTAATTAGATGATTACAGTTGGACTGTTTTTGTAAGTTGTCATTTAGATGTGTCCGTTTTTGTTGGTGAACTTAGATTCAAATTCAACAGTATTTGTAGCTGTTGACGGGCGGTGTTGTGTGTTCAGCTGCAGGCAAAATATTTTTATTTTTTTCAAAATATTTTAATATATATTTTTACTAGTCTTTTTCTCCTTTTGAGAAAGAGATGTAATAAGTAACAAGAAAAAATAGTTTTGATGTAAGATGAGCCTAATGTCTATTAAAAATAAGCGAGTATTTGTTCTAGTAAAATCGTAGTTAAAACACTGGATACCTGACAGCATTTCCGATTAAAATAGTCCTCAAAGTTATTTCTGTATTTTGAGTTAAAAGTAGCCGCCTATATTTTCCATACATTCAAAAGAGTCTTCTCAAATGTCAGCCACAAAGAGATCAATATTTACAAAAAACTACACGTGTCTCTCATCTATTTATGGAGTCAAATAAACAAAACAATTTCACCCTAACCGCATTTAACATAAGGGTCGTCCAACTGAAAGTTGAAATCTCAACTTTTGATTTCAATATGTCAATATTGCCATTGAAATTTCCACTCTATTACAATAGGTTTAAGATACGAATAGGTTGAGGGAATAAAATATTAAGTCATCAGATGTAGTGATTCCGATTTTTGAAATTCAACTCTATTTGTATTGTAATAGAGAATAAAATTGTTCGACAAAGGACAGCTTAGAAGGGACAGATTATAATTGGTGTTGTACGGTGATGGATGAAAAACAAAACAAGCCTGGAAAATGTCAGAGGGTGCGGGATTTGAGTCAAATGCTTACTCATGATTCTATTTCTACCAACCATTGTCATGAATCACTGTAGATATTACGAACTGGACAATTTGACATATTTGTTGTATAGCTAATTTAGCATCTAGTCTCCTATAAGGTTCGATAAAATTAGAGGTAATGATAGCTTCGTTATAATTTTGCCGCAGAAAATGCTATTTTGACGTCTTCCATTTAGAATTTTAGACACAAAATCTATTGAAAGAATGGTCAAACTTCCAGACAGCGATAATTTTCCTAGAAAGGAGATGTTTACAAAAATGCCAATACCATGTACGGTTTCTCTAAAAATAGCTAAAAATACAGATAATTAGACACACTATGTGTAATTTTAATTTAATTCACAATTTTAAGGTAATTTGAATAATAAAATAATAAACTTTTAAAAACCCTGGCAACTCCTTCTGTCTATACTTACTACAAAAACATATCGAATCGTGCAAAAAAAAATCTGTCAATGTCAAATGTCATTTTGCTTTCTGCTTTCGATCTTTTTTAATCTGTTCAAACAGCTGATTGGCTGACAGGTATTTGAAATATTTTTTAGACATCATGAAATATTGCTAGATTTTATTAGTTTAAGTATGTTACATAATATTACCCAAAAGTTGAGTATTTTACGGACAAAAATCATTTTAAAAACCGGTTAAGTGCGTGTCGGACCCGCGCACTGAGGGTTCCGTGCCACCCTTAACTGAATTCAGGGTCCACTTACTTTCACTTAACGAAAACATCACAATATATTGCGACAGCAAAAATAATTTTGTTTTTCATAGTGTTTGTATGAAATACAAAGTTATATTTGCGGTTGATAAAAATGTGCAATATCTTAAAAACTACTGGTTCGATCTCCTTCAAACCAATTTTCGTTGTGATCTACATCATATATTTTTTTCAAAATTTTCACTTTCTTAGTTCAAAAGTTAGATGGGGGGGGCATTTTACCACTTTGGAAGCGTCTATATCTCAAACCTTACACTTTTAGAAAAAATAGTTTTAGAAACCTCAACATCATTTTAAAAGACCTATCCATAGACACCCCACACGCATAGGTTTGAGTAAAAAAAATATTTTAGGTTTTAGTTTCATGTATGGGAGCCCCCCTTTAAATATTATTTTTCCTTACTTTTTGTATCTGAATCCGAAAGCGGTGAACAAAATACACCTACCTACCAAGTTTCAGCTATGTGATGCTTATAGTTTCAGAATAAAGTGGCTGTGACATACGGACGGACAGACAGACAGACAGACTTGACGAAACTATAAGGGTTCCGTTTTTTGCCATTCGGCTACGGAACCCTAAAAATGATTAAGCTTTACATAAGCTATTTTTCAGTGTCATGTACAAGGTGTTCGCTTTCCCCCATGCAAACGAAAACATCTCCTTTTCTATTAAAATTTAAAATGTCGAAACAGTATTCTCCGAGCAGCGAAATTATAGATAACAGATGTGTGACGCTACAGAAAATCAGACGATTGAACTTATCGCGGCGAAATGTCAAAATTTTGACATGCCGTTGCTGCACCCGTTGCATGGCACATCGATAAACCCGTTTGTCGCGCGTTTTACCGCGTCTACCTAGATAATTTATCTCCACGTGCATGGTACAGTCTTTTAATATATCTATAACGCGAGGTCGTAGACAATTTGTCTCTAGTGCGTAATGGCTGCATTATGGCTGCCGTTTTTTATACAAGTTTGACAGTTTAGGAAAGTTAGCATAGCGTCAGTTATATCGACATCTTGCGATCGTTTATATACCTATATCTATCTATACCGCGTCGCGCGCGACGCGACAAGCCAACCCATGCAACGGGTGCTGGTCTTTTTACTCCATTTTTAGTAATAGTAGGAAGACATTGAACCAAAAACATTCTTCAGTCATTATGTACGTGCCGTAGCAATAACAAAACTCCACCTTCGCAAAGGGAAGTTGCAAAGGGCAAAAGCTAGCGCCACCAGAAATAGCACCGCGTTTCCTGCCCACACGGGTTAAATACAATGTACATGCACCAATGTTGGTTAGGAGAGTTATAAAAATACACAAATAAAAATACTCGCGACATACATAGAACCTCCAACTTTTTTAGTTGGTCCAATACAAAAGATCACCTATAAATAACATGAATAAATAATGACTTTAATAAAAAGTCTTGCCTATAAAAAGTCTTATTTTTACGGTACTCATGATACTTCCTATCTTTATTCGTTTGTATTTCTCAAAACCGATGATTGGTCTAAATTGAACTGAACTTCTGTTGTAATTGAATGTTTTTTTAACATGTACCAAACAAAACAGCTACCTTAAAGTAAACCGTTAACTAAGATACATTTTATTTTAAACATAAATAAAATAAAACGTTATATGTAAAAGTTATTTACCAACATTGGTGCGCACACGTGGCGCCATAAAATAACTCGTGTGAACCCAACAAAACAGCTGAAACAAATGTGTGAAATAAAAATAAAGAAACATTGTTTGGGCTTTGTAACTTTTATTTATTACAGCTACAATGTCATATTATTTTTATTTTTTGTGTGTATATTATGTGTTTTGGATGCAGTTATTTATGTTTAAAAAAATTATCGAAGGACAATGACAATGAAAAAAAAATCGTTTGTTTTGTTAAGATAAAGTCCCATGGATTTTCATAGGTTTCCACTGCATTCAGCGCGATCCTGTGATCTTTACGTACTGGATCCAGGTTTTGATCCTGGTGGAATAAGACTTCGTATCGTTAAACTCTTTATAACTTAATAGTATATTATTGGAAAAGCTTTAAATATTGTCGCTGTTCTATTACCTAGCTAGATCAAAGGATTTCTCGCACCTAGCATAATATTGATATGTAGTAAAATACATGCATTATTCAACCAACAATGTTTCATCTTAACCATTAATGAAGCAACATTGTCGGATCTATAACTTATCTTTAATGTTAGAGCTAAGCTTCTTCGTAAATTACGATTCGATACGATTCGATTCGTATTTTATGCTAGAGGTAAATGAGTGTAATTTACTACTTACTAATAATAGCTAACTTCGTAAGCTTTCAAACTAATGTAATTTCTGTGAGAGCGAAATGATTTCTTTATAATTTAGCTTTCATACATTTTTTCATTTGAGTAGCCATAACTTTCATATATATACCTATATGTGCGGGGCACAGGGGCGCGGGGGGAGGTGTATGCGGGCGTCGCGGATACACCCGCCCGTGGCCTTCACGCATCGCGATCTCGCCTTCCCCCGCGCCCTGCCGCCCCGCAGGCGAAGTCTTAATGAAGTTTACCTATAGCAGATCCTGTATATCTATTCCAGGGTGGCAACCAACACTCCTCACCTGGTGAGCCTGGGGACAGGGCGGCTGAGCACCGCTGTCACCCTTCATCCCATTAAACAGGGTAAGATTAATATTTTTATGCCATATACAAGAACACAGTTTCAACTATAGAACAAAAAAAATTGAGTAAAGCAAGCTATGGTATACTAGCCCTCTGACTGAAGTCCCGGCTTTGAACCCAAGGGGGCTATAATATAGATCCTTAATGGGTAAGCTCTGTAATGGACGGTAATATAGCGATAGTGGTTATCATTTTTTGTAAAAATCTAACTCTGCAGAACCAATCAAACAATACAAAAGCAGCAATACTTGGCAAGGGTAACGAACTCTTTAAACTTTATCTTAAGAATATATTTAAACGAGACAAGAGCTGATTAAACTTAATCTAATTGAGTCAAAAACCGGTCCTTATTCCTCTTGTCATAGGCTTACAGCAAAGGTTTTATACAATCATTATTACACCATTGACCACATCCATAGATAATTGCCTTACCTTTACTTCCACTATCATATCTCAGACCATTGTAATATGCTCCAGACAACACACATAATATTGTCTGGTTTCCATGACTTAGGTACAAATGTTCGTGCTCATCACACAAACATTTGCCCCTTACGGGATTTGAACCCGCGACCGCTGGTTCAGTATTCAGAAGCGCTAATTACTGCACCAAACGTGTTGTCCCTGGAATCGTCGTAATGGAAGCTTTGCTTGCTTATGTTTCATAACTGAACTGCTTCTACTGGGTAGGATGTTACAAAGACCTTCTCTTCTCTCACTCATTAACAAACTTCATTTTCCAGGTCGCGTAACCATCGGCTCAGACCCGACATGCGATATCTACGTAGCAGGCACCGGCGTGGCCAGCATACATTGCCGGGTGGAGAACTCCCACGGGGTAGTTACGCTGTACCCGCTGAGCGGCAGCACCGTCGTGGACGGGACACGCGTTGACAAGCCCGCCAGGCTCTCGCAGGGTATGTAGCAAGACCCATCCTTGTCAATAGTAGAGTACAGACTCGCGCCTCAACTAGATTAAGCTCGCGGTCAGCTGGTGTTAAACGAATTTAGCTTTATAGATCCTTGACAGGTACCAGAACTGGTGTATAGATGGTAAAGACTTCAACCCTAAGATTGTGCTTAGCCTGCTGCCTATACCAGCATTTGAAGACATTAACAATCCTAACTAAAACCGTCTTCCACCAAAGGATGTAGCTCATTCTGATTCCCTTCTTAGCTGGAGTCTTAAATATCATCAGCCAGCTGATCATGCTAGTGAATGGTGGTCTAGCTAGACAATCTTGAATGATACAGGCCTTAGTCCCTTTTGACAAAAGGATGAGATCCTCTAACTAGCTGGTTATCTGTTTAAAAAGTAGCTACATTGCTTTTGCATCATGACCTCTAGCTTAGTAGAAGACTGGTACAATACCCAAATGGTTTAAGATACTTCTACCCTGGTAAGTAGCCCGTGACTCTTGGTGATAGCAACTAGATGGGCTCTTGTTCGTCTCATAAAAAATCTGTCTATCAGCTATCTGGTAGCAGTAGCGTAATAGACAGTTTGAGTAGTCAGTAGTAACTAGCTCGTCTCAGACCCGACATGCGACATCTACGTAGCAGGCACCGGCGTGGCCAGCATACACTGCCGGGTGAAGAACTCCCACGAGGTAGTGACGCTGTTGTACCCACTGAGCGGCAGCACCGTCGTGGACGGGACACGCGTCGACAAGCCCGCCAGGCTCTCGCAGGGTATGTAACAAGACCCATCCTTGTCAATAAAAGAGTAGAGAGGCGCCCCAACTAGATTAAGCTCGCGGTCAGCTTCATAGATCCTTAACAGGTACCAGAACTGGTGTATAGACGGTACAGACTTCAATATATTGTTTTAAACTTTCATGGTCACTAACATTAGAATAGTTAGATACGGGATTGCTACCATGTACCTTATTATTTATGAGCTTCCGATATTTCGGCACTGTTGCAAGCGCCATGATCACGGAGTAACAGTTACTCCGTGATCATGGCGAATACCAGACAACAAATGACGTATTTGTTGTCTGGTATTCGTAACACAAGGAAGAAAATTCTTTACTTTGAATTCAATGTCAAGACAATTAGTGTGTTGTCTGGCGCATATTTAGTATTTATTTCATTTCTGTACATAACCTTTTCTTATTTTTATTTTTACAGGTAGCATGCTGACTATCGGGCGGTCAAACTACCTCCGCTTCAACCACCCCGAAGAAGCCAAGCTCATGAAATCGGTGCTGCCATCTACGCACCTTTCTATGGCTCCTATGCAGTTTCAACCGAGCGACCATGTGCCAGGTGAACGACCTTATTCCAATTAAGTGTTCTATGATTATTGTATAACTGCCTCGGTAGCGCAGCGGTTAGAGGGTCGCATTTTAAAACGACGGCTGCGTCAGCCAGAGGTCCCGGGTTCGATTCCCGGGTCGGGCCAAAAATATGTAACTGGGTTTTTCTGTTCAGAAATTCTCAGGGAAGCCCGGAGTTTGTAACTTGGCGGTGTTTCACCCTCTTGCCTCGGAAAGCACGTAAAGCCGTTATAGCTGCCGTGCTATACCTTCAGAAGCGCCTTAGAAAACCCTTTCAAATTATATGATATACGATAGGTTTTTCAACATTTTTTTTAAATATCCATATTTAATGACTCAGCGCTCCTCTCCTACCAAAGATTTTTTAAGGTAAGCACCTTAAAAGGCCCTTCAAATGATATCACACACTTTCATCAACATAGACTGTACAAATAGTATACATGAAAGAAAAAGATAAATGTGCTAAATGAGAATCAACTTTAAATCAATGCCGAAAGAGTGTATTTTGGAATATAAAAAAAACTCTTACATACTACCTTTACTAACTCCAGCATTATGGATGTGTATTTTTTTGTTAACAATGAATAACTTGAACTTTTTTTCTTTTCAGCATACGCGAACCACCATTCAGAACCAACCAACCAATGTTACCAAAATACCAACATACAGAAAATGTACAAAGACACCGTCCTCTCGCAGCTCGACCAAGAACTAGACATGACACTCAAAGAAATGTCTAGAAAAAAACCACCCGTAGCACCTAGGAAACCTTACAAAGATCTAGACCAATCTGATTCAAATTCCGACCAGGAATCAAAACCTAAAGTTTCTAGTATTATGGCTAAAGTATCCAAATTCGAGTATTACGCGAAACAGCAGAAATGTATCGGTAGGAGTCAGTTTTATACGTCTAACGAAAATGAAATCTCGCCTAAAGTATTTACTGCCAACTCTTTAACTGTTAATACACCCGCTAAAGATGTTTTGGGAGGAAAGTCTGTGCCTAATTATATTAATAAAACGAAACAAGACCAGAAGATAATATTATTAAACGATAACAATTCAGTAGACCCCAAAAACTGCTCATACGCCAATGTAGCTATTAGAAATAAAACAAAAATCGACGATATTGTAAGAAATTTCGACGAAAGTACAAGAAACGATTATAATAGGCTGCCCAAGAAAGTCAACAATGACCAAGTCAAAAACGATCATATTTACGGACGAATAAACGTGAAACAAGAAGACAAGAATAACTTTGACGCTTGCAAGAATAACGTTGACAGTAGCAAGAATAATTTTGACGCTTGCAAGAATAACGTTGACAGTTGCAAGAACAACTTTGATTCTGCAAGAAATGAGACGGAGTCTAGAAATGAATCATATGGGAGGGTGGGTGAGAGAAATGTGAATATGTCAAAAAGTTTGACGCTACCTTCGCCCGCTTTTGATAGAAATCCTCAGTACTCGCCGGTGTACGCTAATTACCAATATGACAGGAATATGGAGGCGGAAAGTAGAAGAATCAAGGTATGTATTTCGATTTATTTTTTTTACTTTTTTAATTTAAGCCTAGTCAGAGGCCCTATGGGCGGCTTGATAAAAATCTAACAGCAAGGTTGGTCGCTTGCCTTGCAAACACCCCTCCGCCAATCCGCATTGAGCCCGCGGGGTAGAGTATGACTCATACTACCTCATATTTGAGGTAAGGCCTTTGCCCAGCAGTGGTATGCTTACAGGCTAACTTAACTTAACTAAATATAGACGGTTTGTTTTCAACTAAATCATGGCAGTGCTATTTTATTTATTTATTACACTTCATGCACAAACAAAAGGTACATATGGCGGACTTAATGCTAAAAGCATGTGTCTATCTCGCTTACACTTACGGATAAAGCGGTGCGCTGTATTTCCTATCTCTATTGAAATTATGGCCTCACGACTCAGTTGCTAACGCACCGACTCATATTGGAGCGGTTTCGCATAACAACCGATCCAAATACTTACGTAAAATGAGAAATGGAAAATGTGGTTCAATAAATCGAATGACGTATGCTCAATCGTTTTCTTTAACTACTATAGAAAATACTACGGATATGCGGTCCGTATTTTCGTGGGTTTTTAATTGGACGTAGAGCCAAACATTCAATCATAATTCTCAAAGCATTCATATAGGTACATCATTTATTTCAACAATTTACAAACGTTACCGGTAGTTAATGTTACTGCTAATAACAGATTAAATATTTGCTATTCTAAACCCTCAAAATACTATTATCTATATTACGTCTTCGTCAAACACTAAAATGAGATAATAATATCATGTTTTTATTAAAATACTAGCAGTTATTTTCTGGTATGCTTGCTTAGTCTTATTTTAATGTAAGCAATTTCTATTTTACTTCTTGATAAATCTATATAATAATGGTCCAACTCTAGTACTGATCATGATAACTTTTCAGCTTTTTTAATTAGCTGTACTTAATAGTCGCGCGATATTTGATTTGCCTTGTTTGTAAGTAAATCAAATTTATTTTATCAAGGTTTCAAGTGAACTATAGATGTTATGCAATACATATGTTTCTATGTAATTAGCAAACAAACTGACAGACTATAATTATATACACGTGTTTAGTCTACAAACCTCAATTGCGCGTTACCAATGGTATCTATAAGTAAATATTCGTCTAGCCATAAAACAAATAGTATTTTTGTCACCTTAACCTTCCTTATATTTAGAATTGAACAAACAAATCAAGTACTTTACATGGTATTGTTGAGTATTATTATAATTAGAATCATTATGAGTATTGATATTTAATTATAACACAAAACGGATTCACTGTATCCAATTTATATTTAAATAGATTTAGAATCATTATGAGTATTGCTATTTAATTATAACACAAAACGGTTTCACTGTAGCCAATTTATATTTAAATAGATATACCCCCTTATTTATAATAACTCAAACGGTCTTTATAACCTATTTTAGCTATTACACTTTCTGTCAAATGATGACAGCGCCAAGAAAGAATGAGACAAAACAGTGTAATAGCTAAAATAGGTTTAAAAGACTGTTTGAGTTATTATAAATAAGGTGATATGTTTCTATTGTTTTTGTTTAATTTGTTCTATCGCCATTAAAGATAGTCGAAAGGATAAATAGGATCTCTTTAGTTGGACACTGTGTACGACATTTACATCAGATATTGTATTTAATTATTAAAAAATCATGTATATCCTTGAGCTCAGATTCCTTGTTATCGTCAGAAGTGATATTCAATCGCACGTAAAATTTTAATGCACCGGTCAATCTTTAACTACATAATAAGGTATTTGAGTACAAATAACCCACCCGGCATGATTTATTTATACAACCAGCCAAGCTAAAATGCGACAAACGATAAGTTATATCACGTCGATAAAAATATTGTTTACCTTTATACTGAAAGCTCTCGACAATAAAAAAATAAGTTAGATTTATATCGTCGTTCTCAATAAAATCTTGCGCGAATGTCATATTAGGCAAGCAAAGGTGATCTTAATGGGTTTAGCCATTAAAATAATGTAAGGATAGTAAAAATAATAACGTAAGGAGAGTTATTTGGGTTTTCTAAGGCGCGTGGAAGAAATTGGTGAGTGTAATAAAATAAAACCGAAATTCGCAAAGGTTTTAAAAAACTGGTTGCTAAAACCTGTTCGAATGGAAGTCAAATAATTAAAACCCACAAACAGTCGGACAAATCTTATTAACTTTTGTATAATTGCTGATTAGTTGATAAAAGGAAACAATAGTGTTATCGTGATTGTGACGTTTGTGATAACATTGCAGATGCCTTGTAACCTTACAAGGCCGAATAGCGATTAAAATATAATTTGAAAAGTTATATTTCATACGTGTTGTGGTTCATACATATTTTTAGGTTATAAAAGTATCTTTAAGTGACAAAAAATAGCGAAAAAAACTTCGCCAAAACAACATAGTGTCGATAACGAACGTAACAAATTAAAAGTTATTAATTGTAGAATTTGACCTTTTAGAATGTAATTACTTTAGTAACAAATTAACGTGAAGGTGAAAAGAACCGTGCAATAAGGAAAATATCAGTATCAGTAAACACGTTAATTACGATCATTTTTTAATCAAAGCGCAAAAAGTTATAAACAGTTTCATTGTGAAGAAGTGCCATCGAATCAATCAAATCGAATGTTCACTGAAGTGTAGCGATTCTTTGTGAAACATGATACATGTTACCAGTGTCAAATATATCAGTTCCCACTTTCGTTTGTTGAGAACACGAATAACACCAGTTTGTGTTTTGATTTCGTAACGAAAACATCGTTGTAAACAAAAATGAAAGTGTTTCGAGTGATAAATTAAGAATCGATATCTTTTCCGATAACTCAGTGTTGACAGTGCAAATAAAATGACGGGGAAAACAACGAATTCAAAAAAAGAACCAACAAAAAAACATCTGATAAAACTCTTCGTCACAAATCTAAAGAAAAACACGCTAGCTTTAAAAGAACTGAAATCATCGATAGACATAAACTACCATCGAAACAATTACGAGAAAATAATCGATATAACAAACAATGTTAACGATAAACTGGACGTAGTGCACAAATTACGCAACGACATAAAAATATTTCGAACTATAAATACAATTTTGACGAACCACTACATAAAAGAGACTAGAGACCATGAAAATAGTATTGATGGCAAAATAATTAAATTGGAAAAGCAGATTAAACAGTCCTATGAGGATTTGAGGAAGGATATTGCAAAGATGGCTGACGGTGTTGCCACAGAAAAGAAGAATCCTTCTCTACTAAAGAACCTCGCTTCGATTGAAAATAGTAATGTGTTTGTGGTAGGAAATGATATTAAATGCAGCCAGTACAATCATTTCTACATTAGAAATGAAATATACAACAGTATTATTAAGAAAATTGATAAGCTTTTTTGTGGCATGGTAAGTTTTCATTACGTGGGGTTTCTAGAAGTAATAAATAACCAATCAGTGTAATAAATGTATACCTACTGTTCATCATCATCATCATCATCAGCCCAATTTTGTCCAGTCTTGGACGTAGGCCTCCTCCATTTTCTGCCATGACTTGCGGTGTTGTGCCCGTGTCATCCAGGCATGTCCTGCGTGTCGTCGGATATCATCAAACCACCGTTGGGGCGGTCGTCCTTTTTCTCTCGTGTCGTTCCAAGGTCTCCATTCCAGGACTCTTTTTGGCCCACGGTCGTTTGCCATTCGGGCTATATGTCCAGCCCAAGCCCATTTCTTCTTCGCTATTGTTGCAACCTTATTTATCTATTCAGTGGTTGCAACTCATTGCGCTTCCGGTCTCGGAGACTGATTCGCAGCATTACTCTCTCCATTCCTCTTTGCACAACTCGAAACTGTTACAAGACACAAGTATTTATTAAGTCAGATGTGATTTATCATTGAGGATTAACAAAATATTATGTAAAGATAAAGTATTATCAACATAATCAATTTTAAACCGTATGTATTCAGTTGGGCTGAGATTATCCTGAATATACATTGTCTATGAGGTTTGCTTATAATGTATTTTCATAAACTTTTTTTTAATCACATTGTTTTTATCTTCATCCTCATCTAATTTTAATGCATTAGATTATATTTTGTTGGATAATCGCATTTATTTCAACTGCATAAGTTGTGTTTAAAATAAAATGATATTTCGCCGTCTAAAACACATCTATACTACATTTATTAGTGCATAAGATACTATAATTACAAATCGACAAGTGATACTGCCAGTTTGTTGCCTTTTCACGACAGCTGAACCGATTTTAATATAAAAAAAATAGAACGGATGAAACATAATATTTATCTCGGGCTAAAGAGGGATGAAATTACTTAATATTGTAGGACTAGTATATATTTATAGGTGAACGGCTTCATTGAGACCTAGCCTGCGGGGCGCAGGAGCGCGGGGGGAGGCGGAAGCGCGGTGCGTGAGGGGTGCGGGCTGGTGTCTCCACGCCGCCCGCACCCCTCACCCCTCCTCTCGCGCTCCCTTGCCCCGCAGGCGAGGTCTCAATTTCGCGGTCTATCTTAGATACCTATATTTATAGGACTTTATGAAATGCCTCGTTACAGGCGTACCAGGACAGAGTAAAAGAGGAGGAGCAAAAAGAAGCGGAGACCGCTCGCCTTGAGGAGATACTTAACATGTGTGCGGAGTACGAAAGGCAGATTTCATCGGGTAAGAGCCTTTATCTTCTTCTTATAGCTTAGTTGGTGACGAATAGAGACCACTTAAGAGGATCGTGTGCGCGCAAGCTTCCGTACAAAAAGAGAAAACGTTTTCCACCACTTAAACGTTGTCTGTTTTAGACATTTTTTTACATGTTAGAGATATTTTAAAAAACTATGCTCGTACGCTTTTTATTTTTTTTAATATTGTATGTTTCAGAAAATATAAGAACCTAAACATTCACTTTTTTGACTAAAAATCTCTTCGGAATTTCGACCATTTTTAACTAATCGAGCCTTTATACAAAAAATCGAAGACGTACAAGCGTAGTTCAGGATGTATGAAAACGAAGAGACCAAAGGAGACATTTTTTTCTTGTATGGAGGATGGGCCCACCATAAATTGTGACGTCTAGTAATGAAATATATATTAATTTGTTCCTTATAATGTCTTATAAACATTAACAATATTAGTATTTCTTTATCTAACAGGAATATTTCAAAATTCATCATAACTTAAATCCACACACTTACCAGTTGACGCACATTTTCAGTCGTTTCTGATAATCACAGTCGTTGAAATCTCACTACACAGTAACACAACAACTGTTTAGTAGAATGGGGGCCGTACTTGATGCTTTTTGCTTCTATTTTTCGTTAAAAATCCGGAGAAAACAAACACTCAATTCAAAACAAACCAAAACAAACGGAAGGTGACGGAAAACCAAACGCCAAACGGAAAGTGTGACAAATGACACTTCTGCCATTCCTGTCAATGTCAGTGATAACTGTCAGAGTTGCTATCCGTTCCACGGCTTTTCTAGATAACCGGTTTATGCAAAAATCTTAAAAAAGCAATTAAAATATTTTATTCGGAGATTCCAATTGCTTAAAATAAATAAAAGTAGAAAAACGTGATCTAAACAAAATCACGTAATTCAAATATTTGATATTGTTTTTATATTGACCAGCCCGTCGTTCCTTTACACGTATTTGTAAAGGAGGAATGGCGTGATGAAAAATAGTCAATACAACGCATCTTTTAGTTCGATTTTATTATTCCGGTTTCGTCTAAACGTTATCTTTCGTCTAATTGTCTAAAAAAATAAGTTATTAATTTAGGGTGCAATGTCATTATTAGACGCTACAAGTTGCTACTGGGCCCAAAAAAAAATGTCTCCTTTGTCTCATTCCATAAACGTTTTCCCCCGCAAGCATATTTCGACCGTTGGCGTTCGAAATGTATGAAAACTCGCGCTGCACACGTTCCTCTGAGGAGCTTGATGTATTTGAAGCTGAAATATAGGGTGAAACAATAGTTACACACTGTTGAAGCCTGATAGGGCTTCATTCGACGGACATCTATTAAACTGTAAAGAGCTGTAGATACTGTAAAATTTTTATCTCAAAACTTTGACTTTAATGACATTTTTTATTATGCCAACTTTGCATGCTGTTTGTAATAGCAAAACATGTGCACTAATTTACCAGTATGTACCATACCATCTTTCAATACCATGTTTTTATGCAAATAAATATTCTGAATCTGATTCTGAAACTTTGCTACCTAGGCGTATTAGAAGGATACCAACAATAAATGTACGGTCGAGTTGTTTGGCGCCTTACCACTTTATTTCAAACGAAAGTGGCTTGCGCACACGACACAAAAACGGAAGAAACTTCAAACAAAAGACTACGCGAGGTGCAAACGATTTTGGCTTTTAGGTGATAAGGCGGTGGTGACCTTGATAGTACAACTATTTTAAAAGCTATTAAATACTGCAATATCATCGTAAATCTCTCAATAAAACCGTAAAAACACAACCAATATTTAATTACTCTATTATCCAGCCAATTTAAGTAAAACTCTCTGTATGCAAATTAAATGAAAATTTTCGTATATTTCAGGTATCCCAATAACTCCAACGGAAAAGCGGTCCCACAACAAAATTATAACCAATGGTTCCCTACCACGAAGTGGGGCGCTCAACAATCCCAACTTCGTACAGACCAGCGAGGGATATTACAAGTATGAATAAGAAATATATTTCCTTAGATTACGATTAATAGTAATAATAATAGTCCCCTAGCCGATTTCGACTACGGTGGCCAGTCACAGCGAGCCGACTGCGCGGGACATATTAAAGTGCACAAGTGTGTGCGCAAACACAGGTGCACTCCCTATTCCTTTCACTCTCATAGCCCGATTGAAAAGCATTTCGTGCTCATTTTGAGGTTTTAGTTTGAAGTCGTTTTGTATATTTTACCTATTAGATTAGTTAATATTTTACCTCGTATTTTTTTTGTCTATAATAATTATATATTATATTTTTTTTGTCTATATATATTGATGATGACCTATATTCGACCGGATCGTATGACAGGATACCATTGATAGATATATCACATCCCTTTTTATACGACTTATTTTATTAATATACATTCTACAACAATTTCAGGTTCGATACTAGTCAAAACCACAACAATTCCCTCAGCAAATCGCTCCCAATTCAAAGAAACCTTTCCAGCTACGAAAACTTTGATTTATCAACATCACCCGATCAATCCACCCCTGAGGTGACCCTTCGGAACCAAAGTAACTACGAAAACGTAGGAAGAATGGACGAGATCGGAATACCAGTCTTTGACGACCTTAACGAACTGTCTAGTCCCATAATGATCAGGAAATACAGCCAAAGTAACGATAAACCCAATATGTCATCACCTATAGGCAGTCCGTACGAAAATGTCTACTACAACAGAAACAATGTGTATGGAAACCTGAAACCTAAATCGCCGAACACTCAAAGCCCTAGAACGCGAATAAAAACTACATTTGCACATAAAAATTTGCCGTCGCCTCAGTATTTTATATTTCCTACTCCGCCGCCGAAAGATAATAACAAAATTCCAGATTTTGGTCACCAGAATCCTAATGATAGTCGAAAAAGCCCAACACAAATCGAATCAAAATCACATGAAAGTAGTCCTAATGATAAATCAGAAGTGACACGAAGAGAAAAATGTGAAGGAATTGAAAAACAATTGAGTTTAGAAGAAGAAATACCAATGATAGACGATTCAGATGTTACAAACGATATTGAGTTTAGATATTCCAAAATCATCACTGAAAAAGATGATGAAGCTAAAAATGATTCCACAAAAGACCCAGAAATAGTATTGACTAAGAATTTGAGTTTTGATGACGTTAAAAAAGAACTGATGGCTGATATACCGGAGTTGGAAGAATTTGAGAAAGATTTAAAGCAAAATAAACAAGAGAAACTAATGAAACACATAACTGAAACTATTCAGAAAGTGGACGTAGAAGCAGAATCTATTGACAGTGCGGTCGTAGATGACAATGTTGATGACCTTAAGACTAAGTATGAGACTTTGAAAGATGAAAGGAGGAAGTTGGTGACAGAAATACATGAAATCAAATGTAAGATGACAGAGATACGGGCGCAGGAAGACGATATCTTGAGAGAGGTAAGTCTTGTAAGGTCTCTGCCGCCTAACCACTTTCACATGGAAAACGCTTGCACAAAAACGGGCGTCTCTTCAAACGAAAGACGACGCGAGGTAGATTTTAACTCATTAGGCGTTGTCTGCTACGAAACTAGACACAATAGAAAAATATTGTTTGGGTGTCCCCGGTGACCACCGTGAAGCTCAATGTGTAAAGGTTGTTAGGAGATAGTGACCTCTATAGTCTGCACATAAGTTATTAGATATAGTAATTTTCATAACTATTCCCTTCTAAGTAATATTATGTTACCTAACACACAATTTTATGTTAATTTGTATTTACGTTTCTATTTCATTCACTACTGCATTCACTACATTAATAACCCGTTTGTGTTGAAACTTATAATTCGCTATTAAATTAGAAAATTTTTATCCACCCAAAATTTAAATCAACTCTATTAATTTTGCATATTTCTAAATGAAACCTCTTTCCTTATAATTACAGTTGGAAATGGAGAAAGCTCTCATTAAAGGAGAGTACGACTCTGAAATAGCTATCTTAAACATAGAACAGAAAAAGAAGATAGAACTTGCTGAGAGTGCGAAGAGGATAGAAGATGAGATACGACAGCTGAAAGAGAGGCAAGAGTCGCGGCAGAACGAGATGCGAGATCGAGTGGAGATCGCTACGATGAAGGTTGAGAGGTGAGTGAGGTTTTTTAGTCACTAATTAAAAAAATCGCCTTCAAGGTGCCTATTAGTTTAGAAATATATAAAACTAGCGGTACCAGCGAACTTCGTTTCGCCCCCAGCCCCGTCCCGCCCCGGCCCCGTTTTATGGAAATTTGCTATAAACCTCACGGAGCCCGAGACCTTTCCAACGAATGCAAAACCATGGCAATCGGTCCAGCCGTTCTCGAGTTATAAGTATTGTAACAAACACGACTTTCTTTTATATATATATAGATATATAATATCCCGAAATATACACGATATCGTTCACCATAGCTTACAATGCCCTGTTTACGGAGAAATATTATATTTTATATCCCGAGCTATAATACGTTTTGAGGCGATTCGAGAAAAATATATTTTTATCCCCTGCACGCCCTTCCGCTTCCCGCGGTGGTGGGCGATCCCATACAAAACTGAGAAAATATATCACATAGTGTGAACGGGGGAAAGATATATCTATATATCATATCCCACAGTCAAAACTCACCTTCAGGTCACTGAAAAGCTTAAAATAACGCATTCGTCTTATTATTCGTCAATTTAGGAGAAATAAATTAATTTGGAGTCGGTGCATGATGTCATAGACTGCAGTTTTTGTACGTAAGCTTGACATCATACACTAACACCCTGACACCCGTAGCGTTCTTTAGTTTAACCCCCTTATTCATAATAACTCAAACGGTCTTTTTAACCTATTTTAGCTATTACACTGTTTTGTTACTTTCTGTCAAATGATGACAGCGCCAAGAAAGAATGAGATAAAACAGTGTAATAGTTAAAACAGGTTTAAAAGACCGTTTGAGTTATTATGAATAAGGGGGTAAGGTAACGATAAATTATGCGCTAAGCTCCATTGCTTGGCCCATCGCCGCAAAGTTGCCTGCCTGTCGGTTTTCTACAGGCTATATTTTGGAGAGTGTGCACAGGAACTTCATGAGCTCATTCCACCAGCTCCCTTCTATCATCGCTCATCTAGACGCACCGCGGGATACCACCCTTACCTAGTTGATATTCCACTGATTAGAACTAAGCACTTTTCGTCAACTTGTATAATGCGCACAGCAAAAATGTGGAACTCTCTACCCGCATCAGTGTTCCCAATGAATTATAACCCTAAAATTTTCAAAGTTAGAGTGAACAGGCTTTTTCTGGGTAAGCTTGCTCCATCGTCGTCTCTGTCTATGCCACTGGTCTAGCCTGGAGACAAGAGCGAACCCATTTCAAATAAAAAAAGACTGTATTTTAATTTAAAAGCTCCTAAAGCATACATATTTTTGGATTCCGATCTAATCTGAACAATGTATTGTTTGATTGTTATCTGCTTTATGTAACTATAAAAATAATAAAATAAAATGACACCTCATAAATTTACTAAAATTACAATGATATCACATCCATGCATTTGTATTGATTCCCTTTTAAATTCGGTAAAAAATAGTACTGTTCCGCCGGTATGGACTATCCTACTTATATTCTAAATGCGAAATTTGGTGAGGATGGATGTATGTATGTTACTCCTTCACGCAAAAACTACTTCATGGATTTTGATGAAACGTTACGATAATATAGATCATACATCAAAATAGCACATAGGCTACAGTGATATTTTCGAGATCCGACATTTCCGCGGGCAAAGTCTGGTAGTTACCTATAATAAATAATAATAATAAATAAATAAATATCCTTGGACATTTCACACAGCGCCATCTGGTCCCAAACTAAGCAAAGCTTGTACTATGGTAACCAGACAACGGTTATAAACATACTTAAATACTTTTTTTTTTGTAAATACATACATATTATACATAGAAAACACCCAGACCACTACAAACAGACATGTTCATGCACACAAATGTTTGTAATGTGCGGGGATCGAACCCGCGACCTCTGGCGCAGTAGCCAATTTCTTAACCACTGCGCCAAATCGGTCGTCATAATATACCTCAACTGTAACGAATTCAATTCATGGCCGTTTTTTTAATTTATGTATTGACAAGTTTTGTTAACTGAAAATTAATTTCATAATTTATTCGGTACTTATTTTTCGTAATGGCATAAAGAGGCGGGTAACCGGTACCGACTAACTAGTGATGTGCTGAGTTGGCTATTTCATGGAAATTGAATATTTTGGAATTCGTTATAAATACCTTTCCGAGTTCTAATTTGAATCTTGTTTTTAACAATATATACACACGCAAAAGGAAGTCTTCTGACTTATTTGAATTTTTTTAAACGTATTTCCAAAATATTACAATATAAAAAAAGGCGACTTGGCAGATCACTAGCTAGATGTACAGCGGCCACAGTCTGAAGCAAAAATTGCAAAACGCAGGTCACTTGCAGAACAAAATTTTTTGCCATACTAAAAGTTACGTCATCGCTAGCGAGTAAAACCGACGTAAACTCATGGTAACGGTAAAGATATGTTAAAAAATTTACATTTCGCTACGATTTATTAATGATACATAAGTTAAAGCGATATTTGATATAGCAGAAAATCACAAAATTATATTAATCTACGCGAAATTTAAAAAAAATCTTTCGCAGAAGGCTGTGGCAAATGTTCAGGTAACCCGCCACTCTATGCTCTATGTCTTCACCCTAACAAAACATAATGTCACTTGGCAATTAAAAGTTTTTTATTGTAGTCGCCTCATTTAAATTGCAGATATTTGACACAATATTATGTGGTAAATATGTTTGAGAATGATTCGTTTTGGAACGGGGTATCATTTGCTTTCAATTATTTTTTCTTTGATTTAGTATCAATTAATTACCGTAGACCGTAAAATGTGATATTTTAGACATATTTTTATTTATTTGTTTTTTTTTTAATTTTTAGTAAGTTTTGTAAAGGTGATTTATTTTTTATAAATATAACGGTCTCCCGCGGATTTGCGTCCGTGATTTTTGAGTTTGCCCCCTCCCCTCCCGTCGCAGCGTGATGTTTTATAGCCTTAAGCCTTCCCCGATAAATAAGCTACCCAACACATTTTT
Source organism: Pyrausta aurata (assembly GCA_963584085.1). Lineage (NCBI taxonomy): Eukaryota > Metazoa > Arthropoda > Insecta > Lepidoptera > Crambidae > Pyrausta > Pyrausta aurata. Next base: position 6,975,479 of record OY757277.1, read on the forward strand.
TTTTAATTGGTACTGTAGTTCCTGAGATATTATGATTCCATTTTTTCGTAATTACCCATATTTCAAAAAGTACTAAACTAATTTTAATATAACAAACTGTTTTCTAAGTTATAATATACTAGATTCAACTAAAAATAGTCATCTCGATATGACGCACAATGGAGGAAATCAAATCACTTTTTATAGGTATAACCACTCCTAAATCTGCGCATCGAAGAGCAATTTTTTTTATATGCATTCATTCATTACCCGAGAGGAAAAGTCTGATCAAAACGGGTACCTTGGCTTGTGGACTATACAAGACAAAGCTTAGACTTACACTTGTACATACACCCAAAATTTGCATATTAAGCCTATATAAATGATGAAATCCAATCCAATCATGTTCATTTAACATTCAAAAATGTTTCTCCTACTAATTTCGCTCATAGCATCAACTGCTACAACTTTTGGCATTCCCGAAGACGCATTCCTCAATTTCACACAACTCAGTTACAAATACGGTCATCCGTCCGAAGAATGCTACGTGATAACCGAAGACGGGTACAACCTGACATTGTTCCACATGAAAGGGAATGAAGGAAAGCCGCCCGTTCTGCTGATGCATGGAGTAGGGGACACCGCAGACGCTTTCGTCCTACGTGGCAAGAATGCCATAGGCATAGCTCTAGCCGAAGAAGGCTATGATGTCTGGGCCGGAAATGTTAGAGGGAACAAATACTCGCGGCGCCACGTCGCACTATCACCAGAAAACAATAACAAACAGTTCTGGAACTTTAGTTTTCACGAAATGGCAGTTTACGATCTACCAGCTACCATAGACTATATTTTGGATAGAACTGAAATGGAGACATTATCAGCTGTCGGACATTCTCAAGGAACAACACTTTTCTTAGTTCTCGGATCAGAAAGACCGGAATATAATGAAAAGGTAACTCTTTTTGTTGCGTTGTCGCCGATTGCCCTGTTGTACCATGTGAAGGCTGGTTTTCATTGGCTTGTGAAACACTGGATACCGGTCAATAAATATTTTGATAAATTTGGCATAGAAGAGATATTTTCTGATCGAGGTGCGATACACACAATAATAAAATTGGTCTGTTCTGAAGGTCAAATCGGTTATGATATCTGTGAGCGTGATGTATTATCAAGTTTGGTAGGATCGGATTCTGCACAATTGGAACCAGAGTTTCTAAGGACAGTGATATATCACTTTCCAGCGGGGACTTCTCGCAAGAACCTGGAACACTTCCTCCAAACGACTCAAAACAAACGTTTTGCTCAGTTCGACAACAGCATCGGTTATTCCGAGCTATTTCCCGATGATTATGAACCAGCAGCGTACTATATGCCTAATGTGACAATGCCTGTTGCTTTGTTGGCGGGAGGTCAAGATAATGTGGCGGTGGTCATCGACGTTGAACACCTAAAGGATGGTCTTCCTAACGTCGTTCATTTTGAGATTGTCGACCGCTACGACCATATAGATTTTGTTTACGCAAAAGACTTGCAAACAACAGTGATACCCACGTTAAAATATCTGCTTTTGAAGTTTTCTGATTACTAGTGTAATGAAATATTTGAAAAACTTTTGATTAAACCTTTTTTGGAGTTGTTAAAATGTTTTCGAAATTATAATTTACTATAACGAGATAAATTTATGAGTATTTTTTATCATCATTCCCTTTCTCATTTCCTAGTTCATCTGGGGTTGATACAGTGTTTCCCCCTTCCATACAATCCAATTACACGACACTGTATTGCAAATAACTGTTTCACACCTGTGATTCTACGCACAGTCCGACAATCTAAAAAAAAAACCGGCCAAGTGCGAGTCGGACTCGCGCACCGAGGGTTCCGTACAAACCTGCAAGGTTTACAAAGTTCGTTTATTACGACAATCGAGTCATAACTATGGTATTTTTATTGCAAAATGAAATTCATAACATTACAATGGGGAAAGATGGAGGAGCATAAATTTAAGACAAAGATCTCTTTATCGTTTAACACGTTCCGGGACACTACTCCAGACACAATTGATGTTTTATTGTTTTCACGCCTGTAGGCGGGCACTGTCCCGGAACGTGTTAAGTAATCCTCTATTTTATATTAACACATATCATTTATCTATAATATAACTGAAACACGTAACACTTTGTTTTATTATTAATTATTTTTTTTTTTTGGATTCTGTTACCTGTGCTGTAAGCTATTGCTTCTTACCAAATTTCGAGATTCTATGTCAACGGGAAGTGGTCTTTAGGTTTTAATTCCCTTGCGTGTAGTTGCGAGTTTCAAAATATGCGGTATCAATGGTTGTACTTTTGCGTTTTGCGTTTTTGCGTTGACTTAGTTTTTTTTTTTCACGGGTTAAAGGCAATTAGATCTAAGTATTTGATATGAATTTCAACTTGATAGCTCTACGCGTTCATGAGGAAAAAAGTAATAAGTTTATATTTATTAAAAAATATATATTTTGTAATGTAACAAAAAATTTAAGGTTTTCGGAATTTTTCCTTTATGTGTGCTATAAAACGTTGCTTCATGCTAAATTTCAAGATTCTAGGTCGACTGGAAGTACCCTTTAGGTTTTGATTCCCTTGCGAGTACTTGCGAGTTTCAAAATATGCAGCTTAAATTGCTGTTTCTTTTGATTGCGTTGACATAGAAGTTTGATTTTGTTACAGCTTAACTCGTCAAGTATGTGTAAACGAGACACAATAAAAATTCCATTGTTATGCGACTCTCGGCATTCGTTTGATACCTGACTGATTAAAGGTATTATAGACCTGAGTATTTGGTATGAATTTCAATTTAATACCTCTACGCGTTTATGAGGAAATGGGTAGTAAGTTTAAAATTATTAAAAATATATATATTATGTGATGTAACTAAAAATTTATGGTTTTCGTAATTTTTCCTTTATCTATGCTATAAGACGTTGCTTCGTACCAAATTTCAAGATTCTGAGTTCACGGGAAGCACCCTGTAGGTTTTGATTCCCTTGCAAGTGTCGAAAATTTGCGGCATAAACGGCTGTATCTTTTGATTGCGTTGGCTTAGAAGTTTGATTTTTTCACAGCTTCAAGGGACAGTAGACCTGAGTAATTGATATAAATTTCAGCTTCATACCTCCACGCGTTCCTGAGAAAAAGGGTCTTGACAGACGGACGGACGGACAGACGGACAACAAAGTGATCCTATAAGGGTTCCGTTTTTTCCTTTTGAGGTACGGAACCCTAAAAACGTAGGGTTCCGTACCATTGGCTAGGTAAACAACATAGGTCAATGTTTGAAGTGCCTACCTGTTGTCATATTTGATATCGAGCAAAAAAGAGCAAAAAATTGCGTTTGTTGTATGGGATGTCATGACTCCACATAAACATTTATTATTTTGTTTTAGTACATTTTGTTATACAGACAGATAGCGAATTCTTAGTAATAGGATCCCGGTTTTACCCTTTGTACGGAACCCTAAAAATATTATTATAATTAGACCATAGTCGGTAATGTTTGTTTTTTTTACGCAATAAAGATTAAGAACTATCTGTTTCTATCTGGACCTACCTCTCCCCTCCCACCCAAATATATCTATTCAGTGTGTTGATGATGATTAATTCTTATTCTATAACATAAATGTTCATACGCAACCCGCTCTCACGCAAAATCCCCCCGCGCCCCGCCGGCCCGCAGGCGAAGGGTGCGTATTTCGATGTAACTTTGACAGTTCAGCAGCTCTGCTTTACTGTCAAATTAGCAAATCGTTTTGCTATTTCGCATTGTATTGATAATATTATTATAATTTAACAACATAAATAATAATATGCATACGAGTATCATTGTAGTATTATTTTAATATTGATAATATTCGTTTACACTGAGTGGGAACTGAACTGCCTGGAAATTGAACGGATATTTGCATCGCCCTACGCAATACGCCCTAAGGTCTCAATTTCACGGTCCTCTCTGTCGCGTCTGTCTCCATTAACAAAAGATTGTTGGTAAACAAATACGTTATTGATTAACACGTTCCGGGACACTGTTCCAGACACAATAGATGTTTTATTGTTTTCACGCCTGTAGGCGGTCACTGTCCCGGAACGTGTTAAAGTTATTTTATATCTATTTCCCAGGCTAGAAAAAGACATGAAGGACAACACGGCGACACTTGAAGAGCTACAAAACGCACAGGACATTCTGGACAACGAGACCAAGATATTCGAAGACCTGGAGTTCCAGCATTTAGAGGAAGAGTCTGAATTGTAAGTGTATAATATTTATATAAACTAACGATAAGCAAATTCGAATCTTAAACAGTGTAAGCTACTGCGAGCTTTATACAAGTAGCGTTAAGGTAAACGTTGGAGCAATGCGGCTTGCGTTATGCGTCATGTGTCACTAGTGGCCATGTTACCTTTGAACAATAGGATTGACACAATGTGTCACGGCTACACTACTCTAGCCAAACATAGGCAAAAAAAAGATGACGCATGACGCATAACGCAATCGCTTTGTAATCTAACTTAGGGCACATCACCTGTACTCTGATTTTTAATTAGATAGACCAAAATGACATTTGGTGGGTGGGCCACCTTTTCGTAATTTAAAAATAGTGTTGGCCCTTAATAATCTAAAGTTTCAATTATATTCGATTTTAGAATATTCAAACGAAATCTGTTTACAAAAATCAGGAATAATAATTATTTCAATGAATTAATTTATAGAAAGTATTGAAAAGTCAAAATAGGTAATACCATACAAGAATATTGCTTTTGCAAGAGAAACAAAGATATATCTACTCCTTCCAAATCTGTTTTATGTATTACGTTTATTAGGTTTATGTAACATTTATAATTATCGTAATTAGTAAAATCACATTATGAAAATTCATATCACAAGTTCAATAACTCGCGTACAATTGAATTGTTACAACACTATGGGTACTTCGCTGGCAATATTAAAAAATTCAAAGTTCGATTAAAGCTGTCATTCTGGTATATCTAATTAAATATGGCTTGGCTGTTGCTAAAATAATAAAATTTCGTTGAATGAGGTAGATAAGAAAATACATAGTGCCCATAAAGAGCAGCTCGTGTTATATCTCTTTATTACTTTTAACTATTTACCTATTCTGTGTTTTAAACCAAAACGTTTAATTTGTGACCTATAAGTTGTACGGCCTTTTCTTTTTTCCACAGATTGGCGAACAGAGAAGACATTCAGAACGAGATAATAATTCTCACCAAGAAAATCGAAGCCCAGAAATCTCGAATACTTAACTTGAAATCCGAAGCTAACAACAATCTCACCTCAGCTCTCGACGAGACCAAAGTACTCAGAGCCGAGTATTTAAAGCATTTGAATCAAGTAGAGGATTTGACGGGCAAAGTCCAGACCATAGAGAAAGAGTTAAAACCAATCGTTGCTAAACTAAACGATATAGAACGCACCCAGTCTCCAGACAGCGCCTTCTATACCGACCAAACGCGAACCAAGTCGGGAGAGTTTGGTTACTCCCCGCAAACATCCGACAGCGATGAAGTCGATCTTACAAAAATATCCGAAGACCACACAAAACAAATGAAAGACAAATTCAACTCCATAGACCAAATGTCGCAGTCCATGTTCGTCGAAATCGAAAGACGAGTCGGAGACATCGATATCGATAACCGATACAGCGAAAGTCCGTCTAAGTCCTCTACTTCTTCTAAAGAGAAGAAAGGATTTTGGGAAAGGAATTTCGATTCGCTAAAACGAAAGAAGAAGCAGAAAACTCCTGAGAAAATCGATATAATGTCTCAGAGTTTGAACGAGAACATGCTCTTCAATAATGAAAACATCGAAAACGATTTCGATAAATTCAACAGCTTGAGACATTCCAAGAAAAAAGAGAAGAAAGACGCGGGACCAATCAAAAGTAATTCGTCTTCGAAAATACCTACTTTTGCTGCTCTAGGAAAGATTATGAAGAAAGATTCATTCGGCAAGAAAACCAAAGAGAATATAGCCAAAAACGATAACGTCACAGAAAACAACATCAAAAACCGTTACGTTAAGAATCCCAAACCGATATTGACAGAGAACAAATATATCAAAGCCAAATCTTTATCTCCAGACAAAATTACGTATAGAGAAGAAGATTTAAAAGAAGAAACGGCTGAAGAAATAAAAGAAGCAAATCAAAAAGGTCACAATGTCACGTTTGAACACCTACGTAAATCATCCATAGACAATTCTAAGCCAGCTAAAATATTACACAGAAAGAGTTGTGGCGATGAACCTAGTATAAAAACATCTGTGATGGATGCGCAAAAAATATCGGATTCCGGTAAGATTCCTTCACAAGATGATATAGATAGAATATCAAAGGTTACCATGGATGCGCCGATATTATCGAGTGATACGGATATGAACTCTTTGGGAAAGAGAACGTTGGATAGCCTGATGGAGATTGAAAGGAAGAGGATGGAAATGTTAGAAGAACAAGGTAGGTTATTGAATAGTTTACTAGCGGTCCCAGCGACAGTCGTTTCGCCCCGGCCATGTCCCGCCCCGGCCCTATTTTATGGTTGTTATCCTCTTCGGGGCCAAGACATATCCAACAAAGTTAAATCATGAAAATCGGTTCATCCGTTCTCGAGTTTTTTTCTTTTAAGTATCTAAATGTGATTATACTAATTTCTTGCAATTTTTCGAGGTACAACTCTTTGTTGTGAATCCGAGTGGGTGGTCTTTGTTTGTATTAACAATAGGTCCATATTATTTTTAAATAAAAATTAAATAGCAAGAGAACACAAAGTTGATTCTTGGATGTTTTTAATAAATTTGACAAAAACGAATATAGACTTTATGTCAAGAGTATAAAGTCGAAATTACGGTGGCAACCAACTAATAAGTGCGGTTTACAGAGTATTTATTCATATCGTTATTTCACAGGTTGCCAAGTGATAGAAAATGAACGGGAAAAGATTTCAGAACTAAAAAGGCGGGTCCAAGACGAAACGAAAAAGCTTTGGGACCAGAAATACAGGTCGGAACAAGGGAGATCCTTCGACGAGACCTGTCAAAGCCTGCCGACCAACTATGACAGGAGTGACGAGTTTGACAGGTCGAATGACAGATTTGACAGGAGCGCGGTGGAAGATACCAGCCTTATCGATGACAGCTACATGAGTTCGACTATGTTTGAGGAGAGGTGAGTGGTATTATTTATTTTTATTCTATGTTTAGTTTAGCTGAACTTTAATAAATTGGATTTAATTATATTTGTTAGGCAATTACCTTTACCTTTACCTTTTGGCAAAATTGTATTAATTATCTTTGGAAACATTAAATGCTAATGCGTGATTTCTTAATGTTAAGCCAAATGTAATATTGTTAAGCTGTTTGTTTCCTTAATAAATAAATAAATAAATTAGTAGAAAATTAGTAGATTCCTCTAGTCTACGAATTTAGTAGGGCAAAAGTCGTATAATTAGAAGCGCGGTGGCCAAAAAAGGAACTTTTGGCGGACGAACTATCACCACATTTCATTGAAATTATTTGTTACCTTAGACTAATCTATGGTTTGCTTACTCTTAAGAATGACAGACTGCCATTTGGCATTTCAAAGTAATTGTCACGCATCCAGCGAATAAAGTATACTTAGTGATTTGCCCCCCTCATGCATATACCTTGCGTGGGCAACTTTGTGGGCAATTATACTGTACTGGGGAACTATTGTCTGGTTTTAATTACATATTGTACACTGAAGGTATTTGGGCATCCGATTTTCGTAGCTATAACACAATTTGACCTTTAATTCTGTACTTGAAAGAAGTACCACTATTTTTACCCCTCGGCAATGAATCCCTAAAGGATTATCATCATCATTATCAGCCAAAGGACGTCCACTGCTGAATATAGGCCTCCCCCACGGCTTTCCACAACGACCGGTTGTAAGCGGTCTGCATCCAGTGCGATCCTGATATCTTTACAAGGTCGTATGTCCATCTTGTCGGTGGACGTCCTACGCTGCGCTTTTGGTCGAAGGTTCTCCAATCTAGAATTTTTTCTGCCCCATCAGCCATCAGTTCCACGCGCTATGTGCCCTGCCCACTGCACTTGAGCTTACTAATTCGCAGGGCTATGTCCGTTACCTTAGTTCTTCTACGAATCTCCTTATTTCTGATTCGATCTCGTAGAGAAACACCGAGCATAGCCAAGCTAAAGGATTATTTCTTGTCCATAAATATAAGTCGTATCTTTAATATAGTATAATATAAAACATTGCTTCGTAGTTCTTCCGTGAAATTTCGTTAATTCAAAATTATAGCTTGGCGCACTCTTCGAACGTACTCGCCAAATCAATTACCGTAATACGAATCTTCAAAGTTTGTGTTAGTCACGCCTATTTGTTTTGTGAGGCGAAAGTGACGATGTTGTGTTGACTTTACGAGTCTTGTAATGATATTATTTATTTGAAAACACCCGGTATTAGTTACATAAATCAATGCTCAGTTAACAGTTCATACAAAATAATGATATGCAATAATTTTAAAAACCTATCTCTAATTGACAGTAATCTCTATGGTAAGTATATTTTTTTTTTAATTTAACTTTTTTTGTAGACGTCCAAAGCATTGAGATAAAGAACACTATCGGTCATTGTGACTTTAATGATAAAATTCCACGCAATGATTACATTAGATTATATCAACACTTTTTCTAGTACAACTTTTATTAATTTCACATCACACAAGTACAACAAACTCGATCCCATTATAAACATGTGAATATATATTTTTTTAATTTTGCTAATGATCACTAATAAGTCTTGATTAAAACAACACTAAATTATGAGAAGTTTTCGATAAAATGAGAAAATATCTTTTTATTATGCAATAATTTTAAAATTATTGGTACATGGCTGCGACACTCTTAGTATTATAATCCGTCACACCCAATATCGGATTAAACCCTCTCTACACTCATACCACAGTAAAAATATACTCGGGCCCAGTAGGTAATATTCTTGTACGTTTTTTAGAATTTGTCTTTTATGTGAGTGTAAAACGTTTACGTTTCCCAACCTGTGGTCCACGGACCCCTGGGGGTCCGCGGGTATATGTATGGGGGTCCACGGTGTCATCTATGCTTAGTTTCTCGTAATCGCCACGCTTACTTAGCGCGGCGAACGTGCGCCAACAAATGCTTAATCTGGCTTCTTAATCAATCTTAAAATAAGGCCCCATAAACGCTCAGGGATCGATAGGCCTCCGGCGGTCGCGTAAACAAAACAATGTCAAAAGAATGTTCATAAACACATCCGTGAGAGAAAACACAGTTAACTGATTAAATCTGTTTGGAGCTTAGATGCTTTCGAAAGCATTATTAGTAGAGATGTACCGACTAGTCACCGACTAGTCGGCCATTTTTGTAGTCGGCGACTAGTCGGCGAATAGTCGGCTAAATCCGCCGACTAGTCGGCCCGCTTCTCACTCATGTTAATATGCTTAAAAAATAGAGTGATTGAAATGAAATTTGTATTCCTATTATTAAAAATAACAAGAGCTTTACTCTTACAGTTTCAGTTTACAATACAATTTAATAATTGGTAGAATATTTAAATAGGAACTCTTCCTTTAGTCTTTTATAAAATAACAAAATATAGGTTAAAGCAAATAATCATTATAATTATTGGTAATAAGTAGGTTCAATTATAACATAAAAAATTGAAACACTTCCTTTGACATCCCAAGTCCCCAAGTTATTCAGTCTCGAAATTAATAAAATAAAACAATACTAGAAGTATCTAAGTACAGTAAGTAAGGTCCGCGTGGGCGCCGGCCGCGCGCCAATTCTACGAGCCGAGAGCGCGCTCACGAACATTTCCGACGTCACCCGGATTTTACCGAAAGTAATGATCGGCCTAGCCGACTAGTCGGCCATTTTGCTGCCGAAGTCGGCTAGTCGGCCAAAGTCATAGTCGGCACATCTCTAATTATTAGGTAAGTTCAAAGAAATAAATATTTTATTCATAGGTAGTTAATTCAAGTTGATTTACCGCGTAAGTAGGTAGTACATATCATACTGTGTTAAAGGGGAATTTGTTCAAAAATTACTTACTGCCTACCCCAGTATACTATGTCCACAACACATTGCACGGACAATCAACAAAATGATAAGATATGCAGTCACACCGCGACCGCCAGACCAATCGTACTGCTACTTTATAGGCTGAAATATCGATGTTATTTTAGTGCTGTTTCGTGTTTGTGATAGTTGGTGACGAACTAAATTACTAGTGATTTGAGTCATTGTATGTGCTAAAATGCTGATAGTCAACAAAGGTTTAAGATATACCTACTAGGAATGTGTCATTATTATACTGTAGAGCAAAATCCAAGTTAGCTCTACCTAGAGCAAAATCGTATTGCTGTCAGTTTGATGCTGACTGAAATAGAAAGGCGGCCAAGTTCTAAACTGTAGTAAGTTTTAGATAACTTTAACTATGTGGCTTTGGATAAATAGACTCCTTTGATATTATGTTAGTACTGAAAACTAATTGCTAAGTTTTTATATTCCAAAGATATCCGACATTGATGTTCTTGACTTTTTTAAACTGTGTCAAATTACCGAAATGAGCGCTTAAAATAATGAGCCTTTTAAAAAACTATAAGTTCGATAATGTTTCATAAAAGACTGTTATTATCACGTAGTATCCATGAGAACGCCGAAGTTAGGTCATTCTTATCTTTTTTATGCGTTCACCGTGACTTTGATTGAGAATTTGAATCATAAATCGTTATCAGTTCAATCATAGTTCAATTGAAGGATTTGAATCACCTGTGAAGTCCAACCAACGTAGTAAATTTAATTCTAACCCAAAGTTATCAAAATGTTAACACGTCGTTCCGTTTCTTCAACATTAAAGAAACTGACAGAAACAGAATAATACCTTAACCCAGAGCTAGCTAGTCTGTGCATTGGAATTTGGAAAATAGAGCTAATGCAGGCCAATTTTATGCAGCAGAATTGATTTCATAGGTAGTTTTGAGTGTCTCTTGGAATACTTATCGAGTATCGTGTAGGTACTTATTCAAAGTATGTGGCGCTTTATTGAATGGCTGACAATCAAATCATGGGTGCTATTATACTTTCCTCCAGCTATAAAAATAAATTAACTCTTGGCCAATTCATCACCATTGAGGTTTGTTTGTAGGACGTCCACCGACAAGATGGGCAGACGACCTTGTAAAGATCGCAGGATCACACTGGATGCAGACCGCTCACTACCGGTCGCTGTGAAAAACCGTGGGAGAGGCTTATGTTCAGCAGTGGACGTCCTTTGGCTGTTAAGTTAATGATGATAATGTAGGTTTAACCTAACTGAAAATTGGTACGATATGATGATTTAAACAAAACTATTTCGATGGACTTTACCTGAATGGATGTAATTGAATTGGTTGATTGGCATTACAAAGACGTAGAAGTATTGTAATAAGGATGTCACCGCTTATAGACCGGCAATAGATAACATGGATTGTGTCATAAATGCCTGATAGAGCTGGCATATAGTTATGCTGGGTCATTAATATAAGTAGGTACTTGCACACTTATTTATTTATTTATTATTATTACAATAAATATACAAATATTGCCTTAAATAATAGTATCTTAAAGCCTATTGCAGGTTTGTCTAGATACTATGATGTTCTCAAGATTGGTTAGTTGAGCATCCTTAAAACAATACACAAAAATATTATATACTTTTATAACTATTACTAATAACTATTACTATTACTAATATAAAAACAAATATAAAAACAAAGTTGAAAAGACAAATTGTGTGGATTTTCAGGATTTGTTTAAATGAAGTTTTTAAAAAATATATATCATTTGCATTGTTTCCGAGTCTTATAGTTATCATAATAAATATTGATCTACAAATTTGAACTCATTTAATTTATCGATTTTTTTTTTCTTTTACTATCACGCTTGTTACAAAAGGTACCATTACAGATACTACTACAATGTAAACATTGTCAGTGCCAATTTCCCTTTATAAACAAAAAGCAAGAAAGTGACTCAATTTGACATTAATATAAAAAAAACAAATTCACAGGCCAGACATTTGTTAATATTAAACTAGTTTATTCTTGTATGACATCATAGCATTTGTTCAAATGTAAATATGTAGCACAGTATACCAACATATTGCAGACAAAACCGATTCCTAGATTTAAGTAACTGGTTTTGACTGAAAAATCTGTTACAAAGATGTAATGAGAGGTTTTTTTTTTATAGTATTTATTTATGTATAATAATAATAGTCCCCCTAGCCGATTTCGACTACGGTGGCCAGTCACAACGACTAACCGACTGCGCGGGACATATTTAGCACAAGTGTGTGCGCAAACACAGGTGCACTCTCTATTCCTTTCACTCTCATAGCCCGATGGGACAGCAATCTGACACGACCGGAGAGAGATCAGGCGCAGGCCCAACGGCTTAACGTGCTTTCCGAGGCACGGGGGTGAAACACCGCCAACTTCCAAACTCCGGGCTACCCTGAGAATTTCTGAACAGAAAAACTCCGGTACATATTTTTGACCCGACCCGGGATTTGAACCTGGGACCTCCGGCGCAGTCGTCGCTTTAAAATGCGACCCTCTCACCGCTGCGCCACCGAGGCAGTTAAACCGAGGAGATATTTATGTATATACATTTCAGTAAAATGAGAAGTTGGTTGCTCTTTAGGAGCTTGGCTCCTATCGGTGGAGTTTTATCCATTCTTTCCAATTTTCCTTCATTTACTTTTTGACCTCCTGATATGACACGACATGTGACATTTGCTCCATATAGCTTATTCTTGGTCTTCCTCGCTTCCTTCTTTTCTTCGCTCTATTATATTTCTGATGAAATGATCGTCTCAACTCAGGCGTCCCAACTTTGATAGAAATTAGAAGACGGCGAATGTACTAAGATTTCCAAATTAGCTGTCGGTACCTTACATATTGCATTTACAAAGCATATGATATGACACCATGACAAACAGAATTCTTATCAAAAAATACCTAGAACTGGGACACCATTATTTTCTAGGCTGAACCGTAAAAGCTATGAGTATCTAGATATCTTATCGAGTGATACCTATCTGTAATAACTATTATCTGAGCAACCTAGTTATAGGAAATCATATCATTGTGCCCATTACCTACATAAGTAGATTTTTCTCTATTTTCAATTGAGTACAGTTTTTTGCCCAGAAATATAATAGTGTCCGATCTACATAACTTTAATTTAGTTTTTTGTTGTATATTTATCTCTACGTAGATAAGCAATATTTTTTAACTTTTTAACTAACTATCATACTTAATTGATCTTTAACCTCCCGAATAGCCGCGACTCACATTTCTACACGTGCTGGAAATCGAACCCAGAACCCTAGTACTATCGATCGTGTCAACCTTTACATTGCGACATGTAATTGTGTTGTAATAAAGGCTATATTTCAATAAAAATACATAGTCCGATATGCTTGTGACTGCACCTAATCTGGTCACAGAGAGCTATATATTGACTTTCATTATGCGATACAAGTCCATATAGGGTGGCCGTTATAATATGCATTGAGAATTTGTATAACCTAGATATGCTATGCCAGCCTAGCAGATAGATAACTCTCTAAAGCGTACCATAAAAACAACAACAAAGTAGAAATTAGGCAATTTTAACGTTGAAAGATGCATTTTTTCTGTGATAGTTTAACACGTTCCGGGACACTACTCCAGACACAATAGATGTTTTATTGTTTTCACGCCTGTAGTCGGGCACTGTCCCGGAACTGGTTAACAAACACAGCCGCTAGCTGTGTTGTTGTTCTACAAGGTTCTACATAAATAAAAATCTTACTTCAATCTTGCGACCAATAACAAATTTAATTCCCAAATAATAAAATAGTAATAATAGTCCCCCTAGCCGATTTCGACTACGGTGGCCAGTCACAACGACTAACTGACTGCGCGTGACATATTATAGTGCACAAGTGTGTGCGCAAACACAGGTGCACTCTCTATTCCGTTCACTCTCATAGCCCGATGGGACAGCAATCTGACACGACCGGAGAGAGATCAGGCGCAGGACCAACGGCTTAACGTGCTTTCCGAGGCACGGGGGTGAAACACCGCCAACTTCTAAACTCCGGGCTTCCCTGAGAATTTCTGAACAGAAAAACCCAGGTATATATTTTTGTCCCGACCCGGGAATCGAACCCGGGACCTCCGGCGCAGCCGTCGCTTTAAAATGTGACCCTCTCACCGCTGCGCCACCGAGGCAGTTATAATAATAAAGCACCACATTAAAATCAAAATAAAGAGATCGGATCGAAACTGTGATTGATCAGATAATTTAATTCATAGATTACCCCCACAGATACATAATTACTTTAGCTGTATTCACAATAACCATGTTAACACATAGCTACATACATTTATCGTCTAGTACCGTATATCAATGTGGCAATCTGTTATTTCAATTGCCCCAAATTATTACTTCTTGTATATTAATTGGGGGCTATTTGGAACGAATCAAATGTAGGACACCCTGTATGATCGTACAGAGATCAATGATACTTATTATTTGAAGAGGTATTTATAGACTGTAGAAGTATAATAGGTAGTAATAAAATAACATTTAAAAATTGTTTCCCTACTGTGACTATTACAAAAAAGTAATGTGACGAAATCAATAAAATATAATAAATAATAATAAAGCTTTTTTATCAAATAAATTATACTTATATAAATCCTTTCTTTTTGATGTATTCTTAATTATTCTTAGGGTAGATTTTTCAATAGTCAGATAAGAAATATTCGTCGAACAAAATACAATACGGCTAAATTGAAAACGTCATCTATTTGTCAGCAATCATACGTAACTGTATTTTTTTTAAATCTGTCGCTTTATAATTTATCAGTCTGATATTGGACGGAGAAAAAAACTAATGACGAAGTCTTTTAAAACGATAATAGAAGGAAGAATAGAAGGAAGAGAGGAAGACCAAGAATAAGCTATATGCATCAAATAAAGCAAAAGTTGAATGTTGTGTCGTATCAAGAGGTCAAGAGAATGGCGGAAGAGCGTAAAGAATGGAAAAAACTCCACCGACAAGAGTTTAGCTCTTAAATTAGATGATGAGGTTTTATTTGACCACTAGCTTTTGCCCGCGACTTTGTCCGCGTGGAATAGTGACTTCTTTCTCCCGTTTTTTACACATTTACCACTATATCTTTGCTCCTATTGGTCGTAGCGTGATGTTATATAGCCTAAAGCCTTCCTCGATAACTGGACTATCCAACACAAAAAGAATTATTCAATTCGAACCAGTAGTTTCGGAGATTAGCGCGTTCAAACAAACAAACAAACAAACAAACAAACAAACAAACAAACAAACTCTTCAGCTTTATAATATTAGTATAGATTGAAACATCGTATTTCTTTTTTGGCAAATGAAACTTTGCGAGCACTTATCATTTTTGCTTAAAACTCAAAGTAGCTTACATTCATTTGATACATGATGACTTCTTTCTACATTTTTGTATCCTCAGGATTTTCCATACTCATTGACAATTAGCTAAATAACGTATAATTAACGTACAATGTCAATGCTATCGCCAATGAAACGAGACTAAATAAAACTGTACCAAAATAACTAAATGTTAACTAAAACACAACTGTACGTGTCACCGCATATTATAACATCCTGTACAGAATTGGGTTCACAGATGTTTATAATAGGGAACGAGCGATGGCAGCGGTTCCCAACCTTTTTAGGGTTCCGTACCTCGTAAGGTAAAAAACGGAACCCTTATAGGATCACTTCGTCGTCCGTCTGTCTGTCCCTAGTCTTTTTTGAATAAAAACCTTTGATTTGCTATGCTGACTTGACAACTGAATTAGTAAAGCCTTGAATTATCGATTCCTGGCATTCTTTTACAGTATTTTCTAGCCATGAGTGTTTTTAATTCACATTTGACTTAACACGTTCCGGGACACTATTCCAGACACAATAGATGTCGGAACGGAACGTGTTAAATAAAACTTAAAAGATAATGTAGACTTCCTGGAATCCTACAGATCTATCATACCAATTATAGGTAGACCGCGAAATTGAGACCTCGCCTGCGGTACAAAGGAGTGCGGGGGGAGACGAGAGCACGGTTAGTGTCCCGCCCGCATACCTCGCGCGACCCGCTATCGCCACCCCCCGCGCCCCTGTGCCCCGCAGGTGAAGTCTCAATGAAGCGGTTCACCTATACATTATTTATAAAAAGTTATTTTATCGTTGTTAAGACGATGACTCATACGATGATTCAAATTCTTTCATTGCAATTAAGTGTACAATGATTTGTATCGTAATTAATTAATTCGTACTTAACTAAGCTATAGGTAATATTAAAACAAAAGGAAGCAATTTAGACAGTCAGTGATCAATCCACCAGTGAAATCTGAGTTTAATAGAAACTTTAGCAACCGGACATACTCGTAGTTCTTCTTTAAACAATATTAACCTACCGGAACATCGCTTGTTAACCTTTCCAAGTAATTGCACAAGCTAGTGTGGACACAAAACAGTGTGGTGTGGCCAAGATAAACATTCGTTAATGTTGTGATAGTGGAGTAGCGGAAATATGACGAAACACAACGAGGGGAAAAGCAGTTTGCTATGCTGGTAAGTGATAGACGTAGAGCACATTTTGAGACGCAATCAATGTCAAAAGATATTTGCTATTAAAGGTATTTAGGCTGTATTGGAACTGACAAGAACAAATTTCTTGCGCCATGGTTTGACGCCACTTGGCATCAACGCATACAAACGGTTTCAAAATTTGACATTCATACAAAAAAAATATTTTCATCAAAAAATATCATTCTTTAGGTGAACTTTCTTCAAATGCGAAGAGTAAGAAATTAGAGTTATGACTTATGAATAATGGGTTACAGAAACTTATTGAAAATCAATTCTGAATTACTGTTATTTTCCATAGTCACTTTATTTGTATCGCAAAATCAACGTCATCTCTTCAATAAATTAATCCTTTCACACGGAACATTAAACGTTTTCGCGTAATATTTCAACTGTCGTAATTTTAATCGTCTGTTAAGTTTCGTAAATTCGTACTAAATCAATCACTGTCTTTTGTAATTTATCCTCTTTTTATATGCTATGAAACCAGTCCGTAGAAACGTGCGTATGTGAATTTTATTTTTTCATTTTATGTAACCTTTGGCTCATTTCATTTTTGTTCGAAAGAAGCGGCCATCAATAAAACCTTAAAAAATAGATTCTTTGCATTATTTTACAAATAAAATATTCAATGACAAAATCTCCTAAAACATCACGTTTAGCTATTAAACAGGCTGTAACGGACGCTTGAATTTTAGTTATATCAATCAATCAATCAATCATTTATTGTGTAGTTCTATGTATGAAATAGTATATTACATCTTTATATGCTTATAATTGGAAAACCTAGGCTGTTATTTTACGAAGTTATACCAAATAATATTTTTCTGATTTATATTGATGTAATCTATTGATTAAGTTTCCCGTCGTGGCCGTTATTTCGTAAAAATTTAATGAAAAAAAAAATAAAACGAGGCACGCTCTATGATATTTTTTTAAGGCCTTTAAAATTTTGTCTGCTTACATTAGTTTTCTTTCATGTTTTTGCAGTAAAGGAGACATTTTTTTCTTGTATGGAGGATGGGCCCACCCATAAATTGTGACGTCTAGTAATGAAATGTATATTAAATTGTTCCTTATAATGTCTTAAAAACATTAACAATATTAGTTTTTCGTTATCTAACGGGAATATTTGAAAATTTATCAAAACTTAAATCCACACACGTACCAATTAACGCACATTTCCAGTCGTTTCTGAAAATCACAGTCGTTGAAATCTCACTGCACAGTTACACAACAACGGTTTAGTGGAATGGGGGCCATACTTGATGCTTTTTGCTTCTATTTTTCGTTAAAAATTCGGAGAAAACTTACACTCAATTCATAACAAACCAAAACAATCGGAAGATGACGTAAAGCCAAACGTCAAACGGAAAGTTTGACTAATGACACTCCAGCCATTCCTGTCAATGTCAGTGATAAATGTCAGAGTTGCTTTCCGTTCCAAGGCTTTACTAGATAATCATTTTATGCAAAAATCGTAAAAAAGCAATTAAAATATTTTATTCGGAGATTCCAATTGTTTAAAATAAATAAAAGTAGAAAAAACTTACTTGAAATAATTTATATTGTTTTTATATTGACCAGCCCGTCGTTTCTTTACACGTATTTGAAAAGGAAGAATGGCGTGATGAAAAGTTGTCAACACAACGCATCTTTAGTTCGATTTTATTATTACGGTTTCATTTAAACGTTATCTTTCGTCTAATTGTCTAAAAAAATAAGTTAATAATTTAGGATGCAATGTCATTATTAGACGCTACAGGTTGCTACTGGGCCCAAAAAAAAATGTATCCTTTAAGTTAATAAGCTTAATATAATGATATAATAATTGTTTTTCTTATTGTTTCAGTTCCGGGCTTATGACATCTTCCATCGAAGAGGTAAGTTTTTTTTCAAAGTTTAAAATCACTAAACTCTATTGTATCTAACATCGTGTATACCAATTCGAGAGAGAAACTAAAACATTATGTCAGGTTTGTTAAGCTGCCTATTCACTTGGCAACAAATATATATTAATACACCGAGATATACTCGATATCGCTCACCATAGTTTACAATGGAACCCTTCTCACTGAGAAACATAATATTTTATATCCCAAGCTGTAATATGTTTTGGAGCGATTCGAGTAACATATTTTCCGCCCCCCGCGGTGGTGCTCAATCCCATACAAAATTAAGAAAATATATATCCCATAGTGTGAACGGGTGGAAGATATATCTCGGGATATAAAATATATCGTACTTAATATATTTTATCCCACAGTCTAAAGGCAACTTGAAGTCATTAAAAATTCAACATGCGTAGTCGCAGCTATAGGCTCATAAATAGTTATAATATTCTCCTACTGATTCTCGGTAATTTCGGCCCCTCGGTAGAGATAGGCAGGTACGCCGGAGATATTATAGTGCCCAGATGTGTTCGCAATACACAAGGGCACTTTTTATTCCTTCATTCTCGTTAATTCGGTGAGACATGTCGGACTGCTCATAATAGTCCCTACTTACAAAACCTATTACAAAACAAGAAAAAAAAGCTAAAAGCTACAGACGCCAGATTTCCGTCAGATTTCATTAAGAAGTGTTAGAAAAGTTCCATTAATTATATGTGTCCATGTGTGTCAGCTACAACAGGAGACAAATGTTCTTTGCGTCAGAGCTGCCACATCTGGTTTAGATGACATTTGCTAGTAGAACTAGATATGTTTAGACGTGGCTAGGATGGTGGCGTTTATAGGTAGACCACGAAATCGAGACCTCGGCGGCGGGGTGCGGGGAGACGAGAGCGCGGTTAGTGAGCGGCGCGAGCGCGTGTTTCCGCGCCGCCCGCACCCCGCGCGCGTCCCGTTATGACCTCCCCCCACGCCCCGCCGCCCCACCGCCCCACAGGCGAAGTCTCAATGAAGTGGTTTACCGATAATCTGTGGAAGGTAGATTTTAGTTTTATAATATCCAGAACCATTATCATTTATTTCTTTAATATTAAAAGAATTTTTGTGTTTCACCGTGAATTTACTTAAATCACACCTGACTTAACAAATATCTTAGAGTGCTATGTTGATTCAGATTTTACATTGTTTAGTTTAGATTTAATAAATGTTCAAGGTTCAATTTGACGTCGTCACCATCTACACAAATTATTCAATTTAGTAATGTCAAAGCCAGATTCTGTCGCAATTAAAAATCTTTATTTATTTTTGTAACTCAACTTTAACAAACACGACACTAAAGCTAGATAGAACAAACATTAAATTCGTATTTTGTGTTCCAATTGTTAGACAATCGAGTCTATAACTTTTGCGAGTCTATTGCAACCGGCGCGCGCGCATCGGAATTAGAATTTGACGCGTCCGCGAAACTATTCCTTTGTTCGTAGCATCGTTTTGACAGGCGTTACTAGTTTTACTGTGCACTTAAAAAGTATTGTTAAGTAATGTTTGTTTGCTTTATGCTTTCATTCACCAATTGTTTATGAGGTATTTATTCAAGCTTTTTAACCGAATACAAAAAAGAAGGTTCTCGTTTAAGATATTGTTCTAAAAGAGTCTTTGGACATATTTTGTATTAACACGTTCCGGGACACTACTCCAGACACAATAGATGTTTTATTGTTTTCACGCCTGTAGGCGTTCACTGTCCCGGAACGTGTTAAAATTTTAATTAACTTTTTGCGCATATCAATACTTTAGTAAATTACCCGGTTAGGCCTCAAGGATCGACAGGACGCCGGCGGTCGCGTAATCAAGAATGTTGAAAAACACATCTGTGAGCGATTAACTATATCTGTCATACTCATAGTTAATTGAAAGCAAAGAGCGAAATATATTTTGTATCAAACAATGTCAATTTCAAAACCCTCTAAAATCAAATCAAATCAAATCAATTTATTTGCTTGAAATGTGGTACAGGAGATGGTAAAACAATATGGATGTTCACACGATTCACCATAACTGGCATGCAAATCGCTTCAGGTGTAATATTATTTTACAATGAGATTCCAATATTTAATACAGAATTATAGTTTTGAACCATGCAATGTCACGTTCTTGAGAGAAGTGTCATAGAAATCACAATGAAATTATTAACGATCATCACACAATAAAATCACTTTCTACCTCTGAACCTTATGTGACTACTGGCCCTTAAGACTATAGCACAGAATATATAATAGACTATAGCTTAGTCGCCCAGAGAATGCTATTTATTTTGACGTTTCAATTTTGACACAAAATATATGGAAAAAATTACAAACTTCCTGACTTTCAAGGTTTTCCCTTAGGTTGTCTGTCAAAATAGAAAACTGCATTGTATCATTATCTTAAATCATAATTATATCATACTACTAGCTTTAGCTCGCGACTTCGTCCGCGTGGAATAGTGACTTCATTCTTCCGTTTTTTACACATTTACCACTATATCTTTGCTCCTATTGGTCGTAGCGTGATGTTATATAGCCTATAGCCTTCCTCGATAACTGGACTATCCAACACAAAAAGAATCATTCAATTCGAACCAGTAGTTTCGGAGATTAGCGCGTTCAAACAAACAAACAAACAAACTCTTCAGCTTTATAATATTAGTATAGATGAATATAATCGTATGATATACAGGGCGTGGCCTGTAATAGGAGCAAAAATTTTTAATAAAGACCCTTTAAGTGACCAGTAATCAATATCAAATGGTTATTATTAAGTATTATAATGAAATTTTTTTTGGTTATTTTCTAACAAAATAAATCGAACAAGCAATGTATTGCAAACAAATGAGTCCAGCCATAGAACTTGACATTGTCATTTACTACAACGAGTTAGTGAATTTGATATACGTTAGGGATTTTAACTGTGGATTACTATATCTCTGAGTTAAAGCATTTTGGAGCACTAAGACCAGGTCAAGGTAACTATATTGTATACTCTGTAAAATCATTTTTTGCTCCTGTTACAGATCACACAGGTATATGCCCAAACATACTTATTGTCATTTTAACCATTAACCTAAATGTTTATAGCAAAAGATGTAATATACTTCAAAAAATTGTGGCCGGTAGCTTGTTTTAAAATTATAGAGACACTATCCAGTGTGGTCTATATCAGCACAGCTTATGTCCATTCTTAAGTATGAATTACAGCACTTCCTGCCATAATCCTGATGTTACATGAAAGCTGCCATTTTGTGTATTAAAAGTGACATAAACTTGCGGCAGCCATACATCCGTTTTGTTCGTGTGTGTCTCGATCAGGGTTCGGCAGAATAGAAAACCCCCAGTTTTTATTTACATTGTCCTACCAGTTCGTAAGATCACCCCTTATGTTTTGAGAGGACTAAAAAAATATGTTAATAATAAAAAAGTGAGGTATTGAGTTCAATAAAACGTAAAGACACTGCGAATTCATGTCGTGACAGAGGCGATCATGTACCACAGATAAAACTTACACACACACACACACACTAATAATTTGTCTACTCAAATAAATAATGTTGTTTACAATATATGCGATAAGTTAGCATTAGCAAAGAATTATACATAGAATAGATCCTAACCTTATAAGATTAGGTAGGATAGATTATTTAATGAAAAGCAGATATCAGTAAATCAGTAAATAAATAATACGGAACCCTCATAGAATTCCATAAAACTTAGCGGTTACATATTCTGGGATAACGTAAAGAGAACAACGTCCTTCTAATTCGGTGCATCCTGCTTGAGACTTGTAAGGGAATATTATAAAGAAGATAATTTTAGCATTGAACACATTGAGCTGCTATTAATACTAACATTATGGAACATTACAAAAAAATCTCGTTCCATATGAATTGACGCTACTTGTCATCAACTCATACAAACGGTTTCACATTCGCAATTCAAATTTAAAGGAATGTCATTTTAATTGTTTGTCGTCGTATTTGCGACATATTTTTTGCTTGTTCTCACTGATTGAACATGAGTGAGTGTGTAATACTGGCTGGCAATAAATAAAATAATTACTTACACTCTTTGATTTCAAGTTTCATAGTTTTTTTTCCTTTGTTTTATTTTAATTGTAAATCGAATTACCGATTGATTGTTGCCATCAGTAATTACAGCTATTTAAGTAACAGATAAAAGAATAATCAGAGACTCTATTTTCGAATCAATCACGTGTATGCTTTGTTTTTTGTTGTGTATATTCTCGTTAGTTGTCTGATTTTAGAACGAAAACCATACATTACGGGACAATGAAAAGATAAATCTAGAGTAGAATAAAAAGACTAGGTAAACAACATAGGTGAATATTTCAAGTCCCTACCTGTTTCCATTACTGATATCGAGCAAAAAAGGGCAAATAATTGCGTTTGTTGCATGGGACAAACACGTTATTTGCCTAATTATGCCCTACCTTAAATTTTTATTTTGTAATATTTGTTATAATAGCGGCAACAAAAATACATAATTTGTAAAAATTTCAACTGTTTAACTATCGCAGTTATTGAGGTGACAGTGAAGTGATAAGGTTCCGTTTTATATTTTATAACCCTTTGTAGGGAACCCAAAAGTAGATGGCCACAACGATTATGAAAACAAGGCAAATGGAAATTAGCCACAATAACGTTATAAATCATATTTACATTTTGATCGCGAAAGTGAATACCTATTTTTCAATCCACACTAGATAAGCCCTGAAGGTGGTAACAGTTAATAAACCATTATTATTTATTACCCGTCAAAAACTATAAAAAGTTAACGTAAAATTATCCAAGAAAAGTCTCCAATAAATAATTCGGCACTTATAAATTTTACGATTTCTTCTTCATTATAATGTTCGAATTTCAAAGTAGATTGGTTTTATTTCGAGTCTTTTCATCTGTTAACTATTTTGGGAGAGGAAATTCTTTCTCGGTTGGTCGATTAGAAATGTAAACTGTAGTGACATGGGTAGCTTTTAACGGAAATTGGAGCTAATAATAAAAATAAAGTTTTATTAATGACTTTTTGGAATCGTCTCTGAAGTCGCTATGCACCCTTTAATTTTAGAATTGAACACATTGAACAAATTTCGTGCCTCATAAATTGACGCCACTCATTAATTCATACAAAAGGTTTCATATTCGAAATTCAAAGTTCAAAGAATATGTCACAATGTTGTCGTCGTATTTGCAACCACTGATAGCTATTTGCAACAATTTTTTTGCTAGGCATAGCTTCTCTATACGTAGTAATAGCATATCATTTGTAGAGCAATGCGAAGCGTTTGATGTAGTGGTTAGCGCTCCTTACTACTGTGCCGGCGGTCGCGGGTTCGAATCCCACAATGGCAAATGTTTAATATGACACGAACTGTACTTAAGTCAAAAGAAGTTGATAATTTTTGGACAGTTTCAGTTTCAGGCAGACTAAGTAGTTGTCTAGAATTCCTAATGGATAATCTAAATGGATCGAGATACATAGATAGTATCTCGATCCATTTAGATAATTTGGAAATGTTGACATTGGTTATCTTATCGGCGAGTTATCAAGCCGATACGAGCTTTTACTTAGTACTAATTGATTTAGTACATCCATGAACTTGGATGAATAATACATTTAAGAAACAATCTACGAAAAAATACGTTTTACTCGTAAGAAACAATACTCGAAAATGAATTTTAACGTAATATCGTTAAAAATGTTATAGTGAAAACTAAGATTACATCGAAAGATTTATTTATTAAAACGGAGGAGTGACAGACACACCTAAGTACCTACTCTTTCTTTAGAAAACCTGTACAGACAAAACATTTACTTCAGGGATTGTATTACAATCTTGCTTTAATCCGTTCAAATTCCAAGCAGTTCAATTCCCAAGCAAATAGTTGAGTCGCCAATACAAACTTTAAAAAATTTAAAGTATTTCTATTTCACTCACGCGAGTATTGCTGTCTCATGCTAATCTGCGGAGTGGATTATACGAAATCGCAATACGAATTTGCTGATCCGTTTCAAAGCAGAGCTGTTTAACTGTCGAAGCAATACAAATACGCACACAGGAATTTCTTTTACTGCCCATTCTTATACATTTGTTTTCTTGCAACCGGAAGACGTGATAAACATTACAAATTCCTCAAGAAAGCGTCAAAGGCAAAGAAATAAAACACATTTAGCAGAACACACCCACGTATGACGGTAATAACTGGTATGACCTACGTCATTTCGTCACGGGATCTCCGCATCGAGTAAACACCTGTGATTAATACTAGGTTAGTCATTTCATTCACCAATAAGTAGTGTTTGATTAGGGTTGCCAATTTGGACTGAACTAGTCCCCTTACAAATGGTTAAAATATTTTTGGGTACCAAAAGTGAATAATTGACTTAGTATGGGGCTAGTTAGAAGCAGATAAAATTATTAATAACTAGCGGTCCCAGCGAACTTCGTTTCGCCCCTAGCCCCGTCCCGCCCCGGCCCCGTTTTATGGATAATTATTATCTTCCTTGACTCTACGTTTTATTTAGAAAACGTTTGTATGGGAAAAAGAAAAGGGCTGTTTTAAGGGTGTTTCCGGAAATAATTTGAATTTTTCTCGCCGTAAAAACCATCCTTGAACTTCAACAAACATTTAAAAAAAGAATTGGCCAAATTGGTCCAGGCTTTCTTGAGTTATGCGCTTACCAACACATTTTGCGATTCATTTTTAGGGTTCCGTAGCCAAATGGCAAAAAACGGAACCCTTATAGTTTCGTCAAGTCTGTCTGTCTGTCTGTCTGTCTGTCTGTCTGTCTGTCTGTCTGTCTGTCTGTCTGTCTGTCTGTCCGTCCGTATGTCACAGGCACTTTATTCTGAAACTATAAGCATCACGTAGCTGAAACTTGGTAGGTAGGTGTATTTTGTTAACCGCTTTCCGATTCAGATACAAAAAGTAAGAAAAAATAATATTTAAGGGGGGGCTCCCATACATGAAACTAAAACCTAAAAAATTTTTTTACTCAAACCTATGCGTGTGGGGTGTCTATGGATAGGTCTTTTAAAATGATGTTGAGGTTTCTAAAACCATTTTTTCTAAAAGTGTAAGGTTTGAGATATAGACGCTTCCAAAGTGGTAAAATGGGCGTCCCCCCCCCCTCTAACTTTTGAACTAAGAAAGTGAAAATTATGAAAAAAATATATGATGTAGATCTCAACAAAAACTTGCAACGAAAATTAGTTTGAAGGAGATCGAACCAGTAGTTTTTGAGATATTGCACATTTTTATCAACCGCAAACATAACTTTGTCTTTCATACAAACACTATGAAAAACAAAGTTATTTTTGCCGTCGCAATATATTGTGATGTTTTCGTTAAGTGAAAGTAAGTGGACCCTGAATTCAGTTAAGGGTGGCACGGAACCCTCAGTGCGCGGGTCCGACACGCACTTAACCGGTTTTATATTATAACCCCCTTATTCATAATAACTTAAACAGTATAATAAACCTATTTTAGCTATTACACTGTTATGTCACTTTCTGTTAAATGATGACAGCGCCAAGAAAGACTAAGACAAAACAGTGTAATAGTTAAAACAGGTTTCTGACTGTTAGCGTTTTTTATGAATAAGAGGGTAAGAATATAAAGCTGAAGGTTTTTTCTGTTTGTTTGAACGCACTAATCTCGGGGACTACTGGGCCGATTTAAAAAAATGTGTTTGTGTTGGATAGCTTATTTATCGGGGAAGGCTTTAGGCTATAAAACATCACGCTGCGACGGGAGGGGAGGGGGCGAACTCAACGCGGGGACGCAGTCGCGGAGACCGCTAGTAAGATAATTTGTACATTTATTTATCTTAAATACTATTCTTGACAAGCTCCGTAGTGTATTATAATCGTTGTCTGGTACATCGTAACACAAGGAAGATAATTCCTTACCACGAAACCAGACAATTGGTGTGTTGTCTGGCGCATATTTATTTATTTATTTATTGTTATAATATATAGTGGCAAGTACGCTGGGTTTCAAGGCGTCGCCGCTCCGAGGTCCCCGGTTCTATTCCCCATCGGGTCAAAGGAGAAATCTTTATTTTCTATATTATTTCGGGTCTGGATTTTGTGGTTATATTTTTTTATTTTTTTTATTTAAAAACTTTATTGCACAAATAAAAGTGTACAAAAGGTGGAATTAATGCTAAAAGCATTCTCTCCCAGTCATACCTTTAGATCATGCAGAGAGATTGTGATGGGTGCAGGAGAGTGTTGTAAATAGATATTAAAATTGCAACAAAATACTAAAGTATCTTATTATATCTGGTTTTCGTGACACAAGTGCATGCTACTTACTTTGGGATCAGAGCAATGTATGTGATTGTTCAATATTTATTTATTATTAATTCTAACAACCCTATTGTGATACCGCAAATGAAACTCAACAGTGACGTAAACATATTTTACAAAATAAACTCGTAAAAAAACTGTATAAAGTAGTAAATAAAAGTTGAAGTGTATAACAATTTATGCCACCGTAAATTGTTTGATAAACAACATTACAGATTTTATTTGTAGCTAAAAAACAGCGCTTAAATAACAATATTTTATTTACTCTTTGACCGTGGACTATATTTTGCGAGAGTATTGTAGAACGTACGCTCATTGTATGTATGGAACTATAAATAATGGATTTGTATGCTTTAATAGAGCATTCATTATACGGGACGAGGAAAGCACTGAGTTTGTCGACGCGTTCGGTGTATTGGTTAGCGCTCCTGACATTACGCCGGCCGTCGCGGGTTCGAATCCCGCAGGGGGCAAGTGTTTGTGTGATGAGCACGAACATTTGTACCTGAGTCATGGATGTTATATGTATTTAAGTATTTATGAAAGACGCCCCCGTCATAATCGTCGTTTGGTACTTCGTAACACAAGGAAGACAATTCCTTACCACTATACCAGACAATTGGTGTGTTGTCTGGTGCATATAGTTTGTATTTTAAATCAAAGGGTAAAATATTGAATTTATTCCTAAGTATGAAATAAAAAAAATATGTAAGCAAATAAGTATAAATTTTCAGTATAAATATATATATATATATATATATATATATATATATATATTATAGTATTTAATTCTTACCTTGCAGCCTCATAAAAGAAACTGAGAGTGATGTAAAAAATAAATAAGTAAACGTTCCTATATTTTTATTTCTTTTCACATAAATCACCTAGACTTACCCAAACACAATTTAAACGACGAATCTCAAGACACGGTCGTACAAACAAGACAACACGAAACGTACACAGATTAAAAACGGAATTTACCGGTAAATAACGTTATTCCGCCGCCCGCCCACCGTAGTCCATACAACAGTTCGAAAATAGACCATTTCGAATGGTCTTCACAAGTTGTCAGTGTGAGAGCACGCCTTGGTCACACCAGTCAAGGGCGGCGATTTAAAAAAACGCGTAACTGGCTGGAAACAAAAAGCGAAGTTCGGAGTTTCGAGTCAATAAAAAAAGTTTAAAGTTAGAGCGATTGTTTCAAATCTGGAAACTGGCTGAACAATATAAGTGAACATAAAATAGAGTTCGAAATTTGAATTTGGTGGACAAACGTTTGATAGTGATGTGATGTTACTTACTTTTGATGGTTTTGGTTTGAATTTGTGTACTGAAAAATTTATAATTACTCAGACTACTTGCAAGCACGCAGTTAAGCTCTACATATAAATAAATAAGTCAATTTAATATTTTAAGCATTTCCAGACTCATCATAATAAAGATCATATACATATAGATATAAATGTATGTAAATATAATGAAAAAAAAACATAATTTGAACAAGATGTGACGACGGGCAGCTTTTCACCGCAATTACTTTTACGACTATTTTAACACTTTACTTTTGTTCTTTTTAACTTTTGTAACTGAACTACCAAAAAATCTACATGAGTTCACGAGCAAAAGCTATTAATTTTAAAAATGTGTTTTTGACACAAAATAAATTAACGACCTTGCCACAATGTCTCAATTAAGTAATATATCCGGAGGAGATCTGATTTGGCACGAAAATTCAGTTTTTACATGCCAAAGTGTTGCTATTAGCGAAATATTACTGCGATGTTCGAAATTTATCATGAGCACAAGACAAATAATACAGCCAAATCATACACGTGCGGCTATGTAAAAATACACATTACACTTAGATGCATTATGTGTTTACGAATCGGACAATGCAACAATGTTCATGCACTGTTTGAGGTTATGATTAAAAACTATTATTAGTTTACTGACGAGTCGTTAACTGAAAACTGTTTTCGAAGGGGCTTTCTTGGGTATCCAGAATTATGCTTGCATTATTATTTGTCTAGTTTACAGCCGATTTTAATAATTTATAAACCTTTTGAATCGATGTGTAGCCTGGGGGCTTGATATAAGTATGTTTATTTAAACCATCGCTGTCTTTTGTTCCACCACGACGGGGCAAAGGAAAGTGTTGGCATTTAAAAATTTAGTCAAAGTGTTACAGATCACTATAGTTAAACCGCTCAGAGCATGCTATTTTGTCGTTTTCAATTTTGACATTACATGGCTATGAAAAATTTAACTACAATCACTTTAATATTAATTGACGTTCCTATCCACGCAGAAAAAAACATTATGCGTCTTGAGATCTTGCAGTATAACATGTTGCTGTGGTCTTCTAAAGAACAGGATCCCATGTCGGTGGTTTCCAACCATCTTCTCTATGTCTAATATAGTTGCATTATTTAAGTTCTATGAAGGTTTGTCCGCAATGTGATGTCTTTTCTCTCTCATGCTGTGCTCAGGCTAGCTGTTCTCATGCGTCATCGGACTCAGTTTTTATGCGGTGTGTAAACACTCGTAAAGTGTATCAAACACTGGCATTGAAATGCCTCAGACTGCAGGGCTGTCAGATGTTTTTTTTTTTATCTTGTGGGGTATACAACCCTATTATTAGACAGAATACAAGACATAAACCGATTCGATAGGGAATCTAGGTAAAAGCACCATCGCACCGTGTATCAAACCCACCGGTAAAACAAAGTGAGCAAACTGACGACAACTGACTTACGAACACCAGCGTAAACCAAAAACTACGGCATTTTAAGTGTATTATTTTTTGACTAATTTTTAATAAACAGTTTAATAGTTGTTTCTGAGTTAACGACTAGACGTCAAAAAACCTCTTTCTTTTGAGTATAACTACAAACGGACTACTTTCGTATTCCACCAAGGAACTCCTGTAGCGACATCTATGATCAATCGCTGCTTGCTGACTTCGCTCGACATGAATAGATGGCGCTGTAGTCGAAGTATGGAGACTGAACCACGATATGTAAGATTTAGATCTGACCTGACTGCATATGAATAAACCAAGACGGTGAACATAGGCTCTTGGTTCCCGGCCATATCATCCGGTCGGTAGGAAGCGCTTCCCTTTGCCTACCTAACTCAGTTTCGCCAAACCCCTATAGTTTCACCATGTCCGTCTATCTGGCTGCGATTTAGCTCAGAGACCTTTTATCATCATCATTATCAGCCAAAGGACGTCCACTGCTAACATAGGCTGCCTCCCACGGCTTTCCACTACGACCGGTTGTGGGCGGTCTGCATCTAGTGCGATCCTGCGATTTTTACAAGGTCGTCTGTCCATCTTGTCGGTGGACGTCGTACGCTGCGCTTTTGGTCGAAGGGTCTCCAATCTAGAACTTTTCTGCCCCATTGGCCATCAGTTCTACGCGCTATGTGCCCTGCCCACTGCCACTTGAGCTTACTGATTCGTACAGAGACCTTTGATACTAGAATACAGTAATTTAGCAAGCTTATCGTAGGAACCAACCCTATTCATTGTGATGGACGTGCTTTCATTTTGATAGGTTCAAAAACATTACCGCATTTTCCTTCCAGTTTTTCACACAGATGGTTGTGGCCTGTCTGATTTTGTTTGATTTGGGTATTTCACGTGATTTGCAATGTAAACTTAAAAAAACGGGTTTTTCGAGCTTATATTTTTGCTTATATCCCTTTATTACGACATTGCTACAATATCCCTTTTATGTGACGTTGCTGTGAGAATAATAAGAAAAAAATCTTTCTGTAATTTTCTTAACTGAAAAAATCTGTGTAAAAATTAAGTAAATACAAAAATAAGACATTGTTCCCTTTCCCCACATTTTTTTTATTTTACAAGACTCATTTTAAAAGAGTTCAATGTCGAGCACATTGAATTAAATCAACTACAATGTCCGAATAATGAAACTAAAATTACACGAGCACTTTTGATAAAATGCCGTGAAAATAATTTTATGACAACGAAGTATTTGCGTGGGCAAAGCTATTTCAGTCTGAATAGAGTTTAGTGTAGGGAAGATTAATTTAACGATCACGATTAATGGTCTAACGATCAATCGTTTATTCATGCACTATTAAGTAGCAGATTGGTTGTGGTAAAAAAAAGTTTTTTTTTTTGCATTTGCCTTAGGTTTTTGTCATCTTGCTATTAAATTCAATAAACATTGCGTAATCTTATTAATGGTCTCCTTTGTGTTGAGCATTAGGTTAAGAAAGAAAGAAAGAAAAGTAATTTATTCGTTACCCTACAAAAGTACAAAAATAAACATAAAAATTAAAACATTTATAAGTAGTGAAATTGGTTTCCACTCAGCTTTATTGCCATGCCATGTGGTTAGTAGATTTACCATATTTTTTTTTTAATTTGACCATAACTTAGATAGAAGGTTTTGTTTTTCAAATTGCTGATGGCCTTTCTCTTGATTTCGGTCTGATCCAGATAGTTTGCAGACGTGTCCTCTGTTTCTATTGATGAAAAACTGTTATCGATGTGTTTCCCATCACTATCTCTCAGTCGTCACCCCAGCCACTCGCTAGTCGCTAGCAGACGCGTCGTCTGACTATTTCGATGATAATAAAACCTATCGCGAGCGTATATCATATCGTTATTGAGGCAATAATATCGCCTCTTCTTAAGAGGATTGTGTGCAGGTGTAGCGCAGCGCGAGTTTTCATACATTTCGAACCCCAACGGTCGAAATATGCTTGCGGGGAAAAACGTTTTCCTACCCGTAAACCTGGAATGAGACAAATATGGTCTCATTCGTTTTCATACATCCTGAACTACGCTTGTACGTCTTTGATTTTTTGTAAACTAAACTTACCGCCAATAACGAATTTACTTTATAATAAATATAGCAAGTAAAAAAAATAAAAGTTGACACTGGATTTTTAAACAACTGTGAAAGTTTATGTAGGTACTTGATATGTAATAGTGCTCGCAGTCAGTAATTCCAAAGTTATTTGAATACAACCTTATTAATAAGCCGATCTCATTATAAAATATCTCTATACGCTTAGATTTAGATTAAAAAAAAGATTGTTAAAACAATCTAATACCAATTTTCTTTCTCTATTGCTTCCTAATGAGTTTTCCCTTACTGTAATCTTATTTTATTTTCTGAACTTACAAGATTGATAGTATAACGGAAAAGAATAATTCTTTTGTGGGTAGTAAAGTTTTTTTACCCCAAGCACACCCATAGAGGGTCGGGCATTTTTTTACACTTGTATATTTTTATTTTTTTCCACAAATTAGAGATACTTAACATATGAGAGACTTAACGCTAAGGCTGATTATCGGCCATTTTACTAGCAACAATTTATTGGATCATACTTTAGGAAAACTATTTTCGTGTGACAGTCTCTGTAAATACCTCGTATAAAACATTCTAAATGCGCGTTATTCCAAGTTTCATCGATTTTAGTATATTGGGTTCAACAGAGAGGTGCGTAATAATTTGATTAGGTACTGATCATGGTGATGGGTTTGATTGAGCCAAATAAATAGTGTGGTTTTTAATACACAAACTTAGTAATATTAATTGCACTTGTGAAAAGCACATGCTTCAAACAAGGAATCGAACCCTGTGTCTTACGCTATCCGGGCGCGTGCCTATACCACTAGGCTTGATTTTAACAAGTGTTATTTATATAACCCTCATAACAGACAAATTCCTGACCTGAGAATTGAGATTGATATATTTTTGTTCATAGATTAATGTCATTAGACCTACTTACAATAAATGATTGATTGATACTCCAAGTCAATCCAAAGGAATAAACAATCATGTTTTTTTGGTATCCTAGGTTAATTTCAGTACACAAAACAACACCAAAATCTAACAGCTATAATTAATAGGTGTAGAATATAAAATGAAGTGTGTGAAGTGAACTATCTAATAATAACTGGAGACAGTATGTCTGTGTGGTTGGCGCTAGCAAAGAGTTCGCATTGGGGCCTCAACTGTTCACCTAAACCTTTATTTGTAAGTATCCTAGACAAAATATTCATATTATTCATTGTAAATAGTCTATTCTGTTGTATAAACTTACTTATACCATAGTATTATCACAATCTGTTCTGTAGGTTTTCGCTTCAGTAAACCTTTCTAAAATTAGAGCGCTTTCCCATCTAGGCTGCGTTTCCACCAGAGTTGTGCGATGTAAATGTGTCGTACGAGGATGTCTAGCTGTGCTGTGAAAATGTGTGGGTGTTTCCACCAAAGCTGTGCGATGAAAATGTGCCTACGAGGATGTGTAGCGGAGCTGTGAAAATGCGCATTAATGTGTGGTGCGAGGATGGGTTGCGAAGCTATGAAATGTGTCGACGGGGTGCGGTGTATGCGCAAACCTTCTCATCACACATCCCTCGCACACATCCCTCGCACACATCCCTCGTACACATCCCTCGCACACATTCCTCGCTTGTTTTGTATCCGCAAAAATCTAGCTCCGCTGAGCCGTTTCCACCAGAGCTGTGCTGACCGAGGCGAGGTAAATGAAGCGATTCTATTGGTTCTTTATAAACACATCCCTCGCTACGCATCCTCGCACATCTCTGGTGGAAACGAAGCATTAGGCGACTAGCAGCGCGGCAGCAGCGCCGCAGCGGCGCGTAAGTTGCGCGGGTCCGTCCCACTATACCCATTGCAGTGGTAATACCATCCCCGTATTAGTACCTACTGCAAATGGGTAATGGGTGTAGTGGAAACGACCCAGTCGCGCGACAGACGCGCTGCTAATGTGAAGGCATTCACTGCTATCGCTCTAATGTGAAGGTGCGCTTAGTAGAGTCATTTTTATTGTAGGAATAATAAGATAAGATATTATCTTCGGACCGTTTCTAGCCGTCCTGGATTCCGCAGAAAACTTTGGTGTGTTCACACAGCAGTTTTTTGCTGGTATGGTTCTCCTGTCAACAGGCTATCTAGCTTACACTTTCCGATAAAACGGCGCATTGTATATTCCTATCTTACACAGCATTGCCATATTCATCATCATCATCATTATCAGCCAAAGGACGTTCACTGCTGAACATAGGCCTCCCCCATGGCTTTCCACAGAGACCGATCACAAGCGGTCTGCATCCAGTTTGATCCTGCGATCCTTACAAGGTTGTCTGTCCATCTTGTCGGTGGACGTCCAACGCTGCGTCTTTAGTCAAAGGGTCTCTTATCTAGAACTTTTCTGCTCCAACAACCATCAGTTCTTCGCGATATGTGCCCTGCCCATTGCCACTTGAGCTTACTGATTCTCAGGGCTATGTCCGTTACCTTAGTTCTTCTACCTTAGTTATGCTAACGGCTTCCAGCAGAAAACAGTACCTGCAAAATACGGGAAGGCTCCGTGGAAAACGGCCCTACCGTTAAAAATCTGTCGACACTAAATATTTCTTTTCCATACCGATAATTTACTTGCTGTCCGTTTGTATTTGCTTGCACGGACCATATGTTTTTCGTAAACACAAGAATGGATTATAAATTATCTAGATAACTGCAAACATATTGATCGGAGCGATGCTTGTTTATAGTTTTGTTGAGAATTTTCGCAAGTTGCGCACAGTTGCCAGCGCATCAGGCTATACGATTTTGTTGAAAGTAACGCATAATTATTACAACTGCAAAAGTAATGCAGTGTTTACGTTTCCGTGCTGTTGTCCGTACATACATTGTTGGAACTAGTACCGTATACCTTATTAATTTATGAGCTTCCGATATTTCGGCACCGCGCCGTTCCAAGCGCTATGATCACGAAGTAACTGAAGAGAACTTGCTCGGTCTACTCTCCTTCGAAGTCTTTTATTGCGCTCGCCGCCGGTGCAATTGTCCGAAAACTCATTATTTTCTCGCATCTGTTCTCTACATAAAACAATGACAGTATTTTTGTTTTTTCTAATTGAAACATTTAACTTTTTTATTCCACTGTTCAATTGTAACGGTGGTAACAAATAAATAGACTACTATTAAATTAGGTTGAAACATTGGTAACAATTGAAAATGGATACCGTTGAAACACTGTAACAGTTGAATCAATGTTGTATCTTTTGAAACAAAGTCACAAATCTACTACCAAAACTATTTTTACTAACTAGCCCATTAGTTGTTGTGCCTTGGAGGCGTGTATGTACTGCTATTGCTCCTACATGCAATAATTTTCATACCTAGCTTACAATTGTAATGAAGCGGTAGGGTTATGTTTGGAGTTGTTAAAGTGCTCCTAGTGGGCCTACCAGCATTTTATAATTATTAAACTTTATTATTTTGTCTACAGCTACAAGTGCGTCACTCGCGCGGGGACTCCGCCCCTGAAGATAAACTTAGCGACGACAGTCGCCCGCTCAGCCATGCCTCCGATCTCAGCACGCCTAATATACGTGAGTTTTTATATTGTATTTATTTGAAGAATTTATTGCAACAATTTTTCACATTCAAGGTAAAGGTAGATTCTCATAACAACGGGAGTCCTAGCGTTGATAGTCTTCTCTATTTTAGATGGAAGAGACTGCCGGCAAAAGTTGATGTGCTGTTTACATATGTATAAGTCACAGCTGCAAAACTTTCTTGAAACGCCATTCGATCACACACGCGCATTGCTCGCCGTGTTGAAAGCTCATTGCAGCAAATATGTAAACAGTTGGTACATGAGCATCGTAGGCTACAATATACAGCACTAGCAGACTCACATTACATGACCACAGACGACTCATGTCGTCTGACCGCAGATCAGTAAAATAATCACAACGTTATAATGCAACAGAGACATCTTAATGATCTGCTTATGCCACGTTACGGCACTGTTAGCTATTGACGACCATGCAGAAAAATAAAATCTCATATCTTGCTGCTGTGTCGGCTCAAACTCGTACCTTCAGATCGAGTGTCTTGGTGTAGTCATACTAGATTTCCGCAAGGCAAATATTTGCAAAAGGAGTTCGAGCAGTATGGGTAACATTTATTATTGTGAATGAAAATAAAAATAAAACTATGACACTGAATTGTACATTACGACATTAACTCACAACCTCAAACCGTTTTATTTCCAGTGTCGCTCAGCAACGCCCCGCGCCGCAGCCGCCGTGGCGTCGCTCCCTACTCGGACTCTCAACGCCCGCTCACCAGATACCTACCGGTTGATAGAGACGACTTCGATCTGCGACGGCATGTGGAATCTGCTGGTAAGCTATAATCTGTCAATCTGTTATAAAATGTCAATATAGCTAGCTTGACTGCTTCTGCTGTCTAGTTCGCTTGTCGCTACCCTTGACCTCTTGAGGTCCAAAAGGTCCGACGAAATTTCATTCTTGTTGGAGTAAGTTGGAGATTCAACGTTTCACGAAAGCAAGTAACAATAAAATAACAGTGCATTAAGTAGTTTCCTGCAATCACTATCAATTCGATGACCCCAATATTTAAATAAAATACAGTATTTAAGGCAAACCTTTCATTAATCATTGTTAATAATTTAAAATATTTTTATAGCTCTGTGCACAGTAAAAAGCATCTGTTAAACACAGAAAACTAAAAAGTCACATTTTCAAATCTAGTAAATTTATGGAAGAGCAGCGTTTTGTCAATTAATACGTATACGATTGGTGGTGGCAACTAGCCTATTATGAATCTTCCGCGAATTTGATTGATCTCACACGT
Organism: Pyrausta aurata; assembly: GCA_963584085.1. Classification (NCBI taxonomy): domain Eukaryota; kingdom Metazoa; phylum Arthropoda; class Insecta; order Lepidoptera; family Crambidae; genus Pyrausta; species Pyrausta aurata. The sequence goes on from OY757277.1 coordinate 7,012,150, forward strand.
CATATTGGTTGAAACTTATTGATTCACTAATGTTTCGTTTCCAGGGCATCAGATTGAAGTGTGCCCCTACGTGACGGTGAGCTCGACGTCGTGTCGCGGCTACCTGCTCAAACTGGGCGCCAAGTTCCATACGTGGTCCAAACGGTACGTTTATTTTACTGATTTAGTTTTAATGTTAGAGATGATTTTAAATAAAAATATCATGTCTATTTCCATGTTCAACTCTATGTAAATATGTATCAAAATTGGTTAAGCAGTTTTAGCGTGACTATGGAACATGTTTAACAAGTCAATAAATACACATCATAATGAAAAAACACGTAAGTGAAACGTCAGGTTTTAAAGCAGTACTTCACTGTATAAGTACCAGCTTGTGATCAATTTTTCGACAAACTCTATTTAATGGCAAATAAATTTTATGAATTAAGAAAATGTACGATAACCGCTGTGTATGTGTAAAACTTAGTTTTAAAATTAAATACATACGTGCGCAATATGTAATAAAATAAATTTATTTGTATCCTAATGAAATGGATTACATTTCCAGGTGGTTCGTTTTCGACCGAGAAACGAAAACGTTCGTCTACTACTGGGACAAAAGCGAGAAGAAACCCAGGGGAGGCGCCTACTTCCAGGTCAGTACTTGTTTGTTTGTAACGAATACCTAAGTCTAGAATAAATAAAAAATTACATGTGCAATTAACTTTATTGTCCTTTTGGTGCATTTTATATGAGATTTCTGTAGCTGGTCATCGGTTTCATTGACGGCAGTGAACTTTTCATTGAATGGTTTATTTTATTTGCTAGTCATTTGTTCCAATGGTAAAATATTGACCAAACAAAACCTAACATTCGTGTGTGTGGTTCAAAATACTATGAAGTATCGTCTGTCTTCTATGTTTTTATTCAATTAATGTAAATTTTTTCTATCATCAGGTCATCGAAGAAGTCTACCTGGACCACGGGAACACGTCCAAGTCTCCCAACCCACTTACAACCTTCATAGTGAAGACGCGTCAGCGAAGATACTACCTCATGGCTCCATCAGGCGAGGCGGCACGAATCTGGATCGACGTCATCTTCACCGGCGCTCAGGGGTACACTGAGTACTTAGAGTGACCATTGAAACAAGGTTGAACCTCTTGAATTTTTTTGGTAACAATTGAAACATTGTACCAGATGAAACAATGTTGGACGTTGGTAACAATTGAAACAATTTTTAGTTGCTAACAAATGGAAAGTGTTACTGGAACACTGTACCAAATGAAACAATATTATATTGAAACAAATTTGTTCATTTATTATCATTCATGAAATCATTGAAATATCAACATCATAAATCACTTTTAAAAATATATTTAGCTCATCCATTTTGGATTTAACTTAGGTAGCTCAAGAATTAAATACCAGCTAGGTTTTTAATAGATATGTATTCTGAATCTTTTTCTTCATCACTTGAATGAAATCTAAACGTGATATTTACTAGCAGCTAAAATGTTTTCGGTATATTTTATATTGAATAATCATTCTACATTCGCGTTGTATACCTACCTGGGTTTGTAAAATTTATACAATTTGTATAAATTATATTTTTGTAACCATGGTGTATTTACGATCTAGTTTTTTTGAAATATAAAGAAAATGAATTTTTGTGTGTGATTTTGAATGCATATTGTAAAAGAAAAGTATGTTTTGTATAGGTTATAACAAATTGTGTGTATGTTTTAACATCACTGCGTCAAATAATTATTCTATAAAATAATGGAGTCAATGTGTTTTTTCTTCGTATATTTTTAAAAGGGACAATAAAATGGATTTGTGCCAATTGAAAAAACTTTACGAAAACATTATAAAAGCAACTTTTTTATACAAATTTACACGAATACTTATTGGTGCCTTGTGTAAGACTGAAAATGTACTATATTGAAGATAATGTGACTGTCAATATTCTTTTACAACAGCAGGTTCTTATAAAATACTAGGTAAATAAAAATATTAGTTATTTTAGGACTCGCCAAAAATGTTACAAGTTTTGCCAAGGAATTAGGTTTGTGAAAAATAACTACTGCTATTTTATGTACATCTGTGATTGTAAATTAAATATGTACACAATGGAATGAAATACAACAGTTTAACAAGTTTTATATGGATGTAGTTAAGGAGAGAATAATTTTGCACGCTAAAAATATGGAATGTTACCATGATATTATAATAATATATTTTATAATAATTTCGTATGGTGGTAACCCACATTTTTTCCTTTGTGTTACCATAAATTTGAAATTTTAAGCATTTTATTCCCACTAATTAAGTATCTTCATATATTAATCGATATAGACAGATTCTCATAAGATCTTTTTTGTCTAAAAATGTATTCATAGCGGTAAAAGTTTTGTAAAGATAGAGTACCATCTTAATTTTGTAATTTAGGTTTTATTAATATAAGTACAAAGTCGCAATTTGTTTGCTATTATATTACCAGTGTATAAAATATGGTTTGGCGTGGAGAGCCTTGTATTGAGTGATGTAATAGTTAATAATACCAATACTTTTATTTAAGGTCACAAAATAATAAATAACCAAGCGAATAATAAAAGATATGAATAAAATGTGACGTTGTTTTATTTAGAAAATATTTCAATAAATATGATATACTGGTCAATTATTAAACTACAAATCTTCAACGTACTATCGTGGTCATCGCCGCCTAAGCACCTTAGACAAATTCTCTTGACCCCTCGCGTTTTTTGATTGACCAGGCGAGGCCCGGTTTCTTGGCGTGTGTGCAAGCGATTTGATTTTGAAAGTGGTTAGGCGGCAGAGACCTCCATTTTAAAGCAGTTAATATCGTATCGGTTCGCTGTTGGCTGCTAAAAATTCGACGTAAATACTCCAAATTTTTAATCCAAGTAAATACTCTGAACTTTTATCCTACGTTTCTGCCAATCCATTATACAAAAAAAAAACTAAAGCGGATCCACGGTTTTTTTTGCTATTCAAAAGCGCCTACAATTATTTCAAGGCAAATCAACAAACAGTAGAGTTGTTGCATTACATAATGTATCAGGCGTATGTCCTGTATAATTATTTTGTTGTATTTATGTAAAACCAAGAGGCTCCGGTAAATTCTTTCACCCCATTATCTTATTTGGGGCAAAGACGGATACAACAAAGTGAAAATCTTGAAAATGGGTCCGCCCGTTATCGAGTTAAAATCAATTCTGAGGTCAGAAAATTAAGGGCCCATAAGACCTCTTTGAGGTCAAATTCTAATAGAGCAAGTTGGGTTTCCGGGGGTGTATTCCGATAGGGGGGTACGAAAATTTCATTATTTTTTCGATACGACGCACCGCTTCGGAGATATTGAAACATTTCCCTCTTGCAACGCTTACTTGAATGATTTACATGTGTCCAGGCAGATTTTGACCGGACGGGGGTTAATAAATACAAAGTTAGAAAAAAATACCAAATCAAAGTTAATCCATTTTGAGGTCAGAAATTATGGACCCATACGACCTCTTTGAGGTCAAATTCTAATAGAGCAAGTTGGGTTTCCGGGGGTGTATGCCGACAGGGGGGTACGAAAATTTCATTATTTTTTCGATACGACGCACCGCTTCGGAGATATTGAGACTTTTCCCTCTTGCAACTCTTACATGGATGATTTACATGTGTCCAGGGCCCAGGCAGATTTTGACCGGACGGGGGTTAATAAACACAAAGTTAGAAAATAATACCAAATCAAAGTTAATCCATTTTGAGGTCAGAAATTATGGGCCCATAGGACCTCTTTGAGGTCAAATTCTTATAGAGCAAGTTGGGTTTCCGGGGTTGTATCCCGATAGGGGGGTACGAAAATTTCATTATTTTTTCGATACGACGCACCGTTTCGGAGATATTGAGACTTTTCCCTCTTGCAACGCATACTTGAATGATTTACATGTGTCCAGGCATATTTTGACCGGACGGAGGTAATTAATACAAAGTTAGAAAATAATACCAAATCAAAGTAAATCCATTTTGAGGTCAGAAATTATGGGCCCATAGGACCTCTTTGAGGTCAAATTCTAATAAAGCAAGTTGGGTTTCCGGGGGCGTATTCCGATAGGGGGGTACGAAAATTTCATTATTTTTTCGATACGACGCACCGTTTCGGAGATATTGAGACTTTTCCCTCTTGCAACTCTTACATGGATGATTTACATGTGTGCAGGGCCCAGGCAGATTTTGACCGGACAGGGGTTAATAAATAAAAAGTTAGAACATAATACCAAATCAAAGTTAATCCATTTTGAGGTCAGAAATTATGGGCCCATAGGACCTCTTTGAGGTCAAACTCCAATAGAACAAGTTGGGTTTCCGGGGGTGTATCCCGATAGGGGGGTACGAAACTTTCATTATTTTTTCGATACAACGCACCGTTTCGGAGATATTGACACTTTTCCCGCTTGCAACGCTTACTTGAATGATTTACATGTGTCCAGGCAGATTTTGACCGGACGGGGGTTAATAAATACAAAGTTAGAAAATAATACCAAATCAAAGTTAATCCATTTTGAGGTCAGAAATTATGGGCCCATACGACCTCTTTGAGGTCAAATTCTAATAGAGCAAGTTGGGTTTCCGGGGGTGTATTCCGATAGGGGGGTACGAAAATTTCATTATTTTTTCGATACGACGCACCGCTTCGGAGATATTGAGACTTTTCCCTCTTGCAACTCTTACATGGATGATTTACATGTGTCCAGGGCCCAGGCAGATTTTGACCGGACGGGGGTTAATAAACACAAAGTTAGAAAATAATACCAAATCAAAGTTAATCCATTTTGAGGTCAGAAATTATTGGCCCATAGGACCTCTTTGAGGTCAAATTCTTATAGAGCAAGTTGGGTTTCCGGGGTTGTATCCCGATAGGGGGGTACGAAAATTTCATTATTTTTTCGATACGACGCACCGTTTCGGAGATATTGAGACTTTTCCCTCTTGCAACGCATACTTGAATGATTTACATGTGTCCTGCAGGCTTAAGATGCACGCCGTGATAAAAAATTATCGAGGCATTTTAGCGCGTTTGTTTGTCAAAAATCGACATACCCGCAGTTGCTAACATGGCTGCCATGAAAGTCATGTCGTACTGTCAAAATTCGAAATATGACAAAATTATCATTGAACCCTAATATGCCACACATATTTTTATCGAATTTTGACATTTCGCCGTGTAACATTATCGTCCACTATTAGCGACGACGACAAATAAAAAACAACATATTTAGAGCAAAAATATATGACTGAGTCTTGCCATATTTTATCCAAGGCTCTCAAAAAACAATAAAGTGTAAAAATATTGAAAAGAAAGTCCCCGTGGAACCTTTTTTTATCCCTTACATATTTATTAATTTGAATTCATTATCTGTGGGCAATATTTGATATACTCTTACTAATCTGTGGGCAATATCAAGTCAATCTGTCATTGTGTCAAGTTGATCATTTTGAGCCAAATCTGACATAAAATTGAGTGAATGGTTAGAAATTGACATATCTCGTTATCGTTGTGGATAAATTTGTCCAATGTGGTTGGCATGTTAGGGAATATGATAAAATAGCATAGATCGACTATTTTTGTCATGTCGATCGAAAGAAATAGTGAGTCATGCATGTTAGGCCTACAGGCATATTTTGACCGGACGGAGGTAATTAATACAAAGTTAGAAAATAATACCAAATCAAAGTAAATCCATTTTGAGGTCAGAAATTATGGGCCCATAGGACCTCTTTGAGGTCAAATTCTAATAAAGCAAGTTGGGTTTCCGGGGGTGTATTCCGATAGGGGGTACGAAAATTTCATTATTTTTTCGATACGACGCACCGCTTCGGAGATATTGAGACTTTTCCCTCTTGCAACTCTTACATGGATGATTTACATGTGTCCAGGGTATAGATGGGCGCCTACCCGGATATAAACCCAGCCACTGGATAAATATCCAATCCACGCTATTTTAACCCACCCGATTCCAATTGATACCGGGTATAAATTAAAGCCTGTTTATAAAAATTAAATGAAATATTTTTATTGAAGTTTGTCACTTTTATGGTGCGATTTAATTTCTTTTCAAGTAGTTTATAATACTAAACTATAAAAATGGTAAATTTTTATTTAAATCCAATAAGAACTGTCATTTAGTTGCAAATACAGTGCGTACCTGCATTTTGGCAATCCCAAAGGGGAAGAGGGAGACTGTGTAAGGTTAAACAGTTTTACAGGACAAAATTTTATTCAGTGCAGTACATTATGCGTATTTGTATATCTAAGAATTAAGTACGAACCAATTTTATAAATATATACATATTTTTTTATTTTTTTTTATTTAGTATGGGTTTGCTCTTGACTCCAGACCAATCCAAGTGCGACTAAGACGGAGTCGAAGATAATATATTGTGGTTGAAATTTAAGAAGGCTTATCGACAACATTTACTGCAATAATGCAGCCTAACGTATCGATGTGTAAACCATAAAGCGTTTTACGAAAGGTCACGTCAACGAGTTATTCTGAAAATACTACGAGAGTATTTAACACATTAAAAAGAAAATGAAGTGCTCAGTAAATTCATTACTTGGCAGCTCTACGATCACACAATGGTCAAAGTCACACAAGCGAAAAGTATGCAAACAAAAACAATACCTTTACAACCCTTCCCTTTATCTTTTTATCTACCTGGGATTGCCACGTGCGCAGTTCTATTGCCGTTGGCTATAACTTGCCAGTTTTGAATGTAATGTCGCTCCGCGTAGTCTTTGTAATAACTATTTTTACATTGTTATGTAATACTTATAATACAAGAATGCTTTAGAAATTATGGAATGATATGTCAAAGTGTTGAACGTGCTCAAATTATATTTAACTCAAATACTGATGCAAAACAAAAAAAATACGACGAGATGCAGATTTACATTGAGTGCTGTCACCACTACCAAGTACCCCGTCATCTAGTGAAATATTGCAAAGTTGAGATACCTCCTTTTGTCTCTGTCCTTTTGTATTGTAAGTTATACTCATTTAAAAAAAACGGTTGTTCATACTACTCTACATAATCAGATTATGTTGAAACGAATAATATAATTTATGATTTTAAGTGAATATGATGACTACTGTATAGCATAAACGATATTTCTAATCATATTGTAGGTCTAGGTATTCATACACAGCCAACTGATACTCAAAACAATGAGTATTCAACGTAAATTTAATAAATACCCAGCATTCTTAATAAACACCTGGGTAAATTAGGTAAAAATCAATTTTTACCTACCGGGTGGGAATAAATTGGATAAATATCCACTGGATTTCTACCCACCCGCCCATCTATAGTCCAGGGCCCAGTCAGATTTTGACCGGACTGGGGTTAATAAACACAAAGTTAGAAAATAATACCAAATCAAAGTTAATCCATTTTGAGGTCATAAATTATGGGCCCATAGTGTTGAAATTAAGCAAAAACCAATTATTATTTGGTAGTGCTTTATTATGAAAATACTGGTATCATTACAACACGGAAATACCAGCTGGCAACACTCGTCACCATGGAGATCCCGCCATCTTTACTTTACGTTCTCTATCATCTCCTGTTTGCATCGTGTGTGTTCACTGTATTATTATAATTAAGCTACAGGCAGATTTCCCCCAATTACTTATTAGATTGAGTAGATAAATCCATGTGATAGGATCCAGACATTCTGCCTTCCAAGACACTAAGTATTTAAGGAATATACGTTCCGATATATTACACTAAATCTGCATTTTTCTTTTCGCCCAGAATCCTAAAACCGACAGGTTATGGGCCCAGCCATGCTATCTCTATGCATTGTGCTGTATTTTCCTAAATACTTATTAGTATTTCAATTCTCTTCTCCCCTATTTAAAGTTCTCAAGTTGTGAATCTTTTCCACTCGGAAACTTTCATCATGACCTTCTAAATGGAAAATGGAAATACATATCCAATTCCATCACTTTATGAAGAGAAGTATTGTGCGTAGAAATATCAAATTCGCACCATATATCGAATAACCTGTGAACCGAATCCAATATTGCAAGAATCGGTGAAACAAAATATTGTCACGACCAAGAGCATGGACGCGAGTTCACGTCCAACATACGCATGTCAAAAAGTTTGAGATCCAGAGAGCTGTTGTTGATGTCAGCATTGATTAAGTAATCTACTACAGCAGATAAGTACAGATTAATTCAAGTTTCAATGGGAAACTGTGAGAAAACTGAAACATTCCATCAACCCAACGAGATGACAAGCAGTGCCGACCAAACATTCCTGGACTGAAGCTTGTCGCTGAGATCTGTCACCCAAAGCACGGTAAAGCAGTGTTTGTTGCTCCTGACATAAGCATACTTTCAACCAAATGTTTTTTTCAGAAAGCGGAATGGGAAAACATTAAGTTCGGACACCATGAATCTATGATGGTGGGGACGGAGAACAAGAAACTTTCATATGTATGAAAAGTGCAATCCAGTAAACCAAAAACGACCTGGTACTGTGAACGCTGTACATAGAATTGTCGCAATGATATTACTAAAAACAGTGGTACTGATATTACAATAAACACACATGAAAGAATCAACAAGATTCAATGAAAGCTAAGTCAGCATAATAACCTATGGATGAGACTGTAGGAAATCCCTGAACGGTAGAAGTGACTAACCGAGGGGGCGACTATGTGAAATGGCTTCACTATACCGAGGAGACATTTGTGTTTGACAATCAGGCTGCCAAGTACAGCTTCGCAAACAAAGTACATATTACATACTTGCAAAATTCCAGCACATCCAACATACAACAGGGAAGTATATTTTTAGTAGTTCCTTGAAATGCAATTTATAACAAACAACTGTTTAAACAAGTTGTATTCATTTCAGATACTAAATGTGTAAAATGCAACTGGTCACTGACTTGAGCACCTATGGCAACCTAGTGTGGTTCTACTACAAGGCACCCTACAACCACCTACTTAAAATGCAAAGTATGGATTTGACCATTACCATATATATTAAAATGAAACAAATCAGTAAGGATAACAATACTGATACAAGGTAAAACAATTCACCAATTAATCTACATTGATTGTAAAACTATACTCATTCAATATTATGATGATTATCATAAAGTGACTATAATTTCAAATTATTGTGTCGAAGATTAAGTCACATTATAATGTATTCACATGTTTTTGTATAAATTGTTCATCATGGTTCATTATTTGAATCCGTAGATGCATATGAGTAAGTTTTAACTCAAAGTTAAATATGTTTTTGACACTACATGTTATTGAAATAAAATTGGGAGAAAGATTTAATTACTATTTGATGTGATTTATTTAAGCATAAAAGTCACATGAAAGATTTAACTATATGTGTTATTTGATGGTGATCAAATTTTACTCACTACTGTATGCAATACAGTTCTACCTGATAATCTATAAATCAGATGTGTTATTTACTATTAAAGTTGTATTGCAAAAGGTGAGGCTTACAAATCGGAAGAATTGAAAATTGAAAGCAACTATTGAAATGTGTTTTGCCCTAATATTTTTTAATTTTCAGCATTGCAGTTTATAGTATTAACTGCTACCTATAAAACCTATGGTTTTTTATTATTATTACAAAATGACACATAATATGTACAGGTTAATATTGAAAGTTTTCAATGATACTGTACTGCATAAATTTATGTGTTAAAAGTGAGTGGTGAATATCATAAAATATAGGGTAAACATACTAGTAGGCCATGTTGTGTACTGAAGGCTATTATAAATAAGGTATGACACCCTGAATATGATACTTATATGTGAAACAGTGAGTGATTTCACAGAACACAAACTCAAAGTTTAAATGTTAATGGTGTAAATGTTACATCTAACTAATAATAAAGAATTGTATTATTCAATGTGTTGTTGTTATTAAAGTCACACTCTGAAAGGAATGAAAGTAAACATTTCAAAAATTATGAGATGTGATGAACTGACCTCCAAGTCAGGCTGCTGAATGAAACCTTCGGGTTGTGCTGTGATTATTTAAAAATCTGATGAGTCTACTTCTGAAAACTTAAAAACAGATAGCTCGAAAATCAGATGAGTACAGGTGTCAAAGCCTAGTATGGTTTTTATACTTTACTTGTACTCAGTGTTGTGATTATTAAAAATCTGATGAGTCTTCTTCTGAAAACTTGAAAACAGATAGCTCAAAATCAGATAAGTACAGGCATCATAGCCTAGTATGGTTTCCATACTTTATTCATACTCAATTTGCAATATATTTACCTTATTGCACTGTGTCTTGTACAATTTATAAGTTGTAAAGTTTTATACTTTATGTAAATCTAATGATTTGAAATCAGATAATTTAAAATCAGATAAATATAAATCTGATTATTAAGATTTAATAGAAATTATGATAACATAAAATCTGATAGTTCCGCAAGGGAAGGGACTTCAAATCAAATGAGATGAGTAAGTAAAATGAATATGACAAGGTTTTTTAAATGATGATGGTAAGTAAATGAATATGACAAGGTTTTTTCTTATCCATTACACTTTAATTCTAAGGTAAACCTTAGCAAAAGTTATTTGTATGGAAAGTAAAGTTGTTTGCATCTTTTTAGGTTTGCACATTTTATAAAGATGAATATTATTATTACAGATAAATGATGTAATGTATGTAGTGAAAGCACTGAAACACACTTTACGTTTAATCTATATTTAAATATCAAAAAAAGAGCTACACGATATTTCCATGTCATATTGACAGCTCGCGTAGGCAGGGGCACCATCATTCGCTTGTCTAGTGCCGTTCAATGCTCCTCAATTTTCTATTCGCTAACATTAGCTAGAAATATTAGCAAAATATTGTGGTTATAAATTACACTTTGTAAAAAGCAACTATGTTATGTGCCAACTGGTTCTAGCTTGTGCAGACCAGCAAGCACTAGATCATTATAAAATGTTATTTCAAATGTTTAATTCAAATAATTTATTTAAAAACATGGTCAAATGATTATAATAATCATTTGCTTGAATTAACTTAACACTGCCTATTTGAAACCATGTCACATGTCACTTCAAATCAAAGTTCATACATACATAGAAACTATTGATAGAGAAGTATGGTAAACTATAATCAAACTAATACAGATATAGATATAGAATCATACCATGAAACTCTCAGTAAGGTCTGAGAAATATACACCTAACCTAATCGTTTCTTTTAGTTATTGTATGTTATAGTATGAACACACCAAAAATTTGTTTGTGTAGTGTTTTTCTATTTTTGAGTAGACTAAACAAAAATATAATAAATTGTGTCAGTCTGAAAATGCACATAAATATTTAAAATTACATATTACATATACAAAGGTGTAATGATAATGAATAAAGTGTGAATATTTTAAGTTACGTAACCACACAAAATAAATAATGTAGCCTTAATCTTTTATATCCAGAATCGGCTAGGCCGATTGTGACACAAACAATTGAAAAGGTTGTACTGTTGTTATTTTTTTTTATATAATATAAAGGTGTAATCTACATATGATAATCTTGATACATTTACTGTATAATGATTTCTTTGCCTTGAGCAAAGTGTATGGAGTTTTATAGTTCAAGAACTAAATCTGTAAAGAGGCATTCTGGTTGATGTCTCAAACAGTACCTATACAAATTGAACTTTATATTTCTATGTTCATTTTTCAAGGAAAATGAATCTGAGAAGGAAGAGACACTCTGATGTGAGTCTAAAAAGGTATAAACTAAATTTATTATTTCTGTTCATCTATAAGGAAAATTGATGGGTCAGTATGTATAATCAATATTACAATTATGAAACATTGATATTTAATATTTTATGACAACAATGTGAAATCGATGTAATAAAATAGTACTAGTTGAACCTTTACTGCTAAGTAAAGAAAAGAGATCAAAGTAATTTATGTTTGTAAAACTTAACTTGTGTTATATTATAAAGGTACTTTGCCTAGATCAAAGTTATTTTTAAGAAATGGTCTGATTAGGTTTTACTGGGTTTCCCTAATCCTTGCAATAAATGTTGGACCATGCATGATTGAATGTAATTTTCCCAGGAGAAGACTTGGAAGGTTTTAATGTTCTGGTTAGTTAAGAAACTATGATTGTAAATAAAATAATAATTACTTTTTGAGGGGGCGTGTTGAAATTAAGCAAAAACCAATTATTATTTGGTAGTGCTTTATTATGAAAATACTGGTATCATTACAACACGGAAATACCAGCTGGCAACACTCGTCACCATGGAGATCCCGCCATCTTTACTTTACGTTCTCTATCATCTCCTGTTTGCATCGTGTGTGTTCACTGTATTATTATAATTAAGCTACAGGCAGATTTCCCCACAGAACATAAAAAACGAGTAGAAGTAGTAAGTAGGCGGGTCCCGTGTAACAACGCATAGGCCAAGCTTGGCGCATCTCATGTTTCCGCCCCCTTTTACGCGCTTCAGACGGTGACAGTTGCTCGAACATGTAACACGTTTTGCTGTACGGATAAAAACTTGAAATATGCCGACCTGCACTGTGTTACAGTGCAAAAACGCAAGCACTACAAAGAATTTATCCAAAGGAGGCGTGACATACCATCGGTAAGTAATATTATATCATTATTTCAATAGAAATTGTGAATTTTGCAGAAAATAACAATCCATAAAAAAATACAACCTAAAACCATTTCACTGTTCATAGAGATAAGGTCGAAACTATATTTTGACTGTTACTTATTCTCGAAATGCTACTCATTTAGGGAATGACCAAATCAAAATATCGATAAGTTAGCTATCGATACTTGTTATTGTATGACATAAAAAGTAAAGCTTTTAAAAAGGTTGATAAATTGCTGTTTTTTTACAATTTTTTTCGTATATAATTAATAACTTAATATTATTTTTTTAAGGTTCCCTAAAGATCGATTCATAAAAGAAAAATGGATTGCAGCAACCGGTAGGCAAAATTTTCGGAGAGGTGTAAGACAGGGAGATTTATGTCTCTGAACTGTTTACAGCGGCATCAGAAGACTCCTTTAAGCTACAGGAATAGGAAGGATTCGGCATCAACATCAATGGTGAATACATCACACATCTCCGTTTTGACGATGAATAGTCGTTGTGGCAAATACGCTGGAAGATCTGTTGACTGGGGTGACACAATTAGCAAGTGGGTCTAAAATGATATTTAACTATATTGGAAGTTGAAATGACTATGTTTTAATTTATTCCTTATTTATTATTAGTGAATAAATGTAAATCAAATGTATCTTGTAAATAAATACAGATTTTTCTTAAACGTGCGTTTATCGTGTTCTCATAATGAACATTGCCTTTAACTCTTTATTATGGTATTTTTGGTCATTTATAGCTTAGAATAAAGAAGTCATTAACAGTTTGTATATTTTTCACAAATTTGCTATGATGTAATAATTAAGAAGATAAGAGAAACATCGTTAAACATAACGCTGTATTATGTTCCATAACAAAAATATCGACATGACTATTGTATCGTAACCACCCCACCTCTAGCTATCAATGATTTTCAAATAGCATCTGTCGTCAGGTAGCGGAACTATCTGATAGTGAATAAGAGGCATCTAGTGTCGGGTAGCGAAACTATCTGGCAGTGAAAGGTAACCAATCACAACAAGACATTCTTGGTGTGCGTGATAATGTGATATAATCACAAATGTGTTAGTTTGGTCACACTGGTTTTCATACAAATAGGAGTTAATACTACTTCTATCGTTTTTTATGTTCTGTGGATTTCCCCCAATTACTTATTAGATTGAGTAGATAAATCCATGTGATAGGATCCAGACATTCTGCCTTCCAAGACACTAAGTATTTAAGGAATATACGTTCCGATATATTTCACTAAATCTGCATTTTTCTTTTCGCCCAGAATCCTAAAACCGACACATAGGACCTCTTTGAGGTCAAATTCTAATAGAGCAAGTTGCGTTTCCGGGGGTGTATTCCGATAGGGGGGTACGAAAATTTCATTATTTTTTCGATACGACGCACCGTTTCGGAGATATTGAGACTTTTCCCTCTTGCAACTCTTACATGGATGATTTACATGTGTGCAGGGCCCATGCAGATTTTGACCGGACGGGGGTTAATAAATAAAAAGTTAGAAAAAATACCAAATTCATCGAAATTGACTCTGCTAAGTTAAATTTGGTAGAATAAATAATTATGAATGCATTGATTGCTGTTTTAAAAATTAAAAGACCTCCGTTTTTTATTTATCAACATTTTAAGCTCCCAAGACGATTATTTTTGAAAAAAAAAGAAGAAATTCATTTGACTTAAGAATGACAGTAGGATTTTTTTTCGTTCTAGTTTTGAACGCATGCACGCATTAATGAAAATATTAAATATTAAAATGGAAATATTTTATGCTGTTTACATAAACATTTCCCTTGCCTTTGACTTCGATAAAGAATACTGTCAATGACTGACAGTGACAGACACATGTCAAAAATTAGTTGTCAATGTCTTGTCAAAGAAGTCTAACGAAACTTGTAGCTTTTCTACGCTAATCTAATTTCTATTCTTTTTTGCAGTTTTCATCGTTAGATATTGGTTTTCTCAATTGAGGATTTCCCAGAAAACGTGTGTCCTGCCTGTACATTGGAGAAGTTCATTACAGACAAAACATACTCGTTTTACACAGTTGTTCAAAAACCTTCGAAATGACTACTATCGAGAAGAATAATAAGAAGAGTTTTTTCAGTTATTGGTACACAAGATACCTGATGGCTACAGAATTGTATATGGTAGAGCCTTGGGAGAAAGTAGTAATTCGTATCCTTTTAAATTTACGGTTAACATGCATTTAGTTAACCTACTCGAATGTATCCTCAACTGTCAAAATATACCAAACAAAGTTCAACCCTATGCTATGGCCCATAATAGCTATAATTGAAATCTGATTGCTGGCAGGTTGATTTCCTTAGCATTTCATTTCTTTAATGCTAATCATGTTATCACGAATGATTCATGATTCCTTCCGATTGTGTTAACAGCAATAAAATGAATAAAAGAATGGCTGTGGTAATCCTATCCTATTTGTTGCAAAGCAAATATTACACATAAGAAACTGTATAATAATATTTTTCTTAACAAAACTATCAGATATTCTTTTTGGTGTTGTCTTCCTACTATTCTGGTACTTCAATTCAACCATTGTGATAAGCGGGATCTCAAGACTTCGTAGCACATCCGCTTACACCGAACAAGTTTTATAAATATTTTAAGGATAATAGATTAGATAATTTGAAGGTTTTTATTAATGTCACTATATTGTCTACTTGAATACCATATATATTCTTTAACTCAAGGTTAATAACATTGTTGCTGAAACTTAAATTTCATGTGATTTAATGTAAGCAGGTGCATTAGCAAATAGGTATTATTTAGGTGTGTTCTAAAGCACAAGTCTCACAAAAGAATGCACATCTGTTATTTATTAAGAATATCATTCCATTATGTATTTATTTAATAACTATGCCAAATAATAAATGATAAATTTTACTTATTATTTTGAATAATTAACACCCACTTATTATTTCAGAGTGTTACACATTTAAAAGTAGGTATGATTGAAAATAATTCAATAAAAAGAATAAGTTATCTTGCAAAATTTATTTTAAACTTTTAAGTAACTTACACAATAGCCGTTTGTGTTGCGAAAACATTCTGGCACTTTCTGGGACATCTTCTGTAAATGTTCCACGCCAGTCATGAACATATTCTTTGATATGTCCGTTGAGACTACCCCAGGGTCCGAGAGCCATGTTTCCACTTCATCATTTAACGAAGACTCAACTTTGAATAGAATCTTCGTAAGAAAATTAGACTGCAATTTAATTTTGTCGTTTTCAATGAACTCGCCAACATTTTTCAGTACTTGCAGTTCTCGGTCCATAACCCAAATAAGTAGATATTGTTTATTATTGGTAGACACTGCACATTCTAAGACAATTTTACACATTACAGTATACTGTAAGCCAAGGTTGAATTCGCGGGTCATCTTTTCTATTGTAAATATAAAATCATCAGTAGTTAAGTCATCTGAAGGTGATTTGTGGGAAAATACAGCCTGTTCAACGCCTTTCTGAATTATTTTCACTTCAGTGTTGAACAACTTGATGCTATCTTTGCTCTTGAGTCCCAACCAAGCAAGACATCTATTGCAATGATATACATCTCTTTTAGAGTTGAATTTGTTTGTTTTTTCTGCCATAGAATTTTTATTGACCATAAAGAATGTGAGTCTGTACAGAAAATCTTTCTTATTAGGTTTCAAAATGTCTTCTTGGTTGTCACTTACATGGGCATGGCAAAACCACTCAGATAAGTCCATGTTGACTGACGGCAGCTCTAAAACACGTTCAAACTTCACAATATCTTGTGAGACCACATTTGAGCAGTTCCTGCAAATGAACTTGAGCTCATCATTTACTTGAACATTTATTTTCAATTCATTTTTCTGCACGGACTCTTGGTGCAGTTTATTTGGCGATAGAAGTTCATTGAAGAAGTTGCCACCATTATTTGGTTCGGTGAGAATTCTGAAGGAAATTGTCTTTTGGTTTATTTTTAGACACGACATGGAATTAGGTATGATGTGGCAGAATTCAGAAATAGGAATGATCGCGGTGACATCTGTATCTTCATCATACTCATCACAATCAGACAGGCTTTCGATGGAGGAAAGGCTGTCACTCCGTTTTAACTTATAATCGTCGTAATAATTGAGAACAATACAGTTGGACTGTATGCTGATTTTCAAATTGCAGTTCTTGCTAAAATCGACCCCAGTGGTGATATAAACGTTGCAACTACGCAACCGTGAGCGCAGCTCCATAAAAATATTTTTGATCAACATTTTTGCTTATCAAATAAATTGGTCCACACAAAATTAGACCTTATCACTCAAATCACTGTTTGATTACTTATCAATTAGTTCAATATTCTCGATATTTGGTTTAATTCTTTGCACATATCCATTGGTCTCATAGACATTGAATAAATTGTCCATCTCGCGGATGGTGAATGGTAATGTTGCTTTTTTGTAGTAATCTCCCATCATTTCGATGTTGTCGATGACAGTATCGAGAAGATGTGACTTCTCTGCATAGATACCAGGTGCCTCGTGTCTTAGGTAAGTAAAGTGTATGTGGAGATGGTAGAAAGACGGCTGGTAATGTAGGTATATGCGTAGCTGACTGCCTGGAACCTTGTATTTGTCTAGTATACTTTTCTGAAACAAGAGAATTGTACTATTAAACATCGTGATTGAATCGTTTTGTGAAGAAATGCAAGTATGATTTGAAATTAATACAATATTGTTGCGTACATACAGTGTTTTAAAGATAGCCTAATGAATTTTAAAACTGATGGCACTAATCATTATTACAGAGTGATGAATAACGAAATTACTACAAGATAACATATAACATATATCTGTATCCTACTTTTAGTCACAGCAACAAAAAATAACAGGTATAAATGAATGAATCTATGTCATCATGTATTCCTGATGACATAGATTCATTCATTTATAAAATGATCTCTTTAATTTATTACCCCCTTATTCATAATTAAACAGACTTTTAAACCTATTTTAGCTATTACACTGTTTTGTCTCATTCTTTCTTGGCACTGTCATCTTTGACAGAAAGTGACAAAACAGTGTAATAGCTAAAATAGGTTTAAAAGAGTTATAATGAATAAGGGGGTTAAATTATATCTGTTTAATTAATATACCAAATACATTAATAACTACCTTTCCTTCGTCACGGACTCTCTTCAACAACGGTAGGTGGCTGGCGTCTAAGTCTCTCAATGACTTGATGCCTCTCTGCCGTACAATAGCCAATAGATATAGTGTCTCCTTTGTCAGACCGTCCCACTTCAAGTCCGGTACAAGAACAAAGCCTTCCTTCTCACACTTGTTGTTGTGGACTATTCTGTCTTGCTCACTCTTACCTTCAAGGATATTGTAGACCCACTGAAAATAGAAATGTTAGATTTTACAATTTAATTAATATAACGGAAATTCTTTAGTCAAGGAATTCACAAAAACAGCACATTGAAATTTAAAATCTTATTTTGATGAATGTCTTTGCATTAATAATATTAAAATAAAAAATAACCCCCCTATTCATAATAACTCAAACGGTCTTTTAAACCTATTTTAGCTATTACACTGTTTTGTCTAATTTTTTCTTGGCGCTGTCATCATTTGACAGAAAGTGACAAAACAGTGTAATAGCTAAAAAAGTTTTAAAAGACCGTTTTAGTTATTATGAATGAGGGGGTAAGTCTTTAAATTAACAGTTAAACACGATTCTATTAACTCGTCAAGTATGTGTGAACGAGACACAATAGAAATTCCATTATTATGCGACTCCCGGCAGTCGTTTGATACCTGACTGATTAATGTCTTTTATACTATTGTGAATTGTCCTCTTAGTTGTAATAAAGATCAACAATGTGATGAATGCAGAATTTCATAAGTGCTCATAACATTCAGTATGTCACATTAACAACAGTCTTTGTCCTGTATAATAATTATTATTAGTGTTTGTAAATCTCAACAAAGAATCTCTCTCACAATCTTTTCAATTAAAAGTATAAGATTCAGCCTTAAAGGTAAAAATTATATAAGTATACTAAGACTTTATACAAGAATAAAATAAGTATACCTGCAAATTAAACTGTTCTTTCTCAATGTGAGGCAAAGTCAATTTTCTGTACAGTTCCTCAGTTTCCAATACAATATGGACCTCTTGCAATGTAAATTTCACGATGTGCTTCTCTGTAGCCGGGTATATCACTGTTGTTTTAACACCTAAAGAAAATAATACTTTTAGGTTTATGGGAATGCGGCTTATTTTGTTTCTGATTTGATTTTGGGGTAGGCTATAGCATAAAAAAGGGTTTTAATAGGTTGCATTAATAAATTTCGTATTAAAACGTATACATACAGGTAAAAATGATTATTATTGCATCTAAGACAAAGGAAACATATGGTTACTTCCCAATTGAGGAAGTTCATACTTACATTTGATTGAATATTATAATAAAATTAACCATTATAAAACTTGTTACTTTATTACTTGAATTTCGTCATAAAAGCGACTGTGTCACTGCAGGTATGAAATAACAAAATGAGCCACGATTCGATGAGTAATAGTACAGAAACCTTGGCGATTTCGAAAGTATGGGAGAGGGAAGCTATTTTACTCACCATTCAGTGCAGGCCGCGGGAAACACTCGTAATTCCCGTAAATATCGTTCTGGAAAAACGTTTGCAACTCTGTATCCACCGAAAAATAGCCTTTATCACTCAAATCTTCTTCCTTGAAAGCATCTTTCTCAAACAGAATCAGTGCCACGCCACTTTTGTTCTTAAATTTACCCTGAATGCAAACTGTTTTCCTATTCGTGTTGTTATTCAAAATTTTCTCCGGTAAAAAGTCTTTCAACTCCAACTTACTATCATTCACACCATTATCGTTTTGCTGGGAAATTTTTATTTTCTTTGCACAAGGTGCATCAACGTCATTTTGGTGATCAGCGTCGGACATTTTGTGCTGGGTTGCTAGATGAAATATTTAATATTATTTCTGTGAAATGTTGTAAGCTGAAAAAAAAAACTAAATCAAATAACGATCTTGCAACCACTTTTTCTTGCCTGCTTGACTGCTACTATTAATTTATTCTGTGGTTTTGTTCCCATTGATTATTCGGAGATGCTTGGCTGGACCGCTTTAGAAATACGTAGCCGTAGCGTAGCATGTCCCCGTCTTGCAGCACAGATTAGTAAGAGTAGGTGTGTATGTGTGTCTTCTTGCGGCAATCTGAAGGAATATCCGACACGTTACGGTCATTCAAAGGTTGGATCGGAGCATAGTTCCAATCCAACACTACAAAATTAACATAGGTTATACCGAGGCAGGTAATATTTTTTTATAGTCAGCCAGCCAGGCAGCAGCACCTTACCATTTATTTACTACCAAAACATCTTGCACTTGCAATTGCAATCTTACAAAAGTTTTTTTTAAAGTTCTCTTTTGGAAACTTGGCGACATAATTTTGGTAAGGCGATCGACCTCTGGGTCATCGTACGTGTACGCGGCTACCAACGTTCTTTAACGAGCTAATACATTCTTTCCTTCCTAGATACAGAGTGATACTTTATCACCATTTAAAAGTTCCTTGTTTTACGACCACTAACTAAAGTCAATCAGCCTCAGCACCACTGACACTGAATAGATATATTCAGTGCTCAGCACCAGCTCAAAGTAAGAATGAGGATGCTTGTCATGTGATGGACACGGCCACAGATAATCTTAACTAGCTTTTGCCCGCGACTTCGTCCGCGTGGAATAGTGACTTCCAGCAGATTTTTGGTTCTTCCCACATAGTTCCCTTTCTTGCGGGATTTTCGGAATGGTCGAGTTCCCGCAGAACCGTTTTCACGGCGCACGCAACGGAAGGCTTCAAAGATGAAATAATTTCTCCCGTTTTTTACACATTTACCACTATATCTTTGCTCCTTTTAGTTGTAGCGTGATGTTATATAGCCTATGGCCTTCCTGGATAACTGGACTATCCAACACAAAAAGAATTATTCAATTCGAACCAGTAGTTTCGGAGATTAGCGCGTTCAAACAAACAAACAAACTCTTCAGCTTTATAATATTAGTATAGATTATTGTGAAATTCTAATGTGACCATAACAAGTAACCTCTCACCTGTGCATCCGCCTGATGATAATGATACTACTCGTATACGTAAGGACTAAGGAGTACGTAATGGACTCCATTTTCTCGGTTCGATAATAAGTCCATACCAAAAAATCGAGGTTAGAATGAAATCAAGACAGCATCCTGTATAAGCAGTATCATGAATAGTGTCTGCCTCTTTGTGTGACGGACGAACCGACAAATGGTATTCATCATACATTTCGACCATTGTCGGCCAATTGAATGTTATTGGACTTTAGCTTGGAGGATGGGTGCAGGAAAGTTTGTGAGCACCAACATTGCTGTAACCTGATAAATAAACTTTCTTAATAAAATTAGTCAAAGAAAGGATTGGATTGGAGGTCTATTTATAAATCACTCGCGTCTATGATACGAGTTATTTTCGTTTGAGAATCAAGTGATTATTGAAACGAGTACGTACAAAATTCGAGTAATCTTTTTTAAATTATTTTCGAGTGGATTTTATCCGGTTTCATTCGAAAATCAAACATGAATCAATGAAAATAACACGCCATTTGAGGCCAGTTTTTCAAAAATAGTCCCTGATTATATATGAGTATTCTTAGTAGAAATAATAAGTATCGATGTGGATGTGTTGATGTTAGGATCAGGGATTAGCTCACTTTTAAGCTAAATATATAAAATCCTTATAATGACAATTAAGTTACCTCAATAAGTAGGATAATTCAAAGTTAGGTCCGATGGCTGATGATGAGCATACCATGTACGAAGATGACCTTATTAAAATAAAATAAATTAACGAAATTAAAATTGCAAGTTGACTCCTAAGTTAAACTGCAAAGCAATTTCTTTCACGCTTCATAAGCTTAGTATAATTAACGCAGGAGTGACAATATTCATCTAAGTTACTCCAAGTTTTAATAAAAAATTTCGGAATCAAAGTTAAAGAGATGAATTACTAATTATTTATGACTTAGTGGTCAAAGTTCTTGATTTTAAGAGATTTTAGTGTACTAAGCACTTAATATAATTATCTGCAGAAACATTCGCTCGCTACTAAATCAGTTTTGAATCTTGTGAACAACTCTACGTAAGTAGGTATACATACCTACTTATTAGTACATAGAGCTGCATGCATATCTATACCACAGAATATATATTTATAAGAAAGCGTAAAGCTGCCTTTTGATTGTGGGCTAAAATATATAAATATATCTTACGATAGATTTTATATCCCGAGATATATCTTTCACCCGTTCACACTATGGGATATATATTTTCTTAGTTTTGTATGGTATTGTCCACCACCGCGGGGGGCGGAGGGGCGTGCGGGGGGCGGAAAATATATCTTTCTCGAATCGCTCCAAAACATTATATGTAGCTCGGGATTTAGAATATTATATTTCTCAGTGAGAAGGGTTCCATTGTAAACTATGGTGAGCGATATCGAATATATCTCGGTATATTAATATATATTTCCAAGTGAATAGGCAGCTTCATAGCACAGATAATATAATAATTACCCATGTTTACATTACGGCCTGAGCACACTAAATGCTAGTTTTATGGATGATGTTCTGTAGGCAAGTAACCACTAAGTAACAATGTTGGCCGATGCCGAGCCGATGACACAGAATAAATAATAGTATGCCGATGAGAGAGCTAATACTATCTACATTTTCCACCTATGTTTCGCCGTCAATTTAACGGTCAGAATTATAGTAGAACTACGTAGTACTATAAAATTATATATTATTAATAATAATAATAACACAATTTTTACCTTACAAAAAGCCACTTTATTAAACACCTGCCGAATGACTAGGAAATTCATGTCTTCGAAGCTAGCCCCCACAGGAATACAACATCCAATAATTACGCTTGACTGAGGTCCGCGTAAAATAGGTAACATACCCATACTTTTTGGATAAAAAAGATGGAGAAAAATAAAAACAAAGAATAAATAATAATAATACAACACAAAGTAAATTACAGTTTAAACTAAATTTTAATGTACAACTAAGGCGTGTATATTCATGTGGTAGAGCTGCACTTAGAACGCTTTGTGTGTGCGTGCAGCTTGCATCGTCAGCGGGATGACGTCACGACGCGGCCGAGTACGATGGCTTATTTCGCCGCCTATGATCGGGGCTCCGTGTCGCGCAGGTTGGTAGCACACCGGGCCAGAGTGAACACTCCGCCGTACTGAGACTCCTGGCGCCCGGATACCAGCAGTCCAGGAACGGACGGTCAGTGTTGCACTTTGTGTGTACTTGTAGCCGTAAAAGAGGCCTCTTGCGTGAAAGACCGAGAGGCCTCATTCCTGAAAGAGACGGAGCCCTCCTTTTGTTTCTTTTTTTTTGTTTATTTTTCTATTAAAAAAATTTTGGCCGTCGTATAGTTACTCAACCTTGAGGTTTTTTTTGCAATTTTTGTTCACGATTTTTATGCTGTATACATATTTTATTATATACGCAGTTATGTCATGTTGTTATTATTACGCTTAAAAGACGATAAGCGTAATAACATGACTGCGTATTGTTGAAAATTACGTTAAATAAATATTATACCTACCTAATAACGTTTCATAAGTGCGGCCTATAGAGTTTCAATTAAAGTTGGCTCTTCATAAATTATTTTATGTAGTATTTTTTAAATTCTAAACTCTAGTGCTAAAAGCTGCCAGAATCACAGAATAGTTAAATAACTTCGCCCGATCCTTTGACAAAAAAGATCTGTATGCAAGTTATGCATAAATAATTATAAATTTTATATCTAGTTTTATAATAAGTTTTATATCTAAGTAATACCTAAAACTATTTGAAAACATTAAAAACTTGATCATTCAAGTTCAGTCAGTGGCTTTAAACCGTGATTAATCAAGTCCAAATTCTCTAAAAAGTAAACAAAATAATTTATTACGACAAAGGGGCCGCTTCCATTGATTCCCGTTGGGAAACCGCCTATACCATGAGCAACCATCAAAATGTTACATCGTCATGTATCAGACATCATTAGCGCTTGATTATGGGATTTATTTATTTATCTGTATACTTAATTAACGTATTCTATAGTTACTTACTAAGATTGTTAACGAATCTCTATAATGACAAGAGCCGCCTGTTTGATTGGTAATTAATTAATATTAGAGATGCGCCGAGTAGCACTTTTGCCGAGTACCGAGTAGGTACCGAGTTTTACTCGGTTCATTTTTTTTCCAACCGAGTACTCGGTCGAGTAACTAGGTTCAATCAAATTCCTGTTTCGGGTGTGTAAACAAGTACAAACCAGGTTCGCGCAGGATAAGCTTTCATCAAGCCACCAGAGCGCGATGATCCTAAAAGCCCCATTACTTTTTTTTTGTATTACAAAATCCACAGCATGATGATAATATAAAATATAGACATGTAAGACTTACAGCCAATGACTTTACAATTTATTTACTAAATTTAATTGAGTGCAACGTTGCATCACCACAACACAATCTTACTTTGTAAAATTTCACATATTATTATTTTTATTAACATTTTCCTCATTTTGTCTCTACTCATTCATTATCATTATTGAGGTTGTGAAAGATTTCCCCAGTCGTTAAGATGATATCTACCTAAATATATTTCTTTACTTAAACCCAGTATACTCGGCATTAAAACCGAGTTACTCGGCCGAGTACGAGTATCAAAAAACCTGCCGAGTACGCCGAGTACCGAGTATTAACTGAGTACTCGGCCCATCTCTAATTAATATATTGCATGACCTTAATATTCTCAAAATGGGTTAAATAAAGGGAAATCAAGACATAGGCGTATTATAAAAAGTTTCATCGACTGAAGGTAGGTATATATTATAACCTAGCACCTATTTATACATAGCATGCAGTAATTTATTTTGCATATAACAGTTTAATATACCTAGTACATAAATTTATACTGTAGTAAATATAATTAACTATTGGAAATACTTAAAAGGAACTGGAGCTCTATTTTTGAATCACTCGTGCCAATATTCTGAGTGATTTTCGTTCGAAAATGATTTATTTTCGATGACTTTTAATTCATTGTCGAACGAAAATCACACGTCATATTGATGCAAGTGATTAAATAATGGCGCCCCGGGGCTTTACATTTGATAAACTCGCGTCAATAAGTATGTGTTTGATTTGCTTTGATTTATGTTCGATTTTCGAAAGTCTTCTGTGGGGATTTAAAATATATTATCTCAGTTATATTTCTATTTTTGTCCATATTTATCATATATTTTGCGTGATTTAATTTATATGTTTCATTGTTAATCGTTTTTCGCACGAAAATTACTCGTATTATTGACGGGAGTGATTCAAAAATACGGCCCCTAGAATCAAAAATCAAATTTTAATATAACTTAAGAATGAGCTCCTTTCAATCGTTGACTAAACGTACCTTTTTCAAAATGGACTCTTAATTCTATAGATATTATTTACGGTTGAAAATCATTACCATTTCAACCAATAAGTTGTAATAATCCAACAAAATGACTTCATTTAAGTATTTTTGTATGGATCAACTTTCTACAGAAACTGTTTACGATGTTATTAATCATACAAATGAGTTTTTATAACACCAATTTAGAAAACTATTTCCCTACATTAATCTATAGGTATTTTGTGATAATAGGAAGAGGTTATGTCATCATCAAATACATACTATTAGGTCTTTACCTATGAAATTGCCGTTTTGTATGGAACAAGTAAAAGTACTTACTTATATTATATTATATTTCATCTTTTAAGTACTTACTTTTTTAACTTTTTTATTTTTGTTATTCAAAATAATCCCCCATGCAATTCTTTGCCAATGCATTGGCAATTTATTGATGCCCTTCTTGTAAAAATCATCTGGACGGGAGACAGCAAACTCTTCAAAGGCATTTTGTACTGCCTCTCGGGAATTGATTTTTTTACCCAGTAAAAAGTTGTCTAAATTTTGGAAAAAGTAATAGTCAGTAGGTGCAAGGTCTGGTGAGTATGGTAGATGAGGGAGAGCTTCCAACTCCAGCTCTTGCAACTTGGAGACTGTCTGTTGTGCAGTATGGGGTCACGCGTTGTCGTGAAGGAGCAGTAGGGACGACCGATTGACCTAAGGTGGTCGCCGATGTGCAAGCTTCCCCATCATTTTTTCCAGTTCTTTACAGTACACATCTGCAGTAATGCTCATGCCGTTTTGTAAGAAGCTGTAGTGAATCACACCCGCACTAGACCACCAAACAGTGACCATGACCTTTTTTGGTGTTTGGTAATTTCATTTTTGGTTTAGGGCATTGCTTTGGTGCTGAACCAGGATCTAACCAACTTACTGAGCGCTTTCGATTGTCGAACAGAATCTATTTTTCATCGCACGTAACAATTCGGTTCAAAATTCCTTCATTTCTTTGCCTATTGAGTAGCGCAAGGCAGGTCTCGACGCGTACGTTGCGCTGGCGATCGTTAAGTTCGTGGGGCACCCATCTATCAAGTTTTTTTACCTTGCCTATTTGTCGCAAATTGATCAAAATTGTTTTGATGCTAACATCAAAAGCTGCTGCTAGCTCAGCTGTAGATTGAGTTTCGTCAGCTTCCAAAATCGTCTTTAATTCATCATTGTTGACCAAAGTCTCCGGACGACCACGAGCTTCATTTTTCAAGTCAAAATTTCCAGAACGGAACCGGGAAGACCAAAAGCGGGTTGTGCGTTCGTTTGTACAGTTCTCTCCGTAAACGTTTTCGATGTTACGTGCCGTTTGTGCCGCGTTGGTGCCACGACGGAACTCATATTCCATAATTACACGAATTTTTAAAGTATCCATTATAACGAAAAATGTTTAAATGTAAAATACAACACTAATCCATAAACAAAAGACTGAGTTTGTACGAAGAATGTCATGTTTTTAAAGCAAAATTAATTTGAATTTAGAATACAAAGCCATTCCAAACTTTTATTCTATTTGAAATGACTAGTACTGAAGAACGAAGACCTATTATTTTAGCTATTTTATTCACAATATATACTGTACTAAACCGTTGAAAGATCATATTTTAATTTTATAGCACTGTGAGTATATGTATAATATAAAATAAAAATATATAAAATAAAAAGACTATATATAATATAAAAATTATAAAAACTAGAGCTTTTACCAAATAATAACCAACCTATTTCTAAACTAATAATATTTTTTGACCATTATTGACCAATGGACCTTCTTTAATCCACCGCGTTTCCGTTCGTGATTATTAGATTTCCAAATCAGATAAATACATAATTTACTGCTTCCGAAGACAATAACAGTTTGTAGGCGAGAACTCGATATTCTAATTCATTAGTAAGTAATCTCATTCTACGTTTTCAATCGATTGATAGCTTTACGACGGCATGTGACTTGATTTTTTGGGTTCCGTAATTCCAATAAACCCTTTCATAGTCGCTAGGTTCTTACTACCTTTTTTATTGCTTTTCGTTATAGTATAGTTTCGTTTTTATATAAGGTAGGAGTCACTTGGTGTTTTGTTTGTTCGTATGTCTGTCAACGCTCTTTTTATTAGAAAGCGTGGAGATATCAGTACTATGTATAAGGTACGGGAAAACCGTATAAGGGAGGCCAATGTTCAGCAGTGGACGTCCTTTGGCTGCTAATGATGATGAATGAACACAAAGTACCTGTTGGCCTTCATGTAGTAGAATCATGAATTTGGAATTGACTTGAAGAAAGTTTTAAAAAAACATATAATTAGTTTGTACTTTGTAGAACCTTCGGTGCTCGCGACCAACTAGCACTGGATCGTATGATAAAATTATTTAAATCTTCCTGCAATGATCACTCCATTTATAATTAATTAGGCCTCAGGCAAAAAGAAAAGCAATAAAGTGGATTAGACGGAACGAAGTTACAAGTTAGTTTTGAACATTCATAGAATGTAAAACGTTGCTCTTATATTTCTTAAGGGAGATATTTATTAGCCTCGCAAGTTGCTATTGCGCTGGAACTTTGTCAAATTATTTACCTCTAAATCACTTTTGAAACTGAAAAGAAAATCTCAAAATCTAATAAGTTAAATTGTTAGAATAGTTAGATACGTGATTGCTACCATGTACCTTATTAATATGGCGCTTAATATCATGGCGCTTGCTCATGCTCATAAATAATATCATGGCGCTTGCAACAATGCCGAAATATCGGAAGCTCATAAATAATAAGGTACATGGTAGCTGGTAGCAATCCCGTTTCTACTATTCTAATGTTAGTGACCATGAAAGTTTAAAACAATATAAACTTAAATTGTGTTATTATTGTCAATAAGAAATAAGATATGGAAAGAAATAACAACGAAAATGCGTAAAAAAGGCCGCCACAGTATGAATGAATGCCTTAGATAGCTTGATGCGACATCTTTCTTCTTGGACTAAATTAAAGGTGATATCTATTAATTAAACTGGGTGGATGAAAAGTTGGATGCACACTGAGAGAAATAAGACGGATTTATTCGTTTTAAAATGAAATGAAATCAAATGATAGAGTTACGAAATTTGAACGATTTATATAGGTTTTTTTTAAATCTTTGTTTAATGAGCTTGATCACATTGTGAACATGTCGCTCAATCAAGTTTTCTTAAACATAAATCACAAAATCAATTTACATTTAACATTATCGATGACATATTTTTAAAACAGATTTTAACTAATTTCATCAAATGAGAGGTTAAATCTGATGTAGGTCTGCAATGTTTTAATCTGCTTATACAGGGTGTCACAGAAATGATGTATCAAACTGCTATGGGAGGCAGCTTGACTAATGTCCTATCCATAATGAATAATAAAAAAAAAAAAAAAAAAACGGTTAAGTGCGTGTCGGACCCGCGCACTGAGGGTTCCGTGCCACTCTTAACTGAATTCAGGGTCCACTTACTTTCACTTAACGAAAACATCACAATATATTGCGACAGCAAAAATAACTTTGTTTTTCATAGTGTTTGTATGAAAGACAAAGTTATATTTGCGGTTGATAAAAATGTGCAATATCTCAAAAACTACTGATTCGATGTCCTTCAAACCAATTTTCGTTGCAAGTTTTTATTGAGATCTACATCATGTTTTTTTTTCAAAATTTTCACTTTCTTAGTTCAAAAGTTAGAGGGGGGGGGGACGCCCATTTTACCACTTTGGAAGCGTCTATATCTCAAACCTTACACTTTTAGAAAAAATGGGTTTAGAAACCTCAACATCATTTTAAAAGACCTATCCATAGACACCCCACACGCATAGGTTTGAGTAAAAAAAAAAATTTTAGGTTTTAGTTTCATGTATGGGAGCCCCCCCTTAAATATTATTTTTTCTTACTTTTTGTATCTGAATCAGAAAGCGGTGAACAAAATACACCTACCTACCAAGTTTCAGCTATGTGATGCTTATAGTTTCAGAATAAAGTGGCTGTGACATACGGACGGACAGACAGACAGACAGACAGACAGACAGACAGACAGACTTGACGAAACTATAAGGGTTCCGTTTTTTGCCATTCGGCTACGGAACCCTAAAAACGCACATGAGCATAAAAAAGAATATCCAAAAAACGGGGAAATCATCAAATCATTCTAAGTTTTAAGTTAGCTAGTTTTTTTTTGTTTTTTTTTCTTAATTTTTTTTTGTTTTTTTTTTTAATTTTTTATGGATAGGACATTAGTCAAGCTGCCTCCCATAGCAGTTTGGTTCACTATTTCTGGGACACCCTGTATAATGCACGCGAGGCTGTTACCATCACAACGTGAGGTCTACGACAGAAGCCAGGGAAATGAAAATTACACCAAAGTGGCAGTCAAACGCAGTAAGTAATGCCCGGCTGAAACCTCATCGCAAAAATGGTTGAGATCTCTGGCGCCTAACCACTTTTCAACCACAATCGCTTACACGTACCACGCTTCACATAAACGTGCGTCACTTCAAGCTTAAGACGATGCGAGGTGCAAGCGACGTGGATCGTAAGGTTAGGCGGCAGTGATCTCGGCAGTACACTGAATGGGTGATTAGGGGATGAAAAATAAAGGATTCTGACTTGTTGTACCGAGTAGCGGAGAACTTAAATAAATCCAATTGAATATGAATTTGATTGTGTTACAAAATATACCAAATTTGATTTTTATAAGAAGACAGTTTGTTTAATCATTGAACTACTATTAGTATATGGAACTGACATCACGAACAAATTTTGTACTCCATGAATTGACGACACGGTCGTAACACGTACGACAAAACGTCACAATCTGTCTGTCTGTTACAATGTACACTGGTAATGTAAATCTGTACATTTTTATTATAATAAAATAAATAGATTTTGAAAGTGAAAAAAAAAACTGAATCAGTCGTCGTATTTGCGACAATTTTTTTGCTTGGCACAGCTTCTCTATACGTAGCAACAACTCACTGATTTGAATGAATCCAAAATTCCCTCTCAGTGTACTCTCTCCCTAAGGATAACTCATGGATGCGTCGGGCGCATGCGCGCTCACTGACTGACAGTCCGCGCCCGGGTTCCCGCCAAACAGTGCGTGTCGCCGAAAAAGTTTTGAGCGCGTTCGGAAATTGCTTGGTTTACGTAAAGTTTCCAAGTTTTGTTTTTGTTTTGTGGAGTAGGATGTGATGTGGGATCGTGAAATAAGTTAAATACCAACCTATGATTGTGAGCTTATTAATAAAGATGATTGAATTAAAGATTTAGGTGCCTGCCTAGTTATTAAACACGCGATAAATCCCATTTATTTTTAAGTCCCTAATTATTTCGAATAAAAATTACCTACCTAGAGTAGATAGTACTTGTGTACCTATAAATACTATGTACCTATAAACCTAAGGTTAGTATAGAGTTTATTTTAGTTTCTGAACTTACTTTGTTAAGTTCAAGTTCAAAATAATGCATAAGAAAACTTCATCGGTCATTTTTGTTTTGTGTTTACTGGACCACGACTACTAACGAAAGTTTTTCAGCAAAAAGATAATTATGTCTCGAAAATAAAGGGAAAGGGAGTAGACCGTGAATCCGGGAACTTAGCACTATGGCTGTTGATTATACTGATAAAATTTAACTACAGTGACGCGTAAACTTTTGTTCATTTAAGTTCTGATTTAGCTTATATGTATTAAAATAGGAAAAAAAACAACTTTTATTTACTTCAGAACCTAGCAGTTACATATTGCGGACTCTTACAATATCATTGCCCAAAAACAAAATAGCATTGCTAATTTAAAAAAAAGGGTTAAATTTCCTTTACTTGCTTCATATTTGTAAAAAGTTTCGCTTCAGTAATCATTTTATTCAATTCTTACAGCAGTGTGCCTATTATTCGATATTATTACAAATAAAATAAAACTGAAATCAAGATTTGCGAATCTTCACCCTTTTTGCCAGGTTTTGGTTGGTTAAACATTAATAAAGTTCAAATCTATTAAAACCTGACCTCTGACAGTTTCTAATGCGCTGGAACCATGTCAAATTAATATTAAATAAATCTTTTTCGCATTTAAAAATAAAAAAATCAATTATTAAATTAGTTTTTTTGTGATTTATTATTGCCAATACCACAGATAATATAATACTACTAGTACGTAGTACGTAACGTACGTAAACACCAAGCTCACGACCACAGATCAGTGACTCTTCATTTTTTAAAGTGACAAAAAACAAGTTCGAATCGAAAGTGTTAATTTCTATCTAACTGGAAAAGTGTTCAAAATGGCTACCGTAAGAACAATTATAAAACTTTTCTTGCTGATCGCAATTCATAAGACTAACAGTGAGGATTCGGAGAAGGAATTTCGCAGTGTCCCGGTGACGGTTAAGACTTATGAGAATGAGACGGTGCTGCTGCCTTGCTATGTAGATGACACAGGTATGAAAAAAAGCTTGTATATTTCTGACTATATGAATAATACAATATAATATATATTATAATATATATTTTATACATGTTGTCCCAAAAAAATTGTGTCAAGCTGAAGTTCAGAGGTAGAACATTATTCATAATTCATTTATTTGCCGTAATTAAATGAATTATGAATAATGGTTACAGTTGATCACAAGTTGGTATACAGTGAAATAGATGCTTATAACCTATTTAGCCATAAAATACACCATGCAAACTTATACTAACGTATATATTTAAAAAAAGTTAAGTTTAGCCTGTAAGCATCCCACTGCTGGGCAAAGCCTTACCTCAAATGTGAGGTAGTAGTTTGGTAAGTAGTTCAAATTGGTTAGGATTTATACATTACAATATTACAATGTTAGTTTCAGGATAACAATGCTATAAAATAACAATAAAATGGTAACTTATAATATTACTGGGATGTAAGTAGGTACTTTATCGGGGAAGGCTATAAAAATTACGCTAGGACCTACGTGTACGAAAAAAAACAATTCACGCGTATGAAGTCCCGGTGACCGATGGTTCTCTTATAAAGAAAGTTTTTAAACATTTTTTTAAATGTTATAAAACGTTCTTACGTATTTCGTTTACGTCAATGGTTAAAATTAGAGATGTGCCGACTATGACTTTGGCCGACTAGCCGACTAGCCGACTAGTCGGCAGCAAAATGGCCGACTAATCGGCCGACTAGTCGGCCAGGCCGATCATTACTTTTGGTAAAATCCCGGTGACGTCGGAAATGTTTGGAAATGTTCGTGAGCGCGCTCTCGGCTCGTAAAATTGGCGCACGGCCGGCGCCCACGTGGACCTGTCAGGACATGTTTTTGTTGACGTCGTTCATTATACCTCATTCATTATTTGTAAACATAAAAACCGGCGTTTTATTGGTGTTTAATGAAATAAAGAATATATAACGTTCAATTACTAAGCTAACACAGTGCAAATAATTGAATTAATAGTGAAATTAACTTTTTTTTGACGAATTGGAGGGAGAAGGTAGCAGTAAAGTGAAGTGCAACAGTGTCAAGCAGTTATTTCTCGTGGTGGTCAGGGAAAAAAGGCAAATACTACGAGCATGACAAATCATATTATGTACAAACATTCACAACTGATGCCTCAACTAGGTTCTTATTAATCCTTATTAATTTCAAGATTGAATAACTCTGGGATGTCAAAGGAAGAGTTCCTATTTTTTATGTTATAATTGAACCTACTTATTACCAATGATTATTTGCTTTAGCCTATATTTTGTTATTTTATAAAAGGTTAAAGGAAGGGTTCCTATTTAAATTTTCTACCAATTATTAAATTGTATTGTAAACTGAAACTGTGATTCTTATAATAAAAAATAACAAGAGTAAAAGATACAATTTAATTTCAACCACTCTATTTTTAAGCATATTAACATGAGTGAGAAGCGGGCCGACTAGTCGGCGGATTTAGCCGACTAATCGCCGACTAGTCGCCGACTACAAAAATGGCCGACTAGTCGGCTTTACCGACTAGTCGGCGACTAGTCGGTACATCTCTAGTTAAAATGATGCTTGTGCAGTTTAAAAATAATGTATTACTTTTCTAGTAACTAACCATACCTACTTAAAACTATATCCAAGTAGAGCATCTTTCCCTTCGAGTGTATTTTTTGAAGTTTGAAGTGTGCTTGTCATTCATTAGTCATTAAGATGTTCCAAATTCAATTCAAATGTTGGAAAAAGCTTGCACATATATGTACTATAAACGATTTGGACGAGTGGTGGGGCGCGCCTTCGTGGATGGCACTATCTATAGGACTAGACTAGCTGATTCAGAAGTATTTACATCCATAGCTCTAATCTTTGATTAAAGTAAAATAGCGGAAGATAGGTGACGCGCCACTCGAACGTGGACCGCTAAAATCAGGCCCCCGTCGCCTAATTGTCTTCAGTTGCAATCGGGATTGCGTGCGCGGATGACATATGTGAGACGTGTGACGTGAGGAGAAAATAATTATTTTTTCGGGTTAAACGTAACCAAAATGCCTTCGTGTGCTTTCATACGTTGCCCAAACCATTCTAAAAGGAAAAACTAATCGCATGGAATCACATTTCACTCGTAAGTACACGAAAACTTTAATTTCTCAATTTATTTGTAAATTCAGTATTTTTTGACGGCCATTTTTCAGGGCGAGATAGTAATATACGATTCATTGATGTGCGACCAGTTAGGTATGATGATTGATGACACATAACGCAACATGTGCTGCTTGTTGAGATTTGTCTACGCGGTACCGTTAGCATAAAATGTCGATCATAATAAATTTATAAAATTTAACTTTTACCTGATATTGATTGTGGCTTCTTTATTAATGTTTTGTAAAATGGTATTCAACTTCAATAATGTAAACAATAAAATAATTATCTACTCAAGTTTGTTACAAAAATGACTGTATTAACGTGAAGCTTTTTTTAAATTCACTCGCACTCAGCATTCAGCGCCATCTACTATCATGTCAACTGCAGCGGGCCAAGTAGTTATTCATTACAAAATAAATTAAACTTGGAAATTATTCATTGGACGGAAATCATATTGTTTTAACAATAAATATTTAAAAATAAAATTCATCTTTAAGAATTATATTTTGTTTTATTTTTGGTTACCCTACTCACGCCAAACATCGCTCGACATTTATAATAGGAAAGTAATAATAACAAGTAATTTATTAGTTTTTACAAAAATACTGTTTTGCTGACGCTTCTTGATTCTTATTGCAAGGAGAAGTCAACGTGACAAGAGACATCTCAAAGCGCGCGTTTGTTTCGCTCGCACTACCGTCGTAAGAAATGGGTTTGTCTCTGTCGTCAGTAGCGTCACGGGGTCTCATTCGGAACATAGGTTTCATAGCTTGTAAATTTTCTCGATAGATGGCGCTACCCGTCTGGCCATTGGAGAAACGGTTTATTAATTTGGATTAAAAAGCTAAAATACATGAAGATAATATCCAAAACATAGGTAAATAAATATTTTTAGCCGTTTAAAACAAATAAAACTTAATACTACCCAATTTTTTCTCAAAAAGTAAAAATGTTGTAAATAGCATAAAAGCACAAATAAAAGCATGCTTTTAAACGACATAGAGCCCTCTGTCGGTATATGATAGAACTTTGCGGCATATTTATGAGGTGGTAATAGATGGCGCATTTTCATAGAACGTTTTTGTTTGTTTAAAAACTAAGCAAGTACGAATTAGGTTTATGCAAATTATTTTGATAGGCCACTGGGCGGTGCAGTAAACCAAATAATGTTGATAACCGCACCCGTGAGCGTTTAAACATTGGTAGGTTTCATAAAACAATAGGATATAGGTAAAATATTTGAATAGTTTTATAACATTCTAAGATTTCTGAACATCATCACATGAACATAAATAACCCAACGCAATTCTAGCACTTTCCGGTTTTCTCCGAAACTTTGTTGTCTGTAATTCCACAGATTTCATAATTGGCGTCGACTGTTTTTAAACGTTTGCAGTTTTCAAAATGTCAAAGGTGATTGCACAATGATAATTGATAATATTGATTGATAATAATAACTGTTTAATCGTCATCACCACAACGTTGGTTTTGTTGTCAATGATGAAGATTTAGGGTGACCATGACTAACAGTTTGGTAGGACAAATTGGATTTTATTTCAGAAATTAAGCATGATGACAATGATAACAACAAAGACTTACTTGGTAAACATGTGCTTCTACACTAAGATGTCCCTTAGTGCTAACGATTTCATAAAAATATGTATAATCCGTTTTTTATTGCTTGTCAAATGTTGTAAGCAATCAGTAAAAAAAGTAACATTCATTAACTATTTGATTTAAAAAGATCTCAAGTGTTCAACGATAAATTACCTAATGCAGGTTGTGATTGTTGTGTTAAAAAAATGATTTCGTTAAAAGAAATGTTAAGATTGTTTACAATATTCGTTTCATCCAAACACTGTCCGCACCGTAAGTTATATAGGTAGGTATTAATACTGCCACCACTGCGCTACGAGCGAGCACCTCTTCTTTCTATTTTCGTATCATAATATAATCATAATAAAACATTTAAATCACTCAATGTTAAATATGAATGTTTTCAGATTGACAATAGCAATTACTCTGTCACACTTCCTAGCGTCATCCGGATACCAGATTCGATGAGCATTGAAAGAGGTGCATAACCTAAAAAAAATGTTTCTATAGGGATTTTCTATATTTCTCGTTTGAGAATCAAAATTTTTTGTAATTCACTGTAGCAAACGTCTTTCAAGTGACTATTATCACTCGGTCACACATATTGTATTTGCACTGCCTTTAATCACTTTTTCCAGACACGAATTTGCTACTTGACCACAGAATATATAATAGTACTTAACTTACTTATATAATAATACAGAACGGACACTCACCTCCCCTCCCTAGTCTGACTTACTTCACTATCGCGCCGGAATTAGGGATCTCATTAGGTGACCGCCTAGCGGGCATGGCACGCGCATGTTTGCGACGTTAGCGGAAGTACAAAGTTTTGTGTACGAGAGATGCCTAAGTACTGTGCAGTGTACGGGTGTCTTTCTTTCTCGAGAAATGACTCCGATAGAAGCTTTTTTCTTTTCCCAAAAGATGAGAGATGGGAAGTAACTACATACAAAATATGCAACTATAACCTATTCTAACTATTCAGTGAACAACTTTAAAAACGTTAGGTAAAGGTAACATTCTACATAATTATGTGTAGTTAGGAAATTATAATTGTATTATTTATTTGATCAGTGAAATCAGGTGTTGCTAAGGTAGATACTATCTTTTTATTTCTCCACGATACCACGTGAATATGACATTACGAAAATTAGTACTCGTTACGTTGTTTACTAAATTACAGTAAATTATTTACGTTGTTTATGTATCTGTTTATTTATGTGAAAATAGCTATGACCGGTGCGGTGTAACGGACTTTGTCAACCCTTATGGCACGCACACAAAAGCAGCGTCTGTGCAACACGCTGCCTGTCAATGTATGGCCAAAATGAAAAGTTTCTTCCGAGTGTCCGGGCTGTGACTTGACGCCATTTTGTTTTGCTCAGCCGTGGCACGAAAAGGAACTGAATTAAAAAAAATCGGCATTATGCATACTGCGTTTCAATTGTACCTATCTGAAATGTTGCGGCATTTCATAAAATTTCGCCACTTTTGATTTACATTTCTATCGCCGCTAATATTATTATGCCGCGGCATGTTGAAGAAATAAGTTCTGGTTTTTACACACGTGTCTTATTGTTACGCTGATTATTATAATGTGGGGAGGCCTATGTTCAGCAGTTGACGTCTTTTGGCTGATAATGACGTTGATGATGTTAAATGATGATTATTGTATTATTATATTCTTTCTTTACTGCACTTAAAAGATGTACAGAAAATACAAGAAGTCACAATGTGAACAAAGGTGGGCTTATCCCTAAAAGAGATCTCTTCCAGCCAACCCATAGGTGTTGGAAATGAAATAGT
Organism: Pyrausta aurata; assembly: GCA_963584085.1. NCBI lineage: Eukaryota > Metazoa > Arthropoda > Insecta > Lepidoptera > Crambidae > Pyrausta > Pyrausta aurata. The sequence continues at coordinate 7,049,415 of OY757277.1, forward strand.
TGCGGTTATCGGCAGTAATATAATGCCACAATGAGATTATTTGTCGTTTAGTTAGTTTAAAAAAAATATAAACATGTTTGTTCATCTGCTTAGTAGGTACCTGGGTGACCTAGCTAGCAGCAAAGCTTTGCTGTATTTTATTTTAGACTAATAAGACTAAGGTTTTTGATAAAGGGCACCTAAGAATAGTTTTTCTCGTTTAGCAGATAATGTAGATGTATGTCGTAGATAGATTATTGGTGATGCGAAGATTATCCACGCCTTTAGCGGTGAAATTTAAAAGCTGTCAACTTTTTTCAGTCAGTCTTCTATAATACATTCATTACCTGCCGCCACTAATTAAAAGTTAATCAGTCAGGTATCAAACGAATGCCGAGAGTCGCATAACAATGGAATTTTTATTGTGTCTCGTTTACACATACTTGACGAGTTAATAGTTTTTAAGGAATGTTTGTCGTGTCAACAGTTCTATTAATTACTCTTCCACCATGATCAACACAAGCCCATTACCTCTTTTCAATATACTTGTAAAAATAGAATATTTAGTATGCATGAAATAAATAGTAATATTTTTTTACTCCATCGTAGTACCTATTTAACTATACTTTAAATCTGCCATTATAAAATGTTTTATTTAATCGATGATTTCTAGATAGATGCCGTACACCATATGACACTCTCAACTAAATTCGGGATCTACTTACTTTCACCTAACGAAAACATCACATTTGTGACAGCAAAAATAACTTAGTTTTTCTTAGTGTTTGTATGGAAGACAAAGTTATATTTGCGGTTGATAAAACTGTGCAATATCTCAAAAACTACTGGTTCGATCTCATTCACACCAATTAAATCATAATGTATATTTTTCAAAATTTTTACTTTCTTAGTTCAAAGGTTAGAAGGGGGGGGGGACTGGGGACAAACTATTGTTTGAAAATGTTGCAAATTTTTAGTTTATTTTTTGAGTTATGAAGTTTTATTTATCTTAGCATCGAAATCATTAACATATCATATTTTTTATCCAATTTGTTCGTTGTTATAATTATTATTAGGTTACAAAAATCAACAAAATATTTGGGAAACAATAAATGACTTAATGAGTAGGAGTGGGAATAACTGCTTGAATTCGCCAACATAATATAACACTTTTGTTACTAATAATAAATAACATGTTAATTTTGACGTTATAATAATATTAGTCTCGCTGGACTGTTATGCTATTTTACTGGTACTGCAAACAGAAAAGTGTTATTTTTATTACTTATCGTCGATCTGATATGTTAACGAATTACTGCAACCAAAAACCTGTCTTACTGCACTGACTTAAAACTCAATTTTAAATTTCATGGAAACTGTTATTTTTATTAGTTATCGTCGATCTGTTATAATATCGAATTACTGCAACCAAAAACCTGAAAAAGATCCCAACGGTTATTTTTACTAGCTCTATCTATCGGTTATGTTATCGAATTACTGCAACCAAATACCTGTCTTATTGCCATGTTTTAGAACACAATTGAAAAGATAATAATTAATTTCATTTCTTTGTCGCACCGTCCATAATCATTTCTGCTTAGCCCAAAGGTATGACTGGTAGAGAATGCCATATGGCGTTAAGTCAACCTTTTGTACAAACTGTGGTTGTGCAAAAAAGTATGAATAAATAAATGACGGTACAAATATTGTAATACTTTCGTTCAGAAATATGTTGTTTCTTTAGGAAAGAAATTATGATAATTTTCAGAAATATCTTAGTCGTTCATTAGAACCAAAAAACGTTAAATTTGTGACTATGTGTGAGGTTAGGAAATGACACTAAGTTTGCAAATGATAAGTCGGTAACATAAAATGTGTTACTGCAATTGGGAAGTGAAATCGGCTAAACAATGTTCTGCTAACTGACAAGAGTAGTTAGTATTATTTTTGGAAGAAGTATTTTTTATTCGTTTTAAATGTTATTTTTGTCACGAGAATATTTAAATGTGAACTTTACGAAAACCAAAATGGATAATTTAATCTTATTTAATATCTTCATTGGTTCTAATTCCTCCTATGCGCAAATCAGACTTTATTTCTGATCTGAGTCTGGTTTTGACGTAAACTTTGTTAAAAATCATGGTTACCCTAAAACTATAACTAACGTCGAAAATTGAACGAGTTGTCATTTTCCTTTGGCATTTTGCAAAGCTGCGAGCGTTTATATTATATATAAGTAATTGACAACACCATTAACTTAATGAAAACAATGGAATGATAAGTACAATTTGGTGCGCCATATCCACAACGGCCACACACCGGTTTAGCCGCCGGCTCTTGCTAATCTGTAGCTGCCGGGCGGAATAATAAGATTTGAGCTGTCTACTAGAATGAAGAATAAAATCATTTTTTTTTAATTACAAATTATTCCAAAGCCGGCTTAATAACAAACATGAACATGAAACATGAGTCAAAATTGCATGAATGTGAAAATCAATTCAAATATCAATACATTAAACAATACATAAATTACATAGGCGTTTAGTAACATTTCTGCTTGCAGTGTCGAAATAATAATTCGGCGCGCGGCGTGAGACTAGCGTGGGCTCTCCTCGAGAGGTCACGCGAGCCGGCCGAGTCGTGCAACAGCCTCGCTCTGTCTCGCTCTTGCAGTACCTACTAAACTCACCAATCTATCCGTACTTTTTACTCACTCTCTTAATGGGGACTGAAACTGAACTACTGAGAGAGCCGGTCGTTGTGCTAGTGAACAAAAGATAAGGAGGAACTTGATTTCTGAAGTACAAATTGCATTCATTTATGAAACCTACTCTACTTTTACATGATGACGAAACGCGACGTTTTAATTTTTTCATTTATTTATATTTATTGATACACACAACAAATTACTGTCATAAAATATAAAACATTTCAAATTATTTATTATATTAGTTGTAGAACATCTTGTCACGTTTTATTTTATAATATCTGGATTTTGTTGAAAAGAAAAGAGAAAAAAGTTCAAAACACTGATAAAAACAAAAACAACATAAAAATAGTACTTAGAGTACTGGGATCCGAACCCGCATTTTTTAAATCCGAGGCCTCCTTACTAATCCGCTGCGCCATCGTGTCATTAATAATAAAAGCGAAATTTACCTTTGTATTTTAGTTACATTACTTTAAACCTTTTTTGGTGCTACATCCACTACAGCAATGAGTTTAGCGCCATCTATTGAGAAAGTAAACACGTTGACTAGTTGCGAGCAATCGACATGCTTTTTCCGTGAATCCAGTCTACGTAGCGCCATTTATTGACGTGCTGAACACATGAACTAATTGCGAGCAATCAACATGCTTTATTCCGTGAAGTCCATCAGTCTACGTAGCGCTATCTACGGCCTTTTACATAGCCCTCTCAATACTTAAATTTAGCCCGGAGATATTAGCCCGATACGGCGGAACCGTTTTCTTGTATGAGATGAGTATCTGTACTAGTATTTTAATATCTGTGGTAGCGTAAAGTAACACAGCTGTGTGGGTCATCTTGTATGTAGTAGTGAGTAGTGCCATTTTTTAGCTGACAATTAGTATGACATGCCGTATCTTCCGCTATTTTACTTTAATCAAAGGCTCTAATTTAAACTTTTAATAAAAATATTGAAACATATTGAAACAAATATTTAAAATCGTAACTACTAAACTATCAAAAATCTCGGACATACACATTAGTGATGCTCTATCTCTAGGCTTTTACATATTTTTGGGACACCCTGTATATTTTTAGTTTACGCCCAGATGCTATTTCGAAGTTATCAATTTTGACACTTATTGCATAGAAATAATGTTGAGCTTCCTCTTCTTTTGAAATTAAAAACTTCAAAATAGCATTCTCGGCATAGATAGAAAAGTCTACGTCTAATAGTAAAGGATTTTTATTTATTCAAGTTTTACTTTTAATTTTAATTTAATTTAATTTATTACAATATTTAATCGTTGCAACGCCCTTGCAGGGCGTCACATGTACTAAAACCCAACTATTGTCAACTGTATACCCATGTGACACGCAATAAAGATTTTGAGTTTGAGTTTGAGTTTGAGTTTGATATCCGGAAAATATCGAACTAGGTACCTATGTTGTTATTATACCATGCCATTAATTATAAATTATTCAGAAGATAAATAAAGTGGGCCTTAAAAGCGTGATCTTAATCTGACAATGCCCATCAATCGATTGACAGGCGGAAAATTGTTTTAAGAATAAATGACTGGTATACATAGAAAGAACAGTAGGACGCCCCTAAACTTACTTAGATTATTTTATTATTAGATACTTAGTTGACCACGGAGCCACGGTAATGTTATATGGATAATATTACCGTGTATTTAGATTTAATGTCCGGGCACAAAGTTAAATAAAAAGCGTTTTAGTAAAAGCAAAGAAATGCTGCGATTTTTTTTTGTCAGTGGAGGTAATTTAATATTTGTTTACGTCTTACGACGAGAGAGATTATTTATTTCAAACTTCATGCACAAACAATCTATAAAAATGGCGGACTTTAAACAAAAATAATTCTCTACCAGTCAACCATAGGTCTAAACAGAGTAAAAATAGGCGCTACGAAGAAAGTTTTTTAGGTAATCAAACTTTTATGTAACTTTTTCCGGCTTGTTTTTATTATTTTTCTTTCAAAAAGATTTATCTATTATTATTGATTATTATATGGCCATACGCTCTATTTTTGAATGACTCGCGTAAATATTACGAGTGATTTTGTCCGACAATCAACGAAAATAACGTGAAATATTGACACGAGTGCTTACAAAATCGAGTTTTTTTATCACTCTTGCGTAGATTTTATCTGGTATTCATTCGAAAATCAAACATTAATCTACGAAAATCACACACCATATTGAGGTGAGTGATTTCAAAAATAGGGCCCCTTGCAAGTCTTTCAGAAAATGATCTGTCACTTAGTTTTTAAGTAATAACATTCAAATAGTTCTTAAATTACTTCTGTAAAAACTCGTGGGAAAAGAAGCCTCAAAAACCATAACAACTCAATATAATTAATGATACTGTTATCATTATTACGTGAAGTACCCGTGAATTTGATGAAACAATCATGTCATTAACTAGATTGGTATCAAGCGGTTACCCCTTCTTGCTTAGGTAAATTATGTTACTACAACTTAATCACGAGATTGGTATAACCGACCATTATGAATAATGGTTTCTTTTTAACTAGTTCCCTATAAATGTAGAGTCAAATAAGTTTTCATAGTTTTTATTTATAGTGACAATAAACAGCGTGTGGCCTGTAATAGGAGCAAAAAATTTAATCAATGATTCCACAGAGTATACGTAGTGACCCTGACCTGGTCATAGTGCTCTAAAATGCTTTAACTCAGAGATATAGTAATCCAAAGTTATAACACATTGTAGTAAATGTCAATGTCAAGTTCTATGTTCATCATCGTGACTCATTTGTTTGCAATACATTGCTGGTTCGTTTTATTGTGTTAGAAAATAACAATAAATTTATTTTACAATTTAAAAAAATAAAACCATTTAATATGGATAACTCTTCACTTGATGAGCCTACATTTTAATATTTTGCTCCTATTACAGGTCACATCCTGTACAACGGTTAATATTCTTGTTGATGAATTTAACGTAATAAATGTTTTTTATTCTGAAAGTAGAACTCAATAAGGTATGATTTAAGTTTGGCGACAATAAGCGACAAGCGACAATAACGTTATTTTTTACAAAAAATATAGGACTTTTAAGACTTCACTTAAATTAGTTTCAAACGCCTAATGAAAGTATTCAAAGGCTTTTTAATTTTATACCGAACCTTTGCATGTAAAAGAAGAAGAAGATGTTGTAACCAAAAACTTAAATAGACCGACTCCAATAATTACTAGGACGGAAACCTCAATTTATTCGAGTTATCGCCGTACAATCCATCGGCCATATAAATCATTTGGTTAAATAGTAGTTTTACAAAAGGTCCGGCCGTTTGTTGGTGTCACGTACTTCTGAACACACAATACACGCCGACAATACCTCACATCACACTACATGATGGAGATCATATCGAAATGACTGTGATGGTGGAAGGTGTTGATGTGGCATTTTTGAAGCTTATTTTTGTTTTTATAGTGTTTTGTCACCATAGAAACTTAATAATATAAATTGCACTTGTAAAAAGCAACTGAGAACCTGTGACAGACGAGGAATTGAGCCCCGTGTCTTACGCTATCCGAGCGTATGCCTATACCACTCGGCCACCGTCACATTTACAATAATTACTACACGGGGTTCAATTCCTCGTCTGTCATAGGTTCACAGTTGCTTTTTACAAGTGCAATTTATATAATTTTTGAAGCGTTTATATGTTCTATTTTCGGATGTTGTTTGGAAGAAATTAATAAGCAACAAGACCGATGTAATTGTTACAGATATTATTATTAGTGACCATATCGCTACTTAAAACATGGCTGTTTTGTCTTTACCAACTTTTGCATCTGTCTTTACTATGGTACAGGAGCTCTACTTTTGAATCACTCGCTTGGATATGGCGAATGATTTTGGTTCGAAGATGAATTCAAGAAACTCAAAGGAAAAAACTCGTTTTCGAACGAAAATCACTCGTAATATTGACGCGAGTGATTCAAAAACAGGGCTCCAGTATTAGTATGGTAAAATAAAAGTCCATCGAATAAATGGTTGTCCAAACTCCACAAAATGTATGGAGTATAAAAAGGTTACGAAACGCAACTTTTGTGTTGGTATTTAATTAATAAGGGTTACGAGATGGGAAGGTGTCCAAACGGGAAAGACCTATTGCCACGGTAATATAAAATTCAAAATCTTTATTTCAATTTGGGTCATGAAATGACACTTATGAACGTCAAATATAGGTAGAGTGAAAAAAATAAAAATATATGTGCCCTGAAAGGGCCGAAACATGTCTATACGTAACGTACGTACGTATAACGTATAGATAACATTACCGTGCTTTATTTCTACCTCAAGCCTCAGCCAAGCCTCCACTGTCTAGATTTACCTATTTGTAATGTGTGCCTTATCGAGTAGTCTACGGCCTAAATCTTAACACAGTAAAAAACAGGGTCTTAGATGAAAGTTTCTGTGATTATAGAACATACAGACACAGATTATTGGTTATGTTTCGTTTTACAAAAGCCCCGTTATTCCAACAACGTTCACAACCTATTTTTTTGTTCTATCTATGATATTACTTATTTAAAACGAATGTCATAAAAACGACTTTCAAATTTGGAGGTTTTCTTTTTAAATTGATCGGGTAACTTTAGTCTTGGCTTGAACCCTGGTACCAACAAGATAGAAGACTGGTGTATCAAGACATTCTGTTTACTGTTTCTTCAAATTAACTTAAGCTATTTTTCTGTTTTCAGCAGTTTTGTTGTGAATGTCGTGGCAGCTTAAGTAAGGCAACACTGTAAAATTGTATTTTAATATTAAGTATGTCAATGTGTGGTGTATGCTTTGTTGGTTGTCCTTAACAAATAAAATAAATAAATAAATTAGTACTCCTTCTACTAATACCTATGTGTTTTCCTATGTATTTAAATACGTATTTTCATATTTCACGCTGTATTGCTGCGCAATTTTTTTTTTTTTTTCCACCATGCCGCCTCCGTTTTTCTCACATCAGAACCCACATCGTTTGAACGGGCAGGAAGGGAGCCAGATTTATATCTTTGTGTACCAATTGTGTACGGACCCTCGTTAGAAGTAAGTGCCCGAGGCATGAGGTGTTAAGATCCGAGGTGGCAAAGTCCACCGTCATGGTCTCATTTAATATTTAATATTCCTGTATAATCGAGCCGCCCTAATGGCTCATTTACACGAGGCCAGTAGCACTGGCGCCATTCGCCAAATTCGAAACCGTTCTATTTCATTGGATTGGCTTCGTCCACTGGCTTGGGCCAGTCCAATGCACTGGCCTGGCTCTATTTTCACGAAGCCAATATTGGCCTGGCTTATTGGACTGTCTCGTCTACTGGCCTCGTGTAAATGGGCCATATAAATGCTATTTTAACGTTTTCGATTTGGAGTTGGATACAAAATGTATGGAAAGAATTTCAAACTTCCTGACTGATAATTTATACATGTTTATCTAAATTGGAAACTTTAGTTACATGTATTTATTTAGATGTCATGACAAACTCAAATCACGTTACCTAAGAATGCTTTGAGGTAAAGTTCACTTACTATACAATGTCAGTGAAATAAATGTAAAAAAAAAAATGTAAACATTCAACAGATATTGTGGTATTTTGGATAAGTGGAAGTCCTCTAATTTAGTTAAGGTTGGCACGGAACCCTTAATGCGCGAGTCCGACTCGCACTTCACCGGTTCTTTCGTTAGCCGATACTTTTACCCTTGTCTACCAGTACAGTAAAAATAAGATCGTGTGGTGTGACGTGTGACTATAAGCCTAATCATCTCTCCAATGTTGCATCACCACTATAGACTCGATGCAGCGTCAATTACAAAGTAAAGTTTAGTTAATTGAAGTAGCAAATACCTAGTCCATGACACATGGTTTTATTTTAAGACTCTATTGGTCACTTGAGATGATAGAACGTAGGTTTTTGTTTTTAGATGAAGTTGTGACCTGGGGCCCTATTTTGAATCACTCGTGTCAATATTACGAGTGATTTTCGTTCGAAAACGAGTTTTTTTCTATGACTTTTAATTCATCTTCAAACGAAAATGACTCGCCATCTTGAAGCAAGTGATTCAAAAATAGAGCTCCTGTTATGTAACTTTGTCTGAAAGTACTAAGTCTGGAAAATAGGCGCAAAGTAGCTTGCCGTCGGTCTTCTAGCGGCAGAGTTGTTATTACTACGTATAGAGAAGCTATGCCAAGCAAAAATATAAGCATATCTCTTTATTTGTCATAATATTATGACGTATTCCTTGAAATTTAAATTTCGAATATGATGAAACCATTTGTATGATTTGATGACAAGTGGCGTCAATTATTAACGCACGAGTTTTATTCGTGATATCAGGGTGGGGATTCTCGCGTCAATGGAACTTCGTCGGTGTGGTAATTCGATTACGAGTTTGACCGTTGTACAGAAAAAATCAAGTAGTATATCTACACGTAAAAATACTACCGCACGTAAGAATTTTTACGTGTGACCATAACAAATCAGAAATATTTTTTGACAACCCTACTCAGGAAGCACAGAACTTAGAAGAATATTATAATTTTGCAAGAAAAGCCTTTACATTTACCCTAATAAACAAAGTTTGAATTCCTTTGCAGAAGGTCAATCAAACCTTTAATCTTACTCTTTCCTCTTTACAACTAAATGTACCTACTCCGGCCTCATCCTCATCATCTTCCTTGAACGAACTATTGTTCTAACTGTTAGATTAAACAATTAATAGCTTAAAATGGTTTTAACACTCACAGTGTCATTTTTATATTCTTAAAGATGAAATAAGAAACCAAAAATTGCGCACAGGCGGGACTTGAACCTTGGAAGAAAGTTGCAGGTTCGAGTTCCATCATTATTTCATCTTTAGGAATTTAAACAATTAACTTTGTCGTGGTAAATTTCAATTCCTTTACAGAGGCCAAGTTGCGCGTGCGCTGGTACAAAAACGACGCGTTGCTAGGCGACAGCGCAGACGCCCATACGCTGCTCCCGCCGCGAGTTAGAATGCACGCTAACTACAGTTTACAGGTTAGATATGTGAGAGCAATGTCACAAAATTTATGAGGTCACGTTAAAGAAAGCACTTGCAAAATTCAACAGGCTTGCCAATGTGACGGTGGCCGAGTGGTAAAGGCATGCGCCCGGATAGCGTAAGACTCGGGGTTCGATTCCTCGTCTGTCACAGAGTCACAGTTGCTTTTTACAAGTGCAATTTATAACATTGAGTTTGAGTTTGAACTGACGGCTGTTGGGGTGGAAAAGTTCTAGGAGAACTTTTGATGATGTCCACTGGCAAGGTGGAATAAAAAAATCTTGTAAATATAGCAGAATCTCACTGCACGTAGGCTGCTTTGGAAAATCATGAGCTTTTTTCTCATCTTCATGAATCATTTTTATTTTGTTCTTGTTTCTTATTGGTCAATATTTTTTTCATTTCAGGTCGATCGGTTGCGGGCCTCTGACACTGCGGACTATACCTGTGAGGTGAGTTATCCCCCAGTTTCACTAGATTCATATGGTTTCATTTCTAAGATTTCCTAATCAAAAAAATAAATAAAATAAAACAAAGATTCAGATACTCAATCCGTAAGTTCTAGCTATTATTGAGACAACTTCTATTTGGACTACCAAACCCTTTCCGCCAAGAAACATCCTACGTCACGAACATTCAATTCAATTCATTTATTCATTTATGTCAACAAGTGGACCAATTACAAATTACAATTACAAAAACAAATCAAAATATAATGTAATAAATGTAATTAACATTATCTGTGTGTCAAATGTTCCGCCACTGATTAAATTTTCTGCATTCCCAAGCAGTTGACTGGTAGAGAATGCCCTAAGGCATTAAGTCCGCCAATTGTACAATTCACAGGGCAATAATGTTTAAATAAATAAATGAATAAATCTGTTTCTTTTAGACAAGTAACAATGCCATGAACGGCTTAAGCTATTACCATTTTTAGCCTATTGAAGAAGAATTGAAGAAGCTAACTGTCACCAGCAATAGAATTTTAGATACTTCAGTCATCAGAAAAGTTTGAACTTGCTGTTTAGTAGCAGTCTAGACTAGGAAGTCAGCCGAAAATATGCATAACTAGCTTTTGCCCGCGACTTCGTCCGCGTGGAATAGTGACTTCTTTCTCCCGTTTTTTACACATTTACCACTATATCTTTGCTCCTATTGGTCGTAGCGTGATGTTATATAGCCTATAGCCTTCCTCGATAACTGGACTATCCTACACAAAAAGAATTATTCAATTCGAACCAGTAGTTTCGGACATTAGCGCGTTCAAACAAACAAACAAACTCTTCAGCTTTATAATATTAGTATAGAAGATATGTTGCAACCATCTGGTTAAATCTGCCAGTTAATTGAATGCCTAGGCAGTTCATTAAACGCTAACGTTAACTAGCCAAGTCGTTGAGCGAAACGTTTAGCCAGATAGCTGACGTCGTGTAGCCAGATAGCTGACGTCGTGTAGCCATTTAGTTAAATTAAATATTGACGAATTTGTGATGTTTTTTAGGGTGAATCTGAGTCCATAATTTATGCAGTGCGATAACTTTTCACGCAAAAATGCACCTAGCCCGAATTACTCAATGATACTTGTGAACTAAAATTAAGTGGCTGATTTATCCAGACAACAACACATACATAGTATAGTTCTTTAGTAAACACGTTAGTAATATTAAAAAAATAACTCGTCTAAGTTTTCTCAAAGATAATTTGCCTCATGTTTCATACCACCCATATCACTCCCACGCCAAAACAAACTCTTTAGTGGTTATACCCACTCTTCTGAGCTGGGAGCAATTTAGTTTTTTGTAGCGTATCAATTGCAAAACGATTGTTGTAGCGTGCCGACAATTAGCTGTTGGAACACCGCCCTTCGATCTCAACTAAACTATAATTTGTGGGTAGTGTTGTGACATTAGAGGTGTCGATATCGATAAATTTTGTCTTGAGTGATGAAAGCATTTAACTTGTCTGTGAAGGACGAAGATTTGTATGCTCTGTACCTATCTTTTTTATGTGTACTTAGATTCTATTAATTAAAGACACTAATTAAAAAGATTGACATGTAAAAAGCTGCCAAGACGCGACCACATAGCTCGCGTACTGTCAAAGTTAGATCTCATGTAGAGCCAAGCTTCTGCTCTGCACACTCTACTATGTATACAAGCCCTAAACTGACAAACTCTACCTACAGCTTAGTCTAATGCACGGTTAAGCATTTCCTTTCTTAATACTACTCACAAGAACTATTATAATTTTTAATTTTAATTTAATTTTAATTTAATCATTTATTTCAGGCAACTTAGGCCCATACAATAAATACCTTAAAGACTAACATACATACAATAACAACATTCAGCGGATTACAAAGTGCAATACAGACCCATAAAATAAATACCTTACAGGCTAACATACATACAAAATAATAAATCTACACAATTGTTTTAAAATACTTTTAAATTACACGCAATTTCACGGGCGTGTTGCTCGTGGTATCGCGTAGACTTCCGCGGAACCGCCGAAACACGACACCTTTCGGCCAGAAACCTTCGTTCATGAAGGTCGATATCTTTTCAGTTGGAATTCTAATCACAAATGAATTAAAATTCACATTGCGACTAGACTCCAACTTGACGACCCGCAGAGTGATGTTGGTTTTCTTCTGCACGTATTCCGAGACCTGCTCAGCCTTTGTGGTGTGATGTAGGCGAGAAACATACAACAGCGCCGTCGGAATCGCAGGACGCAGCAGCATGTTAGGCCCGGTCGGTGCAGTTCCGCATTGATTGCGACTGACAGGCTTCTTTTTCTTCTTGCGCTCCACAGTAATGAAGCCCTCCGTGTCAGGCTCCCCTTCACAAGAAGCTTTCGGCGCAGGAATGCGTTTCTCCGACTTGGATTGATCCGAAGTCTTCTTAGATTGCCGCTTATTTTGGACGGGAGGTCGGCTAGCGGCAGCAGACGCATACGCACGGGCAAGTGACGTACATTCTACAGGCAACGTCATTATCCGATGGGTTTAATGTGAGACGGGTGACGCATCGCTAGCGCTAGCAACGGCAATGACCGGCGATGACTCCAGTTTCGCTGACTCGGCGCTTGACTGCGATGAGTTGTTTTCGCCACTTCTCGCGTTTAAGTTGGAAGCCTCATGTGACCTACATACCGATTTAGTATTGCGTAACTCAACCATTTTGGTACGTAATGCACTAATGGTGTTTTCCGAGGCTTCCAGCTTAAACTTTACCTCGGCCAGACTCGCCTTCAGGATATTGATGTCCTTCAGCAGCCTGGTGACGTCGACGTGGTCGAATGTGACGGGGGGCAGCTTACGTAGCTCCTTCGCCACAAATGTAGGCACATCGTCGGGATCCGTTTCTTTCAGCACCTTGATGATGTCCTGAAGGCTCCTCTCTCCCTTATCATCCCTCCTGCGGGATGGCATGCGGTCGGTCATGCCGATGGACTCGTACAACAGCGCCTTGCCTCTGCGTATCTCGTCTTCGTTGAAGTTGGACGTGCAGATCTGCATGACGCTGATCTCATCCATGACGTCCAGTTGATGTTGCAGGAACGCCAGGAGCTCGTTGGCAATGAGTTTCTCCGAGCCCATTGCTGCGATCGACAACAGCGGCGAGCGGCCGCTGCGTTCACTTGAATCACTTATTTGTAATTCGTGCGTACAGTAGAGCACGTCCGTAGCCGAGCGTACATCGCACTGAAAAAAATAACAACAGAAGAGTCAGTCAGTGAATTAATTGTTCACCTTACGTTAGCGGAACGGTTTTGTTTTAACCTTTTATTTTATCACCTGTCAAACTCCATACAAAAAAAAATACAGACTATTTTGTTTAGCTAAATTTGGATAGTGTAGCTGAGCCTACTAAGTAAAATCTTTTTCGTGTAATTACGAGTAGAGCTGTCAAAAAATTATCGACATCTACCCATCTCTACCCACAACGGCCATCCGTATATCGTCCAATTATGCAATTAATCAATTTATAAACTCTTTCGGCCGGTTCTTTGAGTCCGTCTGTCCGTCCGTCCGTGAAGTGTTGACCAATTGCGCAATTGAGGAGTTTGTGTTCTGCTAACGAGTTATTTGAAAAGGCTGGAATATACGGTGATTGATGATGAGAATGTAATAATAAGATGCTACGTCTCTATTCTATTCAAATGTTACTGTTGATTGATTGTTATTAATTAGGTGTAAGAAATGGCGAAACTCAGCCTTGTTTTTTTAATCTTATTTATGTACTCTCGCGCCTAACCACCTAAACACGTTCCGGGACAGTGACCGCCTACAGGCGTGAAAACAATAAAACATCTATTGTGTCTGGAATAGTGTTCCGGAACGTGTTAAGAGCCAAAATATCTTGCACCTCGCGTCGTCTTTTCTTGCGAAGTGACGCCTGTTTTTGAAGAGTGTGTGTAATTTAAATTGAAAAATTTAAATTATATTAATTAAGCCTTTTTAATTTCCTACTCTACTTTAGTGTTTGTGGTATCATAGATACATAAGTAGCCAAGCAAGCCACATAGATTACTACGTCAGTGACATAGTCTCTACAAGTCTAGATGTCTATGATGGTCACAACACGGGAGCCACGGGCGAGAGTGGACGTAGGCTATCGCTATGTGTGCTTGTGAGGCGAGCCGGTGTTGGGACTGTTGGGAGTAACAGGGTGAGGAAATGAGAAACGCTATATCCACAAACCACAGGATTTCTGCTATTGATGTAGCCCATTTTACACCGTCATCATCATCATTAAATTTAAGAGCTAGAGTGGAGTTTTGTCCAAAAACTCTCCAAATTTGGTAAGATAGTGTGGTGCCTTCCACACTGCAGTTTAGGAACCGGGAGTTTCCCGCCTCTTAATACCCAATCTAAAGCCTTTCATTTACACCGCATCCTACTAATCACGGACGATTACTCGTCCGTGCCTACTAATATTATAAATGCGAAAGTTTATTCTACCTCGTGTGTTCATAAGTTTTGAGACGAACTTTGAAGTTAAAAAAATAAATTAAATATTACTGGCTGCTATTTAATTCTTTTTCCAATTTGAATTTGAAATGTTTACTTTTAATACCTTTGACTTTCAAATTTATTTCTGTCAATTTTATCGTGATGGAGGGGACTAAAGAATTGCGTGCGACCGTGATATCGCTATTTAAGGCGGGAAAAAAACCAATGGAGATTTTCCGTGAGATGAAAACTTTTGGCGTAAGCCGTAACTTCGTGTAATACACTATCAAACGATACAAGGAGACAAGTTCCTTGCAAGATCGCAAAAGGAGTGGTCGGCCATGCTCTGTAAGGACGCCTGCGAACATCAAAATCATCCGAGAGCGACTTCGCCGAAATCCATGTCGCACTCAGAAAAAAATTGCTCTGCAGACTAAAATTTCGCGCGTTTCAGTCAACAGAATACTGAAATATGATCTTAAGGTAAAGGCGTATAGCCGTAGAAAAGTTCACTTTTTAAACGATCGGCTTCGTAAATTGCGACGCGAACGTTGTCCATTACTGCTTAGGAGACACGATGCGAGGAAGATACTGTTCACCGATGAGAATTTTTTTTAATGTCGAAGAAAAGTTCAACCGACAAAACAATAAAGTCTATGCCAAAAGTAGCAAGGATGTCCCAGCTTCAGCACGGAATGTCTCGCGTACTCATCATCCGGCAAGTGTGATGGTATGGTGGGGAGTTTGTATGAAGGTGTCACTCCGCTCCATTTCTGTCAACAAGGCGTCAAAGTGAAAGCCAAGAATTATCAAAATGACATCTTAGAGCCTGTTGTGAAACCCCTATCTCATACTTTATTTAACAACAAATTTTGGGTTTTCCAGCAAGACTCAGCACCATCCCATAAAGCAAAAACCACCCAAGCTTGGTTGAGGGAAAATGTGCCGGCTTCATCGCGGCGAACGAATGGCCCTCCTCCAGCCCCGACCTCAACCCGCTGGATTATTCTCTATGGACTGAGTTAGAGCTCAGGGCCTGCCAGATGTCCCACCCAAACTTGGAGTCACTGAAGCAAGCTCTTGTTTGAGAAGCAAAGCGAATCCCGCTAGAAAAGATTCGTGCCGCCATTGATGATTGGCCAAATCGTCTAAGGGCCTGTATTAAAAACAAGGGTGGACATTTTGAATAAAAGATATATTTTATTGTTGATTATTATCTACTTAGTGTTCACTGTAAATTTTAGAAATATAAGTTAATTATTTAAAAAGTTATGCCTCTTTTTTTTCGTCTCAAAACTTATGAACACACGAGGTATAATACTATTTTATGACCGATATTTACGCAAGTGAAGCTGCGAGGAGCTGCTAGTTATTCATATAACCATGTTTTAGTGATTCATATTTATATTACAAGTACGGACGACAGCACGTCAAGCTATCACTGCGGTATCTTATGCTGTTGGAATAAGGGCAATTTTTCAACAAAAATGTAAAGTCTGATGTTTTGTCGACTGTACCTATGAATGAGTAAACTCGTCTTTTTCTTGATCGAGGTGTGTCGCACAACGGATGCTCTCATTGAACAATTAAAGAGCTCTGTGTGGTCTACAGACCGACAGACAAACCCTTTCCGTTTGATCATCAATTTGTTGATTAACCATTACGCTAGCTTTTGATGTGAATACCCCTAGTTCTAATCTTACATAAGTCAATTAATATTAGTAACATTAGACTCTCTAAAAATTTATTGTTTTGTGGATTAACTGGTTCTATGCCACAGCACGCATCGGTGCGTAATAGCAATTCAATTTCTGTTTTGTCTCAAGTGTGGCAGCAAATGGGTTAAACAGTAGCCCAAGCACGAAAGTAGTCGTAACGTAAGCGTAGCGAGTTAACTACACGAAATGTTCGTGCTCTCAAATCTAAAGTTTCACGAACCAGCTAGTGAGATTTGAGAGAAGTGCTTTCGTCGAAGGTGGTTAGGTGCGAGAGAACTCGACTGTGTACCTCACAAAAATCAGCTTCTTTTTAGTGCCGTTAAAATTCACTATCTTCAAAACAAAATGCAATGTTTCATTTCAAACCGCTGTAGTATCAAATGACTGAGAAGTGGGAAGCATGGGGCGTATTGCAATCTTGCTTTAATCCATTCAAGTTCCAGGCAGTACAATTCCCGCTCAACTATTTGATTCGTAAAATTGTCATTGCGATGCAACTTAAGAAAAATTTAAAGCAGATATTTATATTTTACTCCGTAGTGTAGTGCTGTCCCACGCTAATATGTTATACCTACATACGAAATCGCAATACAAATTTTCCAATACGTTCATAAGCAGAGCTGCTTTAAAACTGTGAAAGCAACATCGTAAAACGCATAGGACCACGTCTGCTTATTGATATTGTTCCACCCACTTCTCATAAAAAGATGACTCTAGATTCTAGTTAAATGATTACTCGTAATCTAAGTATGACTGAATTGTTTTATTTACAGGTGATTCGACCCGATCCGTGGGGGCCGATCAAGCAGACACACTCTATAGAAGTTCAGTGTGAGTAATATTATTTTATTATTTGAGCCTTGCGTAGGCCAAAGTAAATAAATAAATATAAATATGCGCCAGACAACACACCAATTGTCTGGTTGCGTGGTAAAGAATTATCTTCCTTGTGTTACGAAGTACCAGACAACGATTATGACGGGGGCGTTTCCCATAAATACTTAAATACATATAACATCCCCATAACTTGGGTACAAATGTTTGTGGTCATCACACAAACATTTGCCCCTTGCGGGATTAAAGCCCGCGACTGCTGGTTCTATAGTCAGAAGCGCTGACCATTACACCAAACGCTTAATCAAACTTTACATCTCTGAATATGTTTCAAGTTACCGTAATTAATATAATTGTTTCAGTCTCCCCAACAGTTAGGACGATACCCGACGATGGTTTCCTTGAAGTACGGAAAGGCGAGTATGTGGACATCGGCTGCGACACCACCGGCACTCCAGCTCCTATCGTCAACTGGAGGAAGAATGTAAGTCGATAATAAACAGATGGGTTTAGATCCGAAGTTAGTTGAACCACTCGTGGTATGAAAACAGACAACGATGATCAACAGCATCCTTGAAAGTCCCACACCATCCTTGGAAATCCCGCGTGTTACTGGACTAAAGAGGTAACCAGGAGCTCTATTTTTGAATGGAAATTTCATTTGAAGATGAATTAAAAGTTAACAAAAATAACACGCTAAAAACTCGCTTAAAAATTAAAGCAAGTGATTCAAAAAAAGAGCTCCAAGAGCAAGAAACGGATAGATACTCTCAAATTACAAACAATTACATGATTTTTGACATAGGTACTATATGTGTCATGGAAAAACATACACGTTACCAGGTGAGGTCTAGGAGATCCAGAATCTCCGGGTCTCGCCAAAATCAGCGACCCAAGTCGCCGGTATGACCTTTACCAGTCAAAGGAACAAAAAATTTTGCTAAGTGGCCAGATTTTTGTTTCAATCTAAATACATTTTTCTAGTGTTGTTGTTATAACAAGAAATGATCGCAATAATAGTACCTTTAGTAAGATTTTTTCAATTTGCGGTACTCAGGTTTTTACGAAATCTTCAAATTTGTAAAAACCGCTTCGCTTTTAGTACTATGTATGTTGTCACCTTAACAAAAACATATCGCCTTGATGTGAACTAATAAAATTCGCTTATCCAGGGAGTAAATTTAACCTTTAACAATTGTCAGAGGGCGGAACTGATCAAATTGTCTCTTCCTCAGGGCGAACCAATGGCGTTAATAGAGCACAGACCCCGGCTTCGATTCCGGGCCGAGCACCGCCTACTAGCCGGCGTGTACGAGTGCGTCGTCACCAACGGCGTCGGCGACCCTGTGAAGGCTGCCATCAGGGTGCTTATCCATGGTAAGTGGCGTCAAGAACATCTTAATCTAAATAAAATTCTCGTGTCACAGTTTTCGTTGCCATACTCCTCCGAAACGGCTTGACCGATTCTCATGAAATTTTGTGAGCATAATGAGTAGGTCTGAGAATCGGTCAACATCTGTTTTTCATACCCCTTAGACGGGGCCGGGGCTGGGGTGGGACGGGACCGGGGCGAAACAAAGTTCGCTGGGTCCGCTAGTACTTTATATAATTTAGTGTCTGACTGACTCGATAGAATAGTTTTCAGTTTCTGGTGGCTATAGTAATAATAGTCCCTCTAGCCGATTTTGGCTTAGGTGGCCAGTCACAACAACTAACCGACTGCGCGGGACATATTATAGTGCAAAGTGTGTGCGCAAACACAGGTGCACTCTCTATTCCTTTCACTCTCATAACCCGATGGGACAGCAATCTGACTGACACGACGGGAGAGAGATCAGGCGCAGGACCAACGGCTTTATTTGCTCTCCGAGGCACGGGGGTGAAACACTGCCAACTTCCAAACTCCGGGCTTTCCTGAGAATTTCTATATACAAAATTCCAGGTACATATTTTTTAGCCAGAACCGAGAATCGAACCCGGGACCTCTGGCGCAGCCGTCGCTTTAAAATGCGACCCACTAACCGCTGCGCCACCGAGGCAGTTATACACGAGGTGTCGGTGTCGAATCCCGGATGTCTTCAAAGTTTTCTGTCTTGAAAGTACTCGAAGGCTGAAAATTGGAAAGTCTTGTTCCTGTCTGCGACATCTCTAGCCGGTCATATCGGGTTGCCGTTTCACCGAATTATGGAGAGTGACATTTGCAGCAACTATCGCGCTGTAACAGCAGCGCGGTGGTCGCCCCACTTACTGTAAATAATCATATCTGTTTTCAGCTGCATTTTAGTGAATGCCGTGGCAGCCCTTAAGTAAGGCAACACTGTAAAAATGCAGTATGGAAATGTGTAGTGGTGTATACTTATGTCATCGTTATGTTGTAAAAACGGCGTGATTACAATCTTACAAAAAAGTCAAAAAGGCCATTGATTTAGATGTCTCAATAATTTGTGAGCTTAACACGTTCCGGGACAGTAAACGCCTACAGGCGTGAAAGCAATAAAACATCTATTGTGTCTGGAGTAGTGTCCCGGAACGTGTTAAAACATTTTACAGATCTTGAAAAAGTTGTAATTTCTGGAATTGGTATGATATTCAAAAAAATATTTAAAGTGAGGGTATCTAGAAAATGGTGAGACTTTTACTTGAAAAAAAATTTGGCATATAATAGGCCATAACGTGACCTTGGGACCTAACGTTGGGACAGCCTGTATATATTCTGTGCTTACGGTTTTAAATCCGTTAGTAAGATTGTAATGTGTCGATTTATTGTGACCAAACTCGATAAGGTTAAGCATTTATGCTTTTTTTGGTACTTACATGTCAACCTTACACGAAGGATAAACGCGGTGAGGAGCGAAGCGAACCCGCCTTCACCTACCTTGACCCACACTTTGTTGGTTGTCCTAAAATAAAATAAAATGACTATTTAAGAAGGTACAGTTGACTTGTGTTTGTCTAGATGCCCCGGTCGTGTCAGCGGATCGTACCTTCGTGCACACGGCGGTGGGGCTCCGCGCGGCGCTGGCGGCTCGCTTGGAGTTCGCAGTCCCGCCAGCCAGGACCTCGTGGTACAGGGACGGCCACCCTGTGAGGACTGACGACAGGTGAGGTGGATGAACTGGTATCTAGGGTCAATCATCATCATCATTATCAGCCGAAGGACGTCCACTGCTGAACTTAGGCCTCCCCCATGGCTTCCCATACCGACCGGTCGTGAGCGGTATGCATCCAGTGCGATCCTGCGATGTTTACAAGGTCGTCTGTTCATCTTGTCGGTGGACGTCCTACGCTGCGCCTTTGGTCGAAAGGTCTCCAATCTAGGACTTTTCTGCCCCAACGGCCATCAGTTCTACGCGCTATATACCCTGCCCACTGCCACTTGAGCTTACTGATTTGCAGGGTTACGTCCGTTACCTTAGTTCTTCTACGAATCTTCTCGTTGTCGTTTCTGATTCGATCTCGTAGAGAAACACCTCGACGCTCAAACGCTCGATGTGTGATTTTGAGCTTCTTTATGAGGCCCATAGTTAGAGACCACGTTTCTAGAGCTAGCTATAAGAAGCCCATGTCTTTTTCCAGTACTAGCTGGGCTTTTCTAGAATACCTGTGGTCTACCTAGATTCTAGATTGTTGCAAGATTCCGGGAGTGCTTTGGTTAACGACTTCCACCTACATACATACAATGACATGTACCTATAACACCTGTTTGGTCTAATAATAGACTGGTTTTGTACCCAAGAGATTCTGGGTTTGGATGCACTGTCTGATGATGATGATGATAGGGTTTCACTGTTTCTAAGGTGAGAAATAGTTTGTGTTGAAGATAAACGACCCTGTGCCTTGGAAAGCACATTGCACCGTTCTTAGTACTACGTCTGTTTTTTAGGGAAGAAACAAATAAATAAATAATAATAATTAACAAATAAATAGTGCACGCCTCCGACCTCTGCACTTTAAATATCTCCTAAGCACGTTGTTAAGTTATTGATTACCTCTAAGAAGTTACCTTATAACTGCTCCTGCCATGCTTTTGTTATCAATAGCCCAAGCACGAACTTTGAAAGTATGTTTAACGTAAGCGTAGCGAGTTTACTACACGATTACGATAGCTATCGTCACTCACGATTCTATACGTCAAAGATAGGTTCGCAAAGCTAGTATATAAACATCATAGGATACATTTACCGCAAAATTATATTACGATACGGCATTCGTGCTGCCAAATTTACTTTACGTGTGATTGAGGCGCTCTCACGATTATCATACAAATTATTTACGTTAACGATACAAATACTTTTACGCAAATGATTCGTGATTGCCCTACAGTTCAAAGCAAGCTTGCCATAAGTCCTCTTGGTAGAGCAACTGATACATGGTTATGCGTTGGGATATGTGGTTGGTTGGTTAGCTGTTGGTGATTATAGTTTCAGCTAAAACCTCAACACACTTTTCAGGGTGGTTATGATGGTGAAGGAGAACATCCACCACCTGATCTTCCGCACGGTGCGCAAAACCGACCTCGGGAACTACACCTTCCGAGCTGAAAATAAACTGGGAATGGCTGATGTGCAGTTCAAACTTACAGGTAATGGAAATCTCTATAGACTCTTAGCTTCGTATTATCTAATCTTTTTCAGTTCTAGAAGTAGGTATGATTTTTTTTATTATATACTGCATGATGCAAAACTTTAGTTTTAGTCAAACAACCTCTTAGTAGGAAGGTAACGTGAGTAAACATGCCCCTGCCTATTATTACTTAGATAAATATATAAATATGCGCCTGACAACGCATACATGGTTTGGTTTCGATGTAAGGAATTTTCTTCCTTGTGTTACAAATAGCCAAAGATTAAACGTCCCGGGCGTCTCCCATAAATTCTTAAATAGCAAATGTTCGTGCTTATAACACAAACATTTGCCCCTTGTGAGAGTCGAACCCGCGAACGCTGGTTTAGTAGTCAAAAAAGCGCTACCACTGCACCTTATGTGTCGTCGACGATGGCTTTATTTAAGTCAAACTCATTAAGCCTTCTAAGTCCTAAATACCGAGATAGTAGAAAAATCGATACCTTATTCTGTTTCTCTAAAATGAGCTGTTGATTGCAGGTGTCCCCAACATAGCGTCGTTCAAGGTAGAGTCAGCGTTGAACAAAGCGACAGCCACAAGTTTTACTCTTGTTTGGGAGGTCGACTCCTACTCGACTATCATTGGTAAGAACTTTTGTTTACTTTTAAACGATATTATTCTCTGATTGCGTTTGATGAACTCGTGAACATGACCTAACATGTAGCTCTATTTTTGAATCACTCGCTTGGATATGGCGTGTGATTTTCGTTCGAAAACGAATAAAAAATCAACGAAAACCACGCGAAATATAGACGTAAGTACTCACAAAATTCTGTGTAGGTTACAACTGGTTTTCATTCAAAAATTTGACTTTAATCAATAAATATCACTCGCCATCTTGACGCGAGTGATTCAAAAATACAGCTTCTGATTATAAATTTACTTAAGAATGTTGATAGTTAATGTTATTGTGACTGCTTTAAAGTTGGTTTATTATACACTAATATATTTATTAGATTATTGTTACTATGTGACTACTTCCTATAAAAACTTTTCACTGCACCCGTTGCCATTATTCTGCATGACCAAAGGTTGGACGGGCAGATAATGCTTTTATCATTTAGTCCACCTTTGAACTGTGCAAAATAAAATAAATCAATATCTTAAAATAAATCAATATCTTCCGATAGAGGTTATAATGTTATTCATATTTTTCTTTTGCCTGTTATTTTCCATTCCTTCCTATGAATGGGTTGTCTGAGATGTTATGGTAGACCGATGCCTCTATCTTTCTTTGCAAAACCTTCAATAATTATACCACTGATATTTCTAGAATACAACCTCTGGATCCGGCCATACTACGGCCGCTTATCCACAACAGAACCTGACTCCTTCACCACAGAAGCACCCGTCAATAGATGGAGCAAGATAGTTGTGCCGGGGGACGCGAGCGAAGGCCCCATACACAGCGCTGTGTATACTGTGAGGGGACTCACGCCATCTACCGTGTATGAGGCTATCGTCACTTCTCGGAACAGGTATGGAAAATATCTGTATTAGATTTATAGTTTAAATAAACAGTCCACGACCAAACAGCGGCAGGATTACCAGAATGTAGTCAAGTGGGATGAAATTCATAAAAAGTCATAGAAATCGTTTATTTTTGCATATAGACCCACTGGGGGCACTTATACACGTCCCAACATAGGCCCTACCACAGCTTCGGGACAATTGTGTGCTAGTGCTGTAAAGAAGCTGCGCAATTTCTGATGGATGGGCATCTCCATTAATAGCTACAATATTCGATTTCTATTTGACGACACGTTTTGGTGCATTGGTTAGCGCTCCTGACTTACGCCGGCCGTCGCGGGTTCAAATCCCGCAAGGCGCAAATGTTTGTGTGAACTAGGCCCTCTAACTTACTTCCTTGTTCGATTGGTTAGAAATTTGGGTGTTATTTAAATTATATTGAAAGTATAAGGTAAGGTAACCATGACCTGATCAGCCATTTAAAGATCGTCAGCTCTTTATTAGATGATGAGGGGATCTGATGTAGTGTTCGGGGGGTTTTAGTAATATTTAATTTTACTTTTATTTCAGATTCGGTTGGAGTAAGCCGTCAGCCATTTTACATTTCGCAACAGAACCTGGAGGTGGGTATGTTTATGTTTCCCGTTTTCCCCTTGATCTTTAGAAGCTCTCACTCGGCTCTTTTGTTCTCTAGAAGTTGAAGAACATAAATAGTATTAATTTAATTATCGCTATCCAAATAAAATTCTTTCACATAAACCATTTCCCTAACAGGAGCTCTATTTTTGAATCCCTTACTTACGGTAATTGATTCGAGAGATTTTCGTTCGAATATCAATTAAAAATCAACAAAAATCACGCTAAATATTGATTAATTGCGAGTAAGTAGTTACAAAATTGAGCTATCTTTCTTAAAATCACTGACGTGTGGAATCCAGCTATTTTCATCCGACAGTCGATAATTAAGCAAAGAAAATTACACCCCACATAGACGCGAGTGGTTCAAAAATAGGGCCCTGGGCCCGTATTTTTGAATCACTCGCTTCAAGATGGCGAATGATTTTCGTTCGAAGATGAATTAAAAGTCAAAGAAAAAAACTCGTTTTCGAACGAAAATCACTCGTAATATTGACGCGAGTGATTCAAAAATAGGGCCCCTATTTTTGAATCACTCGCTTGGATATGGCGTGTGATTTTTGTTCGAAAACACATTAAAAAACAACGGAAATCACTCAAAATCTAGACGTGATTACTTACAAAATTGAGCAATGATTTATCAAATCCTTTTTGTGTAGATTACAACTGGTTTTT
This sequence comes from Pyrausta aurata, assembly GCA_963584085.1. Classification (NCBI taxonomy): domain Eukaryota; kingdom Metazoa; phylum Arthropoda; class Insecta; order Lepidoptera; family Crambidae; genus Pyrausta; species Pyrausta aurata. The sequence continues at coordinate 7,074,072 of OY757277.1, forward strand.
ATTCCAAAATTCGACTTTAAACATTAAATATCACACGCCATCTTGACGCGAGTTATTAAAAAATAGGGCCCTGGTTCCTTCGGATTGTTTAGCCTTAAAATGCTGAAATAACAATTTTGTTTTACAGTCGGTAGAACGGTGCCCTCCACATCAGAATACAGCGACATATTACCAATCCTCGAAGAAACAGAAATGGAGGTGCACAACATATCACAAGCGCAGGTTTTTGAACGGATCAGCGAACTGTCAAGCGCAGGAGCGCGGGAAAATGCATCCGCCATTTTGATTTTTGCTATTTTCTTTTACTTTCATTTGAGGTAAAAAAAGTTTTTCGTTTCTGTGTGGGATGTATTTTTGTTATCAAGAATCGTAAGAATTTTAAGTTAAGTATAGTAAATTAACATTTGGTTTATCTAAAGTTAATATTATATAAGTTTTTATGATAATGTTCGTTCCTTCCATATATTTTTGATACTGCTCGTAGTGTTTGTAAATAATAGTTGGTAAGTAAAAATTATAGCTACTAATTTATTTTTTAATAAAAGTTGTTTTATTTATCTTTATATTTAATCAAATATCAGGTGAGGTTATAGTAAGAGAAAGACCAAATAATTACGATTAGGTATTTATTTCATATATCAATACATTTATTCATTTAAACAACCATTTCTGAATTGTGCAGTAAAACCGCACACAACCTATGACAGATTTGTTTACAATAACTTTGGTTTTCGTGTATTTTCTCCATTTATGCTTAATATATTCGAGACACTAAACACTGATACTTTTTTATTTATCCTTATTAGAATAATTTATCGACTATAGTAATTTAACACGTCTCTCTATATTCCTAGTTCGGGAAATATAAATTTGGATAATTTATTAACCGATTTCATACCAAAGATTGTTATTATTTAAAAAACAGTTAAAATAGTTCTTAAATATATAATTAAACATTTAGTACATTTAGGCCGACTTGCGCACGGTGATTTAACTCAGGATTACGATAACCCAGGATTAAATCATCATTCTGTCTCTGTCAATGTCATATAAACTTTCAGAGACAGAATGATGATTTAATCCTGGGTTAAGTCATCGTGTGCAAGTGGGCCTTACTTATGGATATTTCAAATATTTTAATACGTCGCAGAGTAACAATTACTCGCAAATGGCTTAAGCTTCCAGACAGTTCGGGGAATCGGACTGGTCTTATTTAAATTTTGGTTTTAGCTGTTACTTATTATTCTATCTAGAGTGCGATCCTGCCAAAAGTTGTTCCGGCAATTCTAACATCACCGAAGCAAGTTAAAATATAAAATCGTCAAAAAGTCCGAAAGTGAGCCCGTTCTAACGCAAGTCAGGACGATTTTTTATTTTTTTCCCAAAAATTATATAACTTTTTTTGTATAATGTTTTGCTGACGAGTCCTCAACCTCGAAGGTCATAAGAAGTCTCGGCCACTCGCGTGAAGATACCATTTTCTTATTTATAAATATACAAAAACATTTGGTCATTTTTTTTTTATTAAACTGAATGAGTAAAAAAATGTGATCGAATGGAAAAAATACTGATTTTTTTTCAAAGACTAGACAAAATTTAGATTCACAAAGGAAAGGTGACAAATGTGTGAATTTATAATTACCTCAATACACTTATCCTATTCACTTTAATGTATTTTTTTTCACATGAACATTCATATAATGTTTTAAACTTTCAACGTATTAATGTCAACTATATTTTAACACTAATAATAAATATGATTTTTTGTTTAAAGTGACATTACGATTAGTTTCAATAGCAAGTTTACATATACATTTAATTTTATTAATAGACAAAATTTGCAAAAAAATACAAAATGGAATTGAAGAAATGAAAAATAAAATGCCATGCTAGGTAACAATACTACCCGTATCATAAAATAACACTAAAATGCGTACACTAAAGAACATTATTCAATAAATAGGATAAATAAAAATCGTAGTAAAAAAACGCATGAAAAATTATAACCGAGTGTACTCAGTTCTTTATCTTACCGAAAAAAAAGACAGAAGCCTAAAGTTGTTAATACAATAACAAACATGAGATATGTTAACCTTTGTATATCATAAATATTATTTCTTGAGTCTACATCAATCAATCAATCAATAATAATCAATAGAATTTCCAAAAATTTAACTTTTCAAGATTTTACAAAACATATCTAATAATATTAATGCGTAAACGAGAGAGATTTAAACATCAAATGTCATGGAAGACTTACAAAACACTCGCAAAAGTAAGAGATAGTGTGGCGAAATCAAAATTATTTATCAAACATTGTACGTATTAACTTATGGCACAATACATAGTTTTTAGTTTGTATACAAAGAACCATGGCGAATCGACGAAGCGAATATATTCGCTAAAACACTGAATATTTAAAAATAGTTCTTATAAAGTGGCAACATTATGGCAACATTGGCTTCAAATGACATTAACTTTGAAAGTCCTACTGGCTTTAAAAAAAAGAGTTTAAAGTAATCGGCCAAAAGTGTTGTGTTGCCACTTTTTTATACAACGTTACAAAGTTTTGTAATTTTAAAACACGTAACACACAGCGTCCCATCCTTAAACCGTCAGTGTTGCCACACAAAAATGTCCGTCGCAAGTTTTATTTTCACCGGTCTCACTCCTACCACTTATAGACACACAAAGATAATATTTGAGTTCATTGTGGAAAAAAGACCTTATTCTATATTGAGAGCTTTGAAAGTTGCGCCACGCGTCAACGAATCAATTTGTAAATGCATTAATCCCTAGAAATAAACGCTCTCTTGGTAGCTTAACACTAATTGATTGTATTTATACGATCACTAGGCACAATGCCTTTATGATTCCACAAAGGTATTAGTGATGTTTTTGTATCTTACTGTATGTATTTATTTTTAACATCTTTTAAAGATGGCGTTAATCTAAGAGGGCAGTTTTACATTGGAATGCTTTATTATAATAATATTATGCACTTTTGCAAGTAAATACACCAATTAATTTTACTCCGAATTACAAAAAAACGTTTGATATCACTATGTACTAAAGACACAGTAGCCATATTTAAACACACATCGAGAGATGTCGATTCCTTTCCAAATTTGTAAAAATCTTGCAACATTATTTAAATCCAACGATATTTTCTATTTTCTCTTAAAAAGGAGCTGGACCATCTCGCCACTTCTTCCATAGATGTAGGCATTCCATTTCATCGTCTTCTTTCTTTGATCCAGGTTTTTTGGTGGCTCTACCTTGAGTTGTATCATCAGGCAAGGGTCTGAAACGCTCGCTATGCCTCGGAATCACCCACTGATCTCTTAAACTATGATGCCTATGTCTAGAACCGTCATCCTTTAAATTCTCTTGGAGAACGCACTGATCATGTTCTCTGTCAATCCAAGGAATTAGCACAGCCTTCATACAAAGCCTCTCTGGAGTGAAGTGTTGTGCTCTTTCTTTATATTCCTGGTTGAAAATAGAAAGGCGTTTGCTTCGCAAATCCCCGTGAGACCTAGTCCTTTGAGTGTTGATGCGAAGCTGTTCAACATTGCCTGTTGAATCCTGTCTAAGGCTATCTATCACACGTGTAGGAGAAACAACAGCATCAAGGCTATATTTCTGACTCGTACTGGGCATTTCTTGAGAACGACTCCGAGGGCATGATACACGAGTCTTTTCGTAAGGTAGATACGAAGTTTGAGTTTTTGGCTCACGTCTAGGTGGTGCATTGCTAAAATCTGGATTAAAATTTTGATCTTGCAAAGACAGACTATGTCTTATTCTTTCACCGCCTTGATTGTGAAACGATAGCCCTTGATTTATGCTCAAATCTCCCTGAGAGAATGTTCGATATTTTGAAGTCCCTGCCTGATAGTAAGCATCGTGGTAAGGACATAGGGTCCGTTTGAAATTTTCCTCAAAATAAGCCACTACACGTCTGGCGAGCTCCATCGTTTCTAATTCTTTGCATGTACAATGTGTATGTATAAATTCTTCAGAATGTATGTCCTGTGCCGTTTCCTGATGTTTAGGATGAATTTCCTGACCAAAATCATGTGGTTTTGGCTTCGGGACAGGTCTTGGTATTTGGATGCTATCCTCAGTTCGTAAGCTTAACGTGTCAAAGGCTTTTGTCAATTTTTCTTGAGATCTACCACGTTTTCTTTGCATAGAGTCTAAAGAACGTCCCAATCTTAGTCGATCGTCAAATTTCCTCGGAGGTTGAATATGATGAGTTGTCGCCTCTTGAGATTGCTCCTGTGTTGGTATGTTAAAATCACTTTTGTACCCTTTTGGTGTCATATGTCGTGGATGTATATCTTCCAGTGCTGGTCTGTCATGTTTGTCAGAAGATGTCAATGGACTTGTCGGAGAACTGAGAAGTTTTTGACTAGATGTTATAGGTGCACTATCACATTTAGTTTCTAAGGGTTTCGGTGAAGCCACGCGTTGGTCAAGGCTAATACCTTTTTGTATTTGTGTTGTGAATTCTCCAAGGTGATAGTAGATCTGTTTATCGCTAATTCTTTCTTGTCGTGGTGACACCTTAGCACTTCCACTATCAACACCTTTATCAGATCGACCTTGATCACTTGGTCTGGGTGATGGAGTCAATTGCCTGAAGAATCCAATTTCAGTTGCAGATTCGTTGCGTATATGAATTTGGTCACTAACTCCAAGGGATTCTGGCGGTGGTGACAAGCTGTCATCAGTCAAATGTTCACTAGCATATATTATACAGTCTTCTAGACTGTACACAGTCGTGCTGTCTTCGCTTTCACTGTCCACTCTTGGAGGAGTTGTAAAGCGTTGATAGTCAGCAAAATCTATGTGAGGAGGATTGATCATGTTTGGCAAATTATCATCCAGTGATATTGTCCGATATGCTTTTGTTGAAAGCGCAGATGTAGACGCTATTTCATCACTAGATATAGATTGAGGTAGATCACTATCATCTTTAGAATAAAACTGAGACATTGTTTCCACTTCATTTCTAAGAACACTGATAGCGAATTTGATGTTTTCTTGGACTGCATTGAACTTGCTAATGGGCACATCAAGGAAGTCAACCAACCGAGTATTTTTTGTATCCGTATCTTTTGTTATAAAATAAAATCTTAAAACATCGTTCTCGTCAAATTCTCGAGACGGTATATTTGGATTGAACAATCCTTGTAGATCGATAGCCCCACTTTCCAGTTGCTTTGGGAATAACAGACATAAGTCGTGATGGAATGTATGCGATGACTTGTCTTTGACGTAAATATTTCCACCTTTGATTAGCTTTTCAGCGCAGTCACATGTTTCATCTTTCTTTTCAGCTAGAACTAAGTTAATAGTACCAATATTGGTAACAGTAGTTCCATCGATCATAAAGTAAGAGCAATCTTCTACGTGGTATTCGATCCAGGAGTCTTCAAAATCCGTGGTTTTGTACACTTGTTGTAGTTTTAAGAACTGTTTATGGGGTCTTTTGCCTTCTTGTATGATACGGCAGTTTTCAAAGTGGTAGTCGATTTGGCTAAGATCATATTTAGAAAGGTCTAAAGGACTCTTAGGTTCTTGAAAATTAGAAGCCAGATTTTCTTGGATTATATCTTTATCCTCTACTTCTTCTATTAAAGGTTCATCTCTCTGTTCGCTGCTTTCTCTAGAACCTCGTATAAACGTACGCCTCTTTTCGTATTCTTGCGATTGGAAATCTGTAAGCGCTGGTTTTATCACTTTCAATTTTTCTTCCTTGGTAGCTGGTTCAGTACGACCCACGGTCAATTCTCTGATATAGTGATAGGCCAATCTTTGCGCTAGAAGGTCTTGTCTAGTTAGCTCTCGAGTTTCTATTTGACCTGTACGAGATTTCACTCTGTAACTAAACAGCGGTTGTTGATATGATGGGTGTAAGAACTTTTTGTAAAAATCTGGCTTCTTTTTAGGAGTTTGTTCAACTGGTGTTGCCTTTGCTGGTTTCTTCTTTTTGGGGCATTTCCACCAGGGCCGTTTTTTCCTAACTAACACCACACCGTCAATTTGTTTGTGATCTAACTGTGATGTATCACTTCTTTTTGATTTGGTTGTGTTTAGTTGGGATTTTGTTTTGATCGATTTATCGGTCACAACTGATTTGGTTTGATTTGAATATTTGTTTTGAAGTAGTTCTTGATATTTTTGGATACTTAATTGCCTTTTAGATTTTGGTGATAATTTGATAGTCCATTTCTTGAGAACGCATCTTCTTCGTTTATTATTCAAAGCAACAACTTCATTAGATTTTGAGCCAGAACTAATGTTGACATTAGGAGATTTAGGCTCGTCAGAGCTGGAACCATTTCTACGCGTGGGTTGTACATTACTCGCTGCCATTTCTACTGACCATTTCTTTAATACGCATTTCTTAGCTTTCCTCTTAGATGGTCTCTTTTTAATAGGAGTTTCTTTTATCGCTTTATGTCCTACGAATGTTTTTGGCTTTATTTCCTCTGACATACTTTCATTGAGTTCTGGTATGTCATCCATTTTGATAGGAATAGTTTTGGATTTTACTTTTGATACAATTCTCTTAGTTGGAGTATCATGACGTTTCAGAGCACTCTTTTCCCAGACAGACGTGTCATGAAACTTTGGAAATAGAATGTATCTATCAGCTATCATAACGCGAAGCCTTGGTTTTTCAGCATAGTCGGAAATCTTTTTCTTTTTCAAATGTACCACCCGTCCTATAGTTCTATTATTTTCCGAGTAAGGGGGAAAGATGACGTAAATGGGGGCTATGTTATCTGCTTTGTGCATCAATACCCCATGTCTGGATTGTACCAACTGTAAAATCATCTTTTCGACTGATGGAAAAGTGCAAAATTCGCATGAAGGCATGTTTTTGAGCAAATAGCGGTAAATATGTGCGTTTTGACTTCCCAATCCAATGTTATGGACCAAGCAGGCGTCTACTTTACGGAAAGCAAAGTGGATAGCCCTTTCTCTGACTATCAACGTTTGGAGTAAAACTAAGAATGTACACGCGTCACAAGCTTTGTCAGAAAATACGATATTTTTAAGTGGTGCTACTTTAGCTATATTTTTCTTTTCTCTATGAGCTTGTGTATCAGCCTCTAAGGAATATAGTTTCTCCTCTGATAAGGATCTACGAATTCCGAATGTTAAGGAATCGACACAATAATGAGCTGTCATGAAAATTTCTTCATTATCTGATTGCGCCCCCCTGATAACTTGCTCACACGTAATTCTCTGATGTTGCTGACTTTCTTCTGATGACGTGTCAGATTCAGAAGTACGTTTCTCTTTGATTTGAGGTTTTATTTCAACTGGTGGTGTAACTATCTTTGATTTTTGAGGTGTTTCTTTACTAACTGTCATCAACTCTTGTATTGGTGTTACTCTGTGCAGAGTGGAGAGAGAAGAGGATATACTTCTATCAGAATGCTCATGGTCTGGTCCAAAACGTGTTTTCTCCCAAGTTAATCCGTCTAGCAACGAAGACACACTGCCCCAACTAGGCGTTGTACTTCTTTCAGACGGTGGCTTGCCTTTAATCAGTGTGATGCTCCCACCGATTGGAAGTAATCTTTCAGATATTCTTTGTATTTCTATAGAACTACTGTCTGTATCTGCTGATATGCCGCTTTCTTCAGATTCACTAACAACCACTGGTCGAAAAGCTCTTAGTTCGATTCCGTCTATTAATTCACGATAATCTGGTGCGATGCCAACGCCGATTACACTTGACATAACAGTTTTGGTATCAGATATGAAGTTTTGGATCCTATCTCTGTTTGATATATCAACTTCATCTTTCTGTTCATCACTTTTTGATGTCAAACCATCTTCAGATGAAGAAAGCCCTCTTTTACTAACAGTGCTTTCTGATTTATATTTAACCCAACTTCCTTTAGTATCAGTCTCACTCTCAGACTTAGATTTAGTTTTAGGCGTTATGCTTTCTTCGGACGATGTTAATCCATGTTTGCGTCTTCTATATTTATGCTTTTCACTTTCAGAAGCGTCCAAATTCTTTTCTTCAGGCGAACTAAGAGTTTCCCGACTGCGATTTCTCTCTTCTAAAAATATATCTTCAATTGATTCTGTTTCTCTAGCCAAGTGTAAAGCTATGTTATCATCATCGTCTTCTAAAGGTGAAAGATTATCTTCAGAAGTTTGTATTTCACTACATTCATCTGAAACGGGTTTTTCTTTGCTAATTACTTTAACTATTATAGAGTATTTCCGTTCAGATTCTGTTTCTAAAAGCTTAGAGCTATCTTGAGATCTATCTGCAGATAAGATTGCACCTTTTTCAAGAAAATCATCATGTGTTTGGCTTTCTTCGAGATCGTCTATATCTTCTTTTAGTTCAGCCTCTTTTAAAGTAACATTGCCTGATGATATCTTGCGCGCAGTATCATGTTTTTCTGACACTGAATCTGTGCATATTGATGAATTTTCATCGGAGAGATCAGTTTCTTCTGTTGTTATAACGCTTGTTTTGGGTGAAGATGAGCTATCTTCTGACGATTCCCCTGATGGTTCGTTACCAGTTATAATCTTAATAGTTTCTATACACGGATTTATGATTTTAGCACTAATATTTTTTATTCTATCTTTATAAGTCTTTTTTTTGTCATTATCGTAACTTTTTTGAGATTCTATATCGTAGTCGTGTAACCGTGTACCTAAATTGGATTCTTTTTTTTCCGGAGATTTCACGTTTGATAAATCAACAGTTATTTTTAGTTTAGAACTATCTACTTTAGGTGTACCGCCCTCTAGATTTTCGCCATCTTTACTAACCTTAAGCTCGAGTTCACTTTTCTTTGTTCTTTTTTCAAATACACGTGTTTTATTAACGGGTTTGAATTGTACTACATAATCGCCGCGGAGATTTAGTTTACTATCACTAGTGCCAGTTACTGAGTGTCCTATACTTGGGGGTTCTATTTCTTTGTACTTATTAGAATGACTGGAAGTTAACGCCCTAGTATCAGAGTACTTTTGGAATTTCGATTGAGAACTATGAGCTTCTAACCACGCCATTTTCAAACTATGAGCACTACGATCTGACATTGATGATGAAGGGACATCTTCATCTTTAGAAGTACTAGGTTTAGGTTCATATTCAGCAAGCGATTTCCGACGATCGGGCTTCACACCAACGAATCCTACCTTAGGAATCTCATCTGTAGCACTTTCACTTTTCAATTTTGGTTGCGTGTCACTAAAATCGTCACTCCCACTCTTAGCAGTTATGTTAACCGGCTTGTCACTTTTGCTAGCGTTACGGGTGTCAACACTTTTAGAGTCACTTCTTTTGGCTTCGGGCGTAGCACTGCTGTCTGGTGCGTCACTTTTGACGTATGTTTCTTCAATTTTTGACGCAATTGCTCGATCATTGGTTTCACGGACAGTAACTTTGCCACTGTCCTCATCAATAGGTGCACGAACACTTCTTGCCATAGTACTACTTATATTGGCAGTCGTAACGTTATGAGTTCGATCAGTGCTCGCATCGTTTCGAGCATCAAAGCTACGAGTAGTCTTTTCAACACATCCTCCATCTTTGACACTTCGAGCTACATTCCCATCGCCACTACGGCCTTCGTACACATCACTCACGAGTCCTTCACTCCTACGGCCATCCTCCGCATCACCGCTACGAGTATCACCAACATCGCTACGCCCATCACCGCTACGAGTTCGCCCACCAACGTCACCGTGCCCATCGTCCGCTACGAGATCGTCCAGCGCTACGACCGCTCGCATCGCCACGCTCATAACCGCT